>CM035164.1:41727984-41803531 GCA_020205615.1 Panax quinquefolius
CATTCCATGACTGCATTCCTTTAATTCATAGAGTTACCCAGCGAGCTTCCTCTTGGACGTCAAAAACTTTTGCTTATTCTGACAGACTACAATTGATCAAGTCAGTTCTATTTTCCATTCAATCTTTTTGGTGTTCTCATTTCCTGCTTCCTAAAGCTGTTATTAGATCAATCCAGTCTATTCTCTGCAGATTCTTATGGTTCCCTTGCAAAACATGGGGCCAAAGTAGCATGGTCAGATGTTTATCTTCCTACCTCTTAAAGAGGGATGGGTCTAAAATGTATTTTAGACTGGAACAAATCACTCATCCTCCTGCACTTGATGAAACTTATTCAATTCCAACCATCCTCCCTTTAGGCAGCTTGGGCAAAAATTACAATTCTCAAGGATCGATCTATTTGGCAAATCCCAATACCTCTGGATTGCTCTTGGGTTAGGGAGGCAGGTACTTAAACTAAGGCCTTTGGCTCTAGACCATATAGTCTATCGAGTGGGTAGGGGTGATATGACCAATCTATGGTATGATCCTTGGGTGCAAGGTAAGGCTATCAACCCCAGTCACAATCTGCTAATGAACACAACTGGAATCCCTCCCACTGCTAAAGTAAATCTCATCTTAAGTGCTAATTCCTGGATTCTCCCACGCAACAACCATCATGAGGTTATCCTTTTCGCAGACAGATCGAAGAACTTCCTTTCCCCTCTCCTCTTACTGATTACATCCTTTGGGACTCTTTGGACATCTCCAGTATTAAAGCAAAACACATATGGTGTTCCATCCGAGCTAAGAAGCAGCCTGTTACATGGGGGTCTATTCCTTGGAATAAATTACATGTTCCTAGGTATTCCTTATACTTTGGCTTGGGATCTTGAGGATATTACCCACTAATGATAGAACTATCCAAATTACAGGTAGAAGTTTGATTTGTCGGCTATGTAAAACCCATACTGAATCTTTTGAGCACTTGTTCTTTTTATGTGATTACTCCAACTATATTCTCAGATGTACTATGGATTTGGGTCAGTGGAACAATATTTCAACTAATTGGGATGATATCTTGACATCTTCACTTTCCAAGGAACAACTATGTCAAGAAACATTTTGTGCCTATCACTTGCAGTTTCTTTATACAAAATTTGGGAGGTTCGTAATACAAAACTTCACAGGAACACCTTCATTCCCCCACAAGCTTTGACAAAGGATATCAGTAATATTATTAAATCTAGAATGTCAACTTGTAAATCTTTCTTAAAGGCTACTAATTTTGTAATTGGCTATTGTAACTGCTTTTTGGTTACTGTCCATGATTTGGACTAGTTCTTAGCCTCTCTCTGTGCTATTATAGTTATCTCATCTATTGGTCTGTCAATAGATGTCCTAACTATAGACTAGGGTATGCCTCTTCGCCATTGTTTTCATGTGTTTTCTTTTATACAAACCAAACTTAGCAAAAAATAAAATAAAATCATGTTATTTAAGCTTTTCCATAAAGTTGGTTGTTGTCGGCAGATACCTTCCTCTTAAAACATAAAATAACATCTCCTCCCCTTTTTTTCTGTTTATACTTCCCAAAGATTTGACCATTCATTCGTTTCTTTGATAATGTCATTTTCCTTTGACATTGTGTAGACTTTCATTATAGTAGAGAACCTTATAAGATTTATATATTGGGAAAAGTAAACAAGAAGCTAAACTTGTTATCTCACACATGGACCGGTGGTTGTGCTGTTTATGCTTTTAGGTAAAGTACATGAGATAGGAATAGAGTAATCGGTCTAATATTTATATGCATTCATGCAGAAGCAACTTCCATCTGTTAAGACTTCTATCTTGCATCGAGTGGTCTCTTAACTCGTCTTTAGGATCCTTCAAAATTTGGAGCCAAAAACCTGAGTGGTACTGTTGGTTGATCAATTATGTTATGTAAACACTATTTTTCTGTATCAATATTAATTCTTTTTGTTACTAGGATTGGCCGAGTGTTATAATAATTTGATATAATCCTTAGAGTCTAGCCAATTTAAAATTCAGTGGGCAGATAGACTGTAGTACTTGGATTCTGAAGCTTAAATGGACAGTTATCATTTTAAGTTCTTGACTCCAGTGTTAGGTTCTATAAGTTGCAGTAAATATTAACAGAAAATCTTGACTTCTTCTTGAATGTCAAGTCTAGCCGTGAAACTTCTATAACCTTGTATACTTAGATCTGTCAGTGACTATTAAATTCCCTCCATTGTGATTTCTAACATATACAATCAATATTTAATTTTTAAAGGCCAATTTAAAAAAAAATCAAATTCAAAATTGATAGGAATAATTTAGTTTTTATTAATACAATTATGAATAATATAATTTATCTAAAATGTACTATTAATTTTAGGATTTAGTGTTTTAAAACTTGAATGAATCATATCAATTTTACGAAGACAAGAGTTGTTGGTCAACAGTGGTCTTGTTTAGGTTTGTTGCGTCACTATATTTTTGTGCACCTCTTTGTGAGTATGAATTTCTGGTGTATTTATTTACACCTTTAGATTCATTCCTTTGTTTTTCTAGGTGTGCATTACTCCCTTCGCTTAAAAAGATTTCATTGTTTTAAAAAGAAAAAATTGTTTCTAAAATATTTGTTGCTTACAACTTTCGGGAGAATAAATTATTTATTTTCCTATATTACCCTATCTTCTCTCATCGTCTCCAAGAAATTTCTCTCTCTTGTATTATTAGTTTTCAACTTCCCATAAAAGGGTAGTGATGGAATTTCAAACAAATTTTACTTTGTAAATGATACTTTCTTAATCCATGTACAAAAAATCTTAAACGACAATCTTTTAGTAACAACATTTTCCACTAATTTGTTGGTTGATCTATTCAGAGTCTTATTGATGCTTGTGAATTGGCTAGAGAATTACTTATATCAAGTTTTTGAAAAGAGGTCATATATGTAATACCCTGGTAAAAATAAATAAATATAATAATAAATTTATAATTAGATAATAGAATAAAAACTAATAATTATTACTCCATCCGTTCCATAGTTATGTAATTTCCATTTTCCATTTTGAGACGTCCCAATATATAGGCTACTTACTATTTATAAAATTTAGTTGGTTCATTGTTTTACTTTTATGCCCTTATAATAAATATTCAACCATTACTCTTTTTTGAAAAACAACATTCAATGTCATTATTTTTATCACCACATTTAATGTTGTTGTATTCTCTTTGGTTAAAGTTATATGGTTATGGATTTTAATGGTCAGTACACGTCAATCAATGAAGTTGAGAGTTCTAGTGTGATAAGTAAGGAGTAATTAACTTATTTATTAATTCCATATTAAGGGGTATATGTGGAAAATTTATGTTAAAAATTGCCACTTAACTAATTTTCTTAAACTATATGCCAAATGAAATCAGCCTATAACTATGGGACGGAGGGAGTAATACATATCTAAAATCTATTAGGATAAGTCAGTTAGACTGTAACAAACTTTTAGTTTTAAGAGGACTCTTTTACTTGGTAACTTATTTTGCAAAAGAATTAGATATATTTTAAACAACTAGAGAGAAAGAAGAACGTAAAAATTATTTGGCTTTGGTGTATTGCGTAAAAGAAGAAGAAAAGAAGAAAACTCAAAGGATTAGTTCACTTTTTAATTTCGGTGTTTCGCAATATCAAGGTAAGAGGCTTTCTGAACTATTTAGTGTTTAAGATTATCGTTACTTTTATGTATGCCTTAAAAATTATTCGGATGCCCAAATGTATGGTTTTAAAATTTGTTATCTTTTTAAGGTTTCCATTTAACTTAAACTGTTATGTTCTTATATTCCAAAATTCAAATCAAGTATTTATTTTTTAACTGTTAATGAGATTATATGATTTTAAACCGTGAAAAAGTATTGTTTATATTATCGATAATATTGAGAAAAGATTTTGAAATCCTCAGTTTGACTATTTATAGAACCCGTTATTGATTACGTATAGTTCCGGAGCTAATATAGGACCTACTAAGGCGCACACCTTTTAGATGCCCTTCGGGAGGCGTGCATTTTTATAGATACCTTAGTAGGTTGCGTATTATAACGTTATCGAACTTTTGGGCCGTGTTACAGGGCTATTGTAACCTTAGTCGCCAAGACTGTGGATTAAAGGATATATGATATACATTGAAATGAATTTTTGAATTGTTTTAGTTTTGAAAGCCTATATACTATTGTTATTGAACAAAAAGAATTTCAAAAAAAAAGTATTTTTTAAATTATACTTTTTTCCCTAAATTTAAGCTATATTAAAATAAAGGAAGTTACAAACCTCATGGAAACCCCAATCGAATATATATAGACATCATAGACAAGCCCTATATGTCATGACTATAAAAGATTACGTGCCCCGACACCCAACAAATCTATTACAATAAGCAACCCATTATCATTAATACATAAGAAAAAAACAACATCAAGAAGTAGTTATATGCCCAAAGCACATCAAATACCCCAAGCATCCTACCGCAGAGGGCCCACAAAAAGCCCAACCTGCAAAGAAAGATTATCCCAAACAATAAGAGAACAAAACCACACCCAAACCAGCAGCAACAGTACAACCCAGCAGCAGCAGAGCACTCAAGTAGTGCAAGCCAGCATCAATGCCACCCAACAACATATAGACATTGTAAGACCCCAACTTTTTATAAATATAATCGAATTTCCTCTAATTATTATTTTGAATAATAAGGTGTTAATTTGATGCAATGTTTTTATGGGTGAAATGTGCAAATTTTGCAAAATAAGCAAGTGGTTATAAAATATTCATTGTTGTTTTGGGAATAATCGTTGGTCGTGGAATATTCTTCTTTGTCGGAGAATATTTGTATGACGGCCAAGTAAATCATTTGTGGGCCCCAAGCAGTAAAATTTACTGGGATGAAGAAAACGCATAAGTATGAGTTTTTATAAATAACTTGGTAGTTAGTTGTTATCAAGTAACACTGTTGGAATACCCGGTGGTTAAAATACAATAATACGCGTGGTTGCACAATATTACACGGTATTGCACAATATTTTTGAATTATTGATTCTTACGTTAGAAGGCACTACTCAATAATTGTTACAATAATTACTATTCAATATTTTATTTTATTGATTCAATAATTGCTACGTTGATATTTTATATTATTGTTGTTTCAATAATTGTCACTGCACAGTATTTTCCATTATCAGATCAATAATTCATATTATTTGAATAATATTATTAGATAAAATTATTGGCAATGTCTAAGAAAGTTACATTTAGAAAGGTTTGGTCACCTAATCAAGGCTACGCATACTAAGGAGAAATCCTTATCTGAAAGCCCCTCTTTCCTGGAACGACACAAGTTATCATAATTGTAATTTTTAATATTATTTGTGAATAATTAATTATTGATTTATATGATAAGGAAATATGTGACACCCCTAAAACAGGTATACATCACCTATTCTGAGTCGCCAAATACATGGTACAGAATACAAATACAATCTTTAAATATACAACATAAGCTGTGAGTTTCAATACAAATATTGTCTTCTAGACATTATTAAAACTCAAAATAAGTCTTCAATACATTTATTAATACACTATTTCACAGAATAGTGAGGACTACTAATGATATCCTTTGGACCATCACTCTGTTTCCCGACTCGTCCCAGATATATTCTTATTTCCTGAAGAGAACAGTGAAAGAAAGGGTGAGCTCAACTAGCCCAGTAAGAAATATTATGACTAAGATAAAGTAGAATAAATTATCCTTAGTCTTCAATAGTGTTAAACTGATACAATATAACAACCATCAAGTTTAAATCAGTAATGAACAAGCAATCCATTAAAAAGAGTCAAGTAGAAAATAAAATCTACTATCTTTTATGATTTAAAAGGTTTTCATCATCGTTATCGTTGAGACTCAAATTTAATAAATAATCCACATCATCGAATCACCCCGCACTACTAACAAGGATATTCTTTAGTATCACGACCACAAATTATCCACGACTACGCGCCAAGGACATTCGTGTATTCATTAATGGTCGCGATGATCATGCCAACAATCTGGTCCATCAATGCATTACGGCCAATGAGGACTTTTTCCACATCATTTGTAACATTACGATCATGATTACATCGAATAATCCTCGGTCATAATCATACCAAGTCCATCTATGCACTATAGGCCATGTATGACTTTCAACAAAATATAAACATGAGTGTGATGACAATGATATAAGAATTCAATTAAACAAGTTCAAGAATTAATTTATCCAGAACCAATAACGCCCAAATTGTCAACATGATAACGCTTTGTAGAGTAAAATTCAAGAATGCTCATAAGAATATTTCCATGAAAAGATATCTTGGATGAAGCGCAAATATCAAGGATATTCCACTAATTTCATGGAGTATATAAGTCAAAACTTTAACCAACCGAGTATAATAGGGAATGGAATAACAAAAGAAATCACCAGCATGCGATAGACCACACATGCATGTTATTCCAACGTAATAATAATTAACGGAATTCAGTCCCACGTAAAAACGCATGCATGTGATATTCCAATGTAATAATAGAGACGTAAATCGTGTCTCATGTAAAATGCACAAACATGATATTCCAACAAAATAATAAAGATGGAATCGTGTCGGCGTAAAAACGCATACAGATAGGATATTCAAATGTAATAATAACGAATGGAATAATGTAAGAATTTCACCAAGTATAGGTAGCCCACGTGATACAAAAGTTATTCCAAATAGAATAATAAATAATGAAATAAATGTAAGTTCTCTTCATGAATACAAAAGAAATAATACCCTTACCGTAAAAAAAAAATCGGATATAAGAGTAGGAAAGTAGCGTAATACTTTTCTTCTTTTCTCTATAATTTTCTCTCTAGAGTTTCAAATGAATTCGTAAGAAATAATGAAGGAATGAGCTTCTATTTATAGAAGAATAGACTGCATAGTAACTAATTCATGAACGGTCCAGATTGATTTACTTTTAAAAGGACGGTCCAGATTGATTTAATAAAATATTCTAATAAAACAAAATCTTTTAAATATAATATATATTATATATTATATAAATCACATGGCTAAAAAATGTCACGGGATGATTCCCCGTGAATTACACCCGTTCACTCCACTTAATCATATATATATATATATATATATATATATATATAATAAGTATATATATTATATATTATATATACATATCCCATGTATAACCCCCCCATTTTCGGTGGAATCCACGAGATTCTCATGAATCCTATATATATATAATATATTATAAATATATTACTTAATTATATATATATATATATATATATATATATATATATATATATATATATATGCCAATAACTTTCTACCAATTATTTTGAAAATGGGTAAATGGGGGGGTTCCATAAATTCAACAAATCATCGAGCAATAATTGAACAAAACTGAGTGACTTCTCACGTAAGCATCAATAATCAATACAAGCAGTGCTACTATGCAACTAACGCCAGACATCGTATTCTTTGTACTTTTTAACATGGGTGTTCCAATAGATTAATCCAGAAACTTCCGCCGTTATTTTCATAAAAAATATTTTTATCGTTTTTCAAACCGACAATAATAATTGTGGGGTCCACCAATGATTGTGCCAGTCATATCTTAATATTCTCTGTTAAAACGAATATTTCCCGACCAAACTAATATTATATAACAACTTCATGCGATTTTGCAAAATTTGTAAATATTACCTACAACTATAACATTATATCAAATTCATTCCATAATATTTAAAAATGATATTTATAGAAAATTCATTTTTATTTCTTAAAAGTTGGGGTCTTACAATCTCCCCTTCTTATGAAATTTCGGCCTCGAAATTAGGGTACATACGGTATGTCGAAGAGGTAAGGATACCTTGATTTCATTTTTTGATTCTAACTCCCTAGTCATTTCCTCAACATCGTGGTTTCTCCACAAAACTTTGACTTGAGGTATAACCTTGGAGCGTAGAATATGTTCCTTCTTATCCAAGATTTGAACAGAACCCTTCATACGCCAAATCTTCCGCTATTTCATCCGGTTCTAACTCAATAATGTGGTTCGGGTCTTTCACATATTTACGTAACATGGATATGTGAAAAACATTATGAACACGTAGACATGGCAGAAAGTTTAGTCTATAGGCTACGCTCCTACCGATCGAGGATTAAAATGGGTAGATGAATCGAGGATTTAGCTTTCCTCTCTTTCCAAATCTCGTAACTCCTTTCCATGGAGCAACACGTAATAACACATGATCTCCTATATCAATTCCACGCCCTTTCGATGAAGATCAACATAACTCTTTTGTTGATCTTGTGAGGTTTTTATACGTTGTCGGATCATTTGAATCTTTTTCGTAGTCATACGTACCAACTCTGGTCCCAACAACGTTGCTTCACCCACCTCATCCCAGCATATTATAGAATGACACTTTCTTCCATACAACGCCTCAAATGGAGCCATGCCAATACTTGCTTGATAACTGTTGTTTTAGGAAAACTCCACCAATGGTAAGAACTTATCCCAACTTTCCTTGAAGTCAAGGACACAGAGTCTTAATAGATCTTCAAGAGTTTGAATCGTCCTCTCGATCGCCTCGTCTGGCTCTCGAGGTTGATGTCTTTGAGCTAAATCGTAAATTCGTGCCCATAGCTTTTTGCAAACTAACCCAAAATTTTGAAGTGAATCTTGGGTCTCGATCAGAAACTATGGATACTGGCATACTATGCAATCTTACAATCTCATTTATGTACATACGTGCAAGACGTTCAAGTGTATAAGTTTCTCGTATCGGTAAGAAATGAGCAGACTTGGTCAACCTATCAACAATGACCCAAATCGCATCTATGCCTTGAAGAAACCTTGGGAAGACCGGTAATGAAATCCATGGTAATGTGCTCCCACTTCCATTCTAGAATTTCAAGTGGTTGCAATGGACCTTTTGGTACTTGATGCTCCGCCTTGACTCGTTGACACGTTAAACACCTTGAGATAAATAGCGCTCTCTCTCTCTTCATATTTCCCCACCAAAATGTATGTCGAAGATCATGATACATTTTGGTACTCCCAGGATGGATTGCAAACGGTGTGTTATGCGCTCCATCATGATTTTATACTTTAACTCGGGATCGTTAGGAACACAAAGTCCAGAGTTGACTCAAGTATTCCTTCTTCATCGATTCTTGCTCCTAAGATAACACCTTCTTGTATTTTCTTCCTCATACGCATCACCTCCAGTGTCCCAGTAGCTTGAGCGACTTTTAACTTTATCGATTAAAGTCGGTTCTACTCGTATATTCACCATCATCACGTGGGTCCTTGGAGTCTTTATCTCTATCTCCATCCTTTGCAAGTCATACAAAATGGGTCTTTGCGTTGACAATATTGCACTCGTACCCGCATATGATCTTCTACTCAATGCGTCAGCTACCACGTTTGCTTTTCCAGGATGGTATTGGATGGTATGATCATAATCTTTTAACAATTCAAGCCAACGTCGTTGTCGCATGTTGAGTTCCTTTTGAGTGAAGAAATATTTGAGGCTTTTATGATCCGTAAAGATCTCCACTTTCTCCCCATACAAGTAATGCCTCCAAATTTTAAGTGCAAAGATAACAACCGCTAACTCTAGATCATGAGTAGGATAATTCCTCTCATATTCTTTGAGTTGCCGAGAGGCATAAGTTACGACTTTCCCATATTGCATGAGAACACATCCTAAACCTTTGCTTGAAGCATCACTGTAGATGACAAATCCCTCCGAGCCAGATGGTATTGTCGTAACAAAAGTAAATGAGTATCCTCTTGAGTTCTTGAAAACTATTCTCACATTCCTCGCTTCCAACCAAATTTTGTATCTTTTCGAGTCATTTGAAAGTTAATGGAGTAGCGATTCGAGAAAATCCTTCCACGAATCTCCTATAATAACCAAATTTAAATCGAGAAATCTACGTATTTTGTCCATCGATTTAGGTTGCTCCTACTTTGAATAGCTTTAATCTTTCATTGGTCAACAGATATTCCATGACTTGATACTACGTGCCCAAGGAATGCTACTTCTCGCCGTAACTCACATTTCTTCAACTTGGCATAAAGCTTGTTTTCACGAAGCTTTTGGAGTATCAGCCTCAAGTGTTGCTCATGATCTTCACGACTTTTGGAATATATGAGGATGCCATTAATAAAGACGACCACAAAGTGATCCAAATATTCTTTGAATACTAGGTTCATCATATCCATGAAGGCAACAGGAGCATTAGTCAATCCAAAAGACATGACTAAAAAATCATAGTGTCCGTACCGAGTTCTGAAGGCAGTCTTTGGAATATCCTCAGTTTTAACCTTCAGCTAATGATATCCAGAACGAAGATCGATCTTTGAAAAGAATTGTGCTCCTTGCAACTTGTCAAACAGGTCATCAATGCGAGGCAATGGGTACCTATTTTTGATGGTGACATGGTTCAATTCTCGGTAGTCAATACAAAGTCACATACTCCCATCTTTCTTCTTCACGAATAGAACAGGAGCACCCCAAGGAGACGTACTAGGATGAATGAAACCAATGTCTAACAATTCCTCGTGAATCGGGTCTTTAACTCCTCAAGTTCAATAGAGCCATTCGATATGGGCTTTAGAAATGGGTTTTGTATCGGGTTCAAGGTCGATACAAAATTCAATTTCACGCCTCGGGGTAGGGCCGTGAAGTTCTTGGGAATACATCAGAAATTTATCGACAATGTAAATATCATTCAAAAACCGACGATTTTGTTTAGATCCGTGATATGAGCTAAGAAAGATTGACATCCGCTTTTCAATAAAACGAATAGCTTTATGGCTTGAAATGACATTGATTGATTTTAATGGTTTAGTTGTTTGAATTAAGATAATAGGGTTGGTTAGGAATATGAAAGCTAACAACCTTATGAAAACAATCAATTTTTGCATGATGAGTAGTTAACCAATCAATCCCTAGAATCACGTCAAATGCAAGTATTTTCAATGAAATAAGATCGATTGTGTAATGTGAGGGTACCAATTTGAACCAAACAAGTCTTATAAACAATGGATGTAATGAAGGTTTCTCCCAACGGAGTTTCAACAGATAAGTCAAAGTCCAATTTCTCCTGAGTCAAATTTAATTGTTGAGCTTAAGTAGGAGAAATAAAAGAATGGGTAGAACCCAGATCAAATAAGGTATAGACTTCACTAGAGTTTATGATAAGCTTACCCGTGATGACCTCGTCGGGTTCCTTGCTTTCGGGAGGTCACAACAAATGCTCTCCCTTACACCACCGGCTTTGATTTTTTCCGGGACGACTTTGGTGCTCCATCCTATTGAACTTGTCTTGGTGAACGACAAAATCGGGCTAGGTGACCTTCTTCCATAATTATAACAAGCTTTGGATGACATCGCGCAGTTTGACCGATATGTCCCTCCCTCCGCATTTGAAGCATACGATAGGTGGTCGTTCTCCTTCCTTAACCACAGTTCTGTGGTGCCGACGACGCTTTCCATCATTGTGAATCTCCTTTTCTTGAAATGTCCATTTTACTTTGTCTTGGCCATGATTACCACCAAGTGGTTACCATTTCGCATGTTGATTCCTCCACGTTTGTTGTCATCGCTTTGATAATCGATACCACCGATATTTTCATGTCACGGCCTACTTTCTCTTGGTTGCGTTGACTCGCTATCAAGGCCTCCAATAATCGAGCCCTATTTACAACATCCGAGTACAAACACAAGATATGAGAAATAAGAAATTGACGATCTCCGCTTTCAAACCTCTTAAAAACATTAGCGCCACTCGCTTCCTCATTATCGACCAAATGGGATGCAAACCGGATAACTCCGCAAATTTAGCCTCAGACAGACACTGGCCATATTTTTTTTGTTCCAACTTGATAAAATCCACCTCTTTCATGTGACGAATACTTTCGGGAAAGTACTTGTCATTGAATAGTTCTTGGAACTTCTCCCAAGACATCTTAAGTAAGGCCAGTCGGGTATGCTTTTATAAATTCCCACCAAGAATCGCTTCTTCACGCAACATGAAGGTGGCGAAGGAACCTTTTTGCTTCTCTGAGCATCCCAAGACATCAAATATCTTGGTGATCTGCTTTATCCATGCTTCCGCCTTTAAGTGGTTTTGGCTCTCCAATAAACTCCGGTGGTCCCAGCCTCGAACTGTTTAGCGGTGACCGTCCGAGAGTTTCAAGGTTTCCACCTACATTTTGGATAGAGCCACTCTACCGATGTTGCATGAATTGCATAAATCCTATGAACAATCCATCATTCATCATCCGTCAAGGTTGTTGTTTTGCTCGAGGATTGTCGCCTTCGATGCACATTATCCTCGATTATCGATCCGTGGATACTCAACGGTCTCCTCGTGCTCCATTGCAATTCTCAACATTCTCGGATGTCATTTTCAGACATCGCCACAAAACAAAGGTTAATTAACATATAACATATTATCCTTTATACTCCGCCGACCAATTAAATACCAAATAAACTTAGGTAGGTCATACTAGCGAAGGAATTCCCGCTCTCCCTCCTAGTTCTAGTCTCACATCTTAGCCAGGATCATATCCTAAGCTTTGATACCAACTCATGACGCCCCCAAAATAGGTATACATCACCTATTCTGAGTTGCCAAATACATGGTACAGAATACAAATACAATCTTTAAATATACAACATAAGCTGTGAGTTTCAATAGAAACATTGTCTTCTAGATAGTATTAAAACTCAAAATAAGTCTTCAATATATTTATTAACACACTATTTCACAGAATAGTAAGGACTACTAATGCTATCCTCTGGACCATCACTCCGTTCCCCGACTCGTCCCAACTATATTCTCATTTCAAGAGAACAAATGAAAGAAAGGTGAGCTCAACTAGCCCAAAGAAGAAATATTATGACTAAGATAAAGCAGAATAAATTATCCTCAGTCTTCAATAGTGTTAAACTGATACAATATAACAACCATCAAGTTTAACTGCAGCGGAATAAGCAATCCATTAAAAGAGTCAAGTAGAAAATAAAATCTACTATCTTTTATGATGTAAAAGGTTTTTCATCATCAAGTATCACGAGACTCAAATTTTAATAAATAATCCACATCATCGAATTACCCCTGCACTACGGCCAAGGATATTCTTTAGTATCACGACCACAAATTATCCATGCACTACGGGCCAAGGATTCATGTATTCATTAATGGTCATGATCATGCCAACAACTGTCCATCAATGCATTACGGGCCAATGAGGACTTTTTCCACATCATTTGTAACATTACGGTCATGATTATACCGAATAATCCCTGGTCATAATCATACCAAGTCCATCTATGCACTATAGGCCACATATGACTTTCAACAAAATATAAACATGAGGGTGATGACAATGATATAAGAATTCAATAAAACAAGTTCAAGAATTAATTTATCCAGGAACCAATAAAGTCCAAATTGTCAACATGATACTGCTTTGTAGAGTAAAATTCAAGAATGCTCAGAAGAATATTTCAATGAAAAGATACTGGATGAAGCGCAAATATCAAGGATATTCCACTAATTTCATGGAGTATAGAAGTCAAAACTTTAACCAACTGAGTATAATAAGGAATGGAATAACAAAAGAAATCACCAGGCATGCGATAAACCGCACATGCAGGTTATTCCAACAGAATAATAATTAAAGGAACTAGGTCTGGCATAAAATGCACAGACAAGATATTCCAACAGAATAATAAAGACAAAATCAGGTTCGACGTAAAACGCATGCATGTGATATTCCAATGTAATAATAAAGATTTTAATCAGTCCGCCAGAAACACATGCACGTGATATTCTAATGTAATAATAAAGACGGAATCATTCCAAAGCGTAAAATGCATGCATAAGATATTCCAATGTAATAATAACGAATGGAATAAATGTAAGAATTTCACCAAGTATAGGGTAGCCAAGCGTATATAGGTTATTCCAACCTAATAATAAATAATGAAATAATGTAAGTTCTCTTCATGAATACAAAAGAAATAATACCCTTACCGTAAAAGAAACTGGATATAAGAGTAGGGAAGTAAAGGTAATACTTTTCTTCTTTCTCTCTATAATTTTCTCTCTCTAGAGTTTTAGTGAATTCGTAAGAAATAATGAAGGAATGAGCTTCTATTTATAGAAGAATAGACTGCATAGTAACTAATTCATGAACGGTCCAGATTGATTTAATAAAATATTCTAATAAAACAAAATCTTTTAAATATAATATATATTATATATTATATATTATATAAATCACATGGCTAAAAAATGTCACGGGATGATTCCCGTGAATTACACCTGCTCACTTCACTTAATCATATATATATATATATAATAAGTATATATATTATATATTATATATACATATCCCGTGTATAACCCCCCCCATTTTTCGTGAATCCATGAGATTCCAATGAATCCTATATATATATTATAAATATATTACTTAATTATATATATATATATATATATATATATATATTGAATAACTTTCTACCGATTATTTTGAAAAATGGGTAAATGGGGGTCCATAAATTCAACAAATACTGTAGCAATAATTGAACAAAACCGAGTGACTTTTCACGTAAGCATCAATAATCAATACAAGCAGTTACTATGCAACTAACGCCAGACATCAGTATTTTTTAACATCGGGTGTTACAACAGTTAACTGTAAAACTTCCCACTGTTATTTTCATAAAAAGATATTTTTGTCGCTTTTCTCAATCCGAAATAATAATTCCGTTGGGGTCCACTAATGATAGTGCCGTCGCATTTAATATTCCTTGTTAAAACGAATATTCCCCACCAAACTAATATTATATAACAACTTCATGATTTTGCAAAATTTATAAATATTACCCACAACTATAACATTATATCAAATTCATTCCATAATACTTAAAAATAATATTTATAGAAAATTCATTTTTATTTCTTAAAAGTTGGGGTCTTACAAAATATTTATTTTTATGTGGATATAAATGAAGGAATTAATCTTCGAGGTGTTTTATCGGTATTTTGTCGTGAATGGAGGTATTAAAAATCGTCCGTATGTGGATTTTTACATTTTTATTTGAAATTTGGAAAAACTTTCTTCTACAAAGTTGTAGAGAATTAAATTTCCTATGGAATAGATATGAGATTCGAATCTTTTTGATAGAAGGGCTTTTATGCATTATTAAAGTTTTGAAAATAAATGTTTTTATTTAAAACATGGTGGGCCCCACTTTTGGTTGGTGAGAAATGTGCTAAAATTTTATTTCAAAACTGGTGGGCGTGAATAGTAATAGGTAAAGCCATCAGGTAGAAGGTTAGTCTGCTTTGGCGTTCTAAGCATTTTCCTATAAATAGGGTGCTTAGTTAGAATTGAAAATAACACCATAATCATAAGCTTTCTCTTTATATATTATCGAAAGTTATATTTTGTGAGTATTTAGATACTTGAGAGTTCTTTATTCAATTGAAAGTTTCCTTCAAATTTTTTATACCGATATTTCAAATAGGAAGTACTGTTCTTTTGAGGTAAGAGATGTTATTTTCTTCTTAAATGATGTTATTTCATTCAATATCATTATGCCGAAATATTGGTATGAATTCTATTATGAAATTTTACCTTTTCATGTTGAGGTTACTATTCACGATATCGACATTATTCACTTAATCTGAAGATTATTCACGAAAGTACTATTCATTTAAGTATGATTTTTCTTGTGAAATTTCTACCTTTTTGTGTCAAGGTTACTATTCACGTATACGACACTATTAACGTATACGACACTATTCACAGAAAAATGAAATTTTCTCTTCTTTGTCCAAGTTGTCTATTATGGTTACTATCTTTGATTGTATCCATGTTTTGATCTTCATTCTTGAATTTTGCTCCATAATTGATTATTATGAAGTATTTTTGAACTTGGATTATCTAAAGTACGAATCCCTAATCTTTGTCCTTTTATCTCACTGAATTCGTTTCTTTAAGATATTTTTCATCATCCTCAGTCCTAAATGATGATATAACTGAATATCTTTGGGCTGTAGTGTAACGATAAATGATTATCTTATGAATATCTTTGGTGTGATAACCCGAGATTTTGAATAATCAAAATTTTTGCGAATAATTTTTTTTTTAATTAATATTAATATTGATTATCAATTTTGTGACAAGTTTCTATGATATTTAGTCTCTAGAAGGTCAATTTGTAATAACTAATAAATTAAGAGTAGAGTTGTGCTTAACAGCTTTAGAAACCCTAACCCTAATTTCTGGATAGGGATTTGATAGAAAATATAATTAAAATAATTATATTAATATGTATGTGTTTGAACGGTATAGAATTTTTTTTGATCAATAATTGATCGGATAAGGTTTAAAATTAATAAACCCTATTAAGAGATTAAAAACCCTAATCTCAGGATTAGAAACCCTAACGTACAGTTAGAAACCCTAATCGAAAGCCGGGAAACCCTAATTTTAAATTCGGGAATCCTAAAACCCTAATTAGGAAACCCTAATCCTAATTAGTGAGCTTAATGTGTTTAATAAATGTGAATTTGATTAGGAAACCCTAATTTAATTAGGAAACCCTAATTATAATTTAGAATTTAGAATTTTTAATTTTTCTAATTAAAAACCCTAATTAGGAAACCCTAATCCTAATTAGCAAGCCTAAAGTGATTAGTACGTGTTAATATAATTAGAAAACCCTAATTATACTTTGGAAATATTAATTTCTATTTAAAACCATAATTACATTTTCAAAATTCTTAATTTTCTATTTTTTAAACCCTAATTAGAAAATTCTAGAATTGATGTTGTAAAACCTAAGGGCTAGAACCTTAGGGTTAAACCCTAAGGGTTAAACCCTAAGGGTATACCAAATTCCATGTATGCTCTTAAATTAATTTATAAATGACAAAAATGCCCTTTTAGTTTATTTTAAATGGTAACTTGCAAAATTCACCAACACCTTTAGTTGGTAAACCACTTTGTTGACATTGTGACTTCAAAATCTCAGCCACCAGCCGAAAATCTCAGATCATGCATGTATCTAAGTAGTATATATTGATTTTGGAGAGAGAAAATTCATAAAAACTAAGCCAATTTCTCTCTTGCTCTCACCAACTCTCTCTCTCTCTCTCCTAAACCAACGAAATACATAAGTAGATCAGTCCTATATACAGCCCTAGATCAATCAATAACAGATTGGAGAGCCAAGATCTAAGATTTTTCAAGAAAAGGTATAAACCCTAAAACCTAATTTGATCTTGTATGCTTAGATAAATTTTATGTTTTTGTGTTTAGATTTTTGCTAATGGATGTTTTATGAAGATCTATGATGATCTATCATGAATCTATAGCATCAAAGTGCTTTAAAATGATGATTTTTAAAAACTGTTCTTGAGCAATTTTTGTGGTCTGACAAGAAATGTCAATGGCCACAGATCCTTGCTCGATTATGATATTTGTTGTTTTAAAGTTGTTATGTGTAGCTGGGTATGAGGTCTTTATTTTGCAAAAAGAAATCACAACCATTAGATGTCTAGATCGTGTGTTATTCATGGTCAAAGAGGGTCGACCGAAAGATGATCAGATCACTTTCTCGGGTAACCCAGAAAGTGTAAAACCGAGTCTGACAACTATTTGAAAGGTCCAGATCTGTCAGGTTTTTTGTGTTATGATGTTTTTGTTATGATCATGTTGTAGCTGGTCATATGTACTGTAGATCCATGCCTTAAGATCCCATAAAATATCCATAAAGCAATCGTAGCAAGTGGTCAAAGAAAGCTACTTCAGACCGATTTCATTTCTGGGAATTTTCCAGAAAAATGAAGAACACGCTTTCGACTGCCGCGTTCAACCGGATTAAATCTGGAGCCTTGAATGTTGTTTAACTGAGATGGTGTTATGTAACTGTACCTTGACACGATGTGGACCATAACCTAATTGATTTGATGACCGTAATTACTATAATAATCCGGTCCACAAAGTGGTACCTATGAACTGCCTGGGTTTTCGGGTTACCCGTAAAAACCCGTGAGTTGTATCGACAGATTAGTTTGGGAGATTAGATCTCCTTGTGTGTTTGTTATTAGACCACGATGTAGGTTGGATGTTGTAGTGTGTCATAAGAACTACACGACCACATTTCAAGCTAGCCCAGAAACTAAGTATACTGAGAATTAAACGTGGTCAAACGTTGGACCTTGAACACGAAGCTGTTAGTGTTCTTGAGCTCAAGAACACCAACAACGACGTTTTGTGTTGCTAAAGTCCTATAACGATGGTTTTATTATTTTCTAATTTCTGAATATTCTGAAAATTATTTAAAAATAGAAATAAATTATAATAATTAACAAAAAATAGTTTTAAAAATCATTTTAAATTCTGAAAAATAACTTTTAATTATTTGGGACATTTTTTATTAATATTTATAATTATATGGATATTAATGATATTTAATTAGTGTGTTAAATAAATTGGAGAAAAATGATTTTAATTATATAAAATCATTTTAAATAAGAATAATGTATTTAAAAATATGTTGAGTTATAAAATGTTACTTTTAATATTTTAGAGAATTTTCATTAATAAATTAATATTAATGATATTAGATTTATTTAATTATTAAATTAAATAAATAAGTTAAAAATAATTTTATTGATTTAAAAATCATTTTAAATAAGAATAAAGTGTTAGAAAATATTTTCAGTTATAAAATATAATTTTCAATATTTTTGGAGAATTCTCATTAATAAATTAATATTAATGATATTAGATTTATTTAATTATTATATTAAATAAATGAATTAAAAATGATTTTATTGATTTAAAAATGAGAAAAATGATTTCAAAATATTTTAAGTTATCATGAATGACTTTTAATATTTGATAATAATTTCATTAATATTTAAATATTAATGGTGATGATTTAAAATGATTTTAAAATCATTTAAGTAGAATATTGATGATTTAAAAGATTTTAAGTTATTAAAAATAACTCTAATATTTTGACAAGTATGTTATTAATATTTTTTATATTATTAAATATTAATAATGATAAGATTATTTGATAATTAAATCATTTAAAAATGATTTAAGTGTTTGAAAAATTATTATAAATAATAATAATTGTTTATAAATTATTAAAAGCTTTCGAAAAATATTATAAATGATAATTAACTTATCTAAAATAATATTGAAGCTTAGAGACCGAATTTAATTGACAATAACTGTGTTAATTATCGGATAGGGTGACCAGAACATCGAGAATGGACCGAAGTCCAACCAGACCGAAATAGTTAGACTTGTTAAGTGTTTATGTAGGTTATAAACACTGATGTGACTATGTGGTAATGTGCCTAAGAGAAGTTTGACTGTGAATTACAGTGTTACGTGTTATGAAATATTGCGCTAATTATGAGACCGATATTATTGGTTATAGGTCTTACGAAAGCAGATAAGTTTATTGTGTAGCTGTAATCAGCGGAAGAGGCAAGTTTCCGAACTCAACCTTGAGTTATATTCATTCAATTATTATAGTGGTTAATTATTGCTAATTATACCATGTCCAGGGATTTATTGTTGATTATTCGCAGTTAGTGCATGTTTAATAACTCAAATTGAATTACTGATTCGGAGAATATACATTTGTAGAATAACTGTTGTTGGATATTCATATTCGTAGAAGATAGAATTGACAATACAGATAATTCCTTTTTATTGTCAAATTATGTTGAGAAATGTCTTAGCTAATTATTCGCTGTATTTAACATTTGTTAGAACTTGATAAATTTGAGAAAAGAATTCAATTGTTATTGGTAGATCGATGCCAATTATTTCGGCTAGATCGATAAGTAAATAGAAATTGAAATCATTGCATTTCGTTGTTAAATCAAATTTTGATTCAAAGACTGAGAAGAACAACCTTTTATATAAAGGGAACATTTTAGGTCGATATATCATTATCACAAGACCGTTAAGTATTATGCATAATATAGGTATAATAAAGTCGATCACTTGTTATACTTGCAGTGGGGTATGATTTAATCTTTATGGTTATCTGATACTCCTGCGTATGTATCAAAGTTAATCTTTGATAGATACCCGAGAAAGTAGAAGTTCTAGATCCAATGGATCGCTCAACATAAATCAGGAAAACATTCCACTTTGTTATTGCGTAGAATTGATTCTTGATTATTCAATAGAATATCGTAGAAACTTTGAAAGCGTTGTACTCTTTCATTATCAGATTATTGCGTTGCCTAAAATACGAGAAGACTTGTTATTGATTAACGATTTGTTCAGCTATTTCAAAGTTTCCCAAACTTTGGTGTCATTCTATCAAAATAGATAGTCTATTATTCTGATACTTATACATTCATTGTATATCTGAACTTGCGGGGCAAATTTGTTGCTCACCCTTGCTATAAATAAAACTTTTTAGCTAGGAACGAAGTGGCAGGAGGTGCTGTGAAGAACAAAGGCAAAGGCCTGTTGCTGGAATAGTTTAATGAATATTATTATTATTATGTTGTTTTATGAACCCTTTTTGTTTATCTAAAGGGTATGTTTGTAATGTTAAGGTTAGAGAACCTGAGACTAATTTATTAACAATCTCTGTTAATGACTTATGTATTACTATTTCTATATGAATGGTTAGTTAGAGGTTATTATATTGTGGATCATGAACACCAAACTCGGGGGGTCAGGTAACCCCGATTTGGGGGTGTCACATTTAGCCCGTAGTGCAAAGATATACAGGTGTTGAGATGAACATGGCCAATTGGTGATACAAATGAATATCTTTGGCCTGTAGTGCAAAGATGAATATTTGATTCAAGATGTATATTGATTGATGTTACAAGGTTAAAATATTGATGATGAACTTTTAAATTCATAGATGATAGTAGATTTCATTCTCTACTTAACTCTTCTAATGAATTGTTATTTTCGCTATGAATATTGATCTAAAACTGGTTGTCCCTTATATTTTATTTGATTTATTGAAGGATAATGCTAATTTGTTGTTCATTATCTTGGTCATAATGTTCTTTACTAGGCTAGTTGAGCTCACCCTTCTCCTTTTTGTTCCATTTTTCTTCTCATGAGGCGAGAATATAGCGGGAACTAGTCGAGGTGTGGAGTGATGTTTCCAGTCAGTTGTTTTAGCAGTCCTCACTATTTTGTAAAATAGTGTTCAATAATTGTAATAACGACTTATTTGAGTTTGAATACTGTCTAGAAGACAATATTTGTATTTAAACTCATAGTATATGTGTTGTCGTATTTTGCATGGCAATTGTAATAATGAAGTTGTAGTTGTTTCTGTACTATGTATTTGGCGACTTAGAATGGGTGATGTATACCTATTTTGCGGGCATCACAGTTGGTATCAGAGCTTAGGGATATGGTCTCTGGCGGAGATCGGGGAATAGAACTAGGAGGGGAGAGATGAGTAAATCCTTCGCTAGTGTGTCGTACCTAAGCTTAACTGCTGGTTAGTCATAATATAGGGATATTACGTGGCATGTTAATTTCTTTAATTAACCCTTATTTTATGACAGTATTTGAGAATGGCAGCTGAGAATGTTAACAATAGAGTGAATGAGACCGTAGAGACACCTTTAATCACTAACCAGGAGAACGTGCAACAGGACGACAATGTTCCTCTTGTAAACAACACCACCGATCAAACGATGAATGATGTGATGTTTAAAAGCTTTTTGTAGTTCATGCAAAATCAGACAAGGGAGACTCGTGTACAAAATACGGGTGGAAATAATAGCAATGCGCGGCTTGTCACAGCCAAGCAGTGCAAAGAGTTGGGACCACCAGAATTTTTGGGAAAGCCAGATCCGATCGAGGTAGAAACGTGGGTGAATAAAATTACCAAGATATTTGATGTCTTGGGATGCACGAAGGAACAGAAGGTTCCATTCGCCACCTTTATATTCCGTGGTGAGGCTGATTACTGGTGGAAATCTGTGAAGCGTACCCAACCAGTCACACTCAATATGTCTTGGGAAACATTTCAAAAACTGTTCAATGATAATTACTTTACTAAAAGTATTCGTCATATGAAGGAGGTAGAGTTTATTAGACTGGAACAAAACAACATGACTGTGTCCCAGTACGAGGCTAAGTTCGCAGAGTAATCCAGGTTTGCACCTCATTTGGTAGAGAATGAGGAACGTATGACGCGGATGTTTCTGAGAGGTCTAAAACCCGAGATTCGGAAATATCTTATTTCTCACAAATTTTCTCTATATTCAGATGTTGTAAACATGGCTCAATTATTATAGCGAGATAATGAGTATATTCAACCGATGAACCACAACCAGAGTCATACCAGTGACATCAGTCATCAGAGCAATGACAACCAGCAGGGAGGAAAGTATCTGGACAAAAGCGGTAACCACTCTGGTGGTAATCGTGGCCATGATAGTAGAAGAAACGAGTCAGGGGGAGATTTCAAAAAGAGAAGGTTCAATAATGACAACGTAAAGACGTCAGCACCAACATCAACTGTTCCTAGGGAAGGAAAACGATTACCGGTCATATGTTATAAATGCGGGAAAGAGGGACACATCAGCCCAAAATGCCCACAACAATCCAAGGTGTGTTATAACTATGGAAAGGAAGGTCATATAGCTAGAGATTGTCTTGTAACGAAACCAAGTCCAGCGGGAATGGTGACTCCAAAGGCTGTCCCGGACAAGACAAAGTCGGTGGTTCCTAGAAGAGAGTTTGTCATGACTGGCCAAAATGCGAGGAACCTGAACGAGGTGATCACGGGTAAGGTAATCATAAACTCTTAAGAAGTTTATACTTTATTAGATACCGGTTCTACCCATTCTTTTATCTCTCCTACTTGTGCTCAACGTTTGAACTTGACTCCGGAGAAATTAGACTTTGACTTATCTGTTAAGACTCCTTTAGGAGAAACTTTCATTACATCCACTATTTATAAATCTTGTTTGATTCAAGTTGGAACCATCACATTACCTCCCGATCTTATTTCTTTGAAAATACTTGCATTTGATGTGATTTTAGGGATTGATTGGTTAACCAGTCATCATGCTAAAATTGATTATTTTCGTAAGGTTATTAGTTTTTATATTCCTAACCGACCTGTTATGCGAATTAAAGCAGCCAAACCACTAAAGTCAATCACTGTCATATCAAGCAATAAAGCCATTCGTTTATTGAAAAATTGATGTCAAGCTTTCTTAGCCCATGTTATTGACTTGAACAAAAATACGTCAGATTTGAATAATATTTCTGTTAGTGAATTTCCTGACGTATTTCCTGAAGAACTTCCCGGTCTACCCCCAGAATGTGAAGTTGAATTCTCTATTGACTTTGAACCTGGTATAAAACCCATTTCTAAAACCCCACATCGAATGGCTCCTATTGAACTTCAGGAGTTAAAGGTCCAACTACATAAGTTGTTAGACATCGGTTTCATTCGTCCTAGTACATCTCCTTGGGGTGCTCTTGTTTTATTCATAAAGAAGAAAGATGGGAGTATGCGACTTTGCATTGGCTATCAGGAATTGAACCATGTCACCACCAAGAATAGGTATCCGCTACCTCTCATTGATGACCTGTTCGACAAGTTGCAAGGATCACAATTCTTTTCAAAGATTGATCTTCGTTCTGGATATCATCAGCTGAAGATTAAAACTGAGGATATTCCAAAGACTTCCTTCAGAACTCGGTACGTGCATTATGAATTCTTAGTCATGTCTTTTGGATTGACTAATGCTCCGCTGCTTTCATGGATATGATGAACCGCGTGTTCAAAGAATATTTGGATTAGTTCTTTGTCGTCTTTATTAATGACACGACTAAGCTGAAGAAATGCGAGTTCTGGCCTGATGAAGTAGCATTCCTTGGGCACGTGGTGTCAAAAGATGGAGTATCTATTGACTCGACGAAGATTGAAGTAATACAAAGTTGGGAGCAACCGAAGACGGTGACCGAAGTACGTAGCTTTCTGGGCTTAGCTGGTTATTATCTGAGATTCGTGGAAGGATTTTCTTGAATCGCTACTCCGTTAACTCAGCTGACTCGGAAAGACACAAAATTCGTATGGAGCGAGGAATGCGAGAAGAGTTTCCAAGAGCTCAAGAGGAGACTCATTTCGGCACATGTTCTGACAATACCATCTGGTTTGGATAGATTTGTTATCTACAATGATGCTTCAGGCAAAGGGTTAGGATGTGTTATCATGCAACATGAGAAAGTCATAGCATATGCCTCGCGACAACTCAAAGAATATGAGAGGATTTATCCTACTCATGATCTGGAGTTGGCAGCAGTCGTTTTCGCGTTGACAATCTGGAGGCACTACCTGTATGGGGAGAAAGTGGAGATTTATATGGATCATAAGAGCCTTAAATATTTCTTCACCCAAAAGGAACTCAACATGCGGCAACGACGTTGGCTTGAGCTGTTGAAAGATTACGATCATACCATCCAATACCATCCTGGAAAAGCGAACGTAGTAGCTGACGCATTGAGTAAAAGATCGTATGCGGGTACGAGTGTGATGTTGTTAACACAAAGACACATTTTGTACGACTTACAAAGGATTGAGATATAGTTAAAGGCTCAAAATACCCACGTGATGATATCAAACATACGAGTAGAATCGACTTTAATCGATAAAGTTAAAGATGCTCAAGACACAGACCCAGAGATGATACGTATGAAGAAGAAAGTACAAGAAGGTGTTATTCCAGAAGCAAGAATCGATGAAGAAGGAATACTTCGAGTCAACTCTAGACTTTGTGTTCCTAACGATTCTGACTTGAAGCATAGAATCATGATGGAGGCACACAACACACCGTTTGCAATCCATCCTAGGAGTACTAAAATGTATCATGATCTTCGACATACATTTTGGTGGAGCAATATGAAGAGAGAGATCGCAAAGTTTATCTCGAGGTGTTTAACTTGTCAACATGTAAAGTCGGAGCATCAAGTGCCAAAGGGTCCATTGCAACCACTTGAGATTCTGAAATGAAAGTGGGAACACATTACCATAGATTTCGTTATGGGTCTTCCCAAGGTTTCTCAAGGCATAGATACGATTTGGGTTATTGTAGATAGATTAACCAAGTCTGCTCATTTCATGCCGTCACGGAGACTTATTCTCTTGAACGTCTTGCAGAGCATATATCGTGAATGAGATTGTGAGATTGCATGGCATGCCAAGATCCATAGTTTCGGATCGTGACCCAAGATTCACTTCACAATTTTGGGTTAGCTTCTGTAAAGCTATAGGCATGAATTTCTGATTGATTCGGCATACCATCCTCAAAGCAGATGATCCAATCGAAAAGGACTATTCAAACTCTTGAAGATCTATTAAGACTCTATGTCCTAGATTTCAAAGGGAGTTGGGATAAGTACCTACCATTAGTGGAATTCTCCTACAACAACAGTTATCAGAAAAGTATAGGTGTGTCTCCATTCAAAGCACTGTATGGACGAAAGTGTCGCTCTCTAGTATGTTGGGATGGGGTGGGAGAAGCAACGTTGTTGGGACCAGAGTTGGTACGTATGACTATATAGAAGATCTAAATGATCCGACAACGTATACAAACAGCACAAGATCGACAAAAGAGTTATGTAGATCTTCATCGAAAGGACGTATAATTTAATATTGGGGATCATGCATTGTTACGTATTGCTCCATGGAAGGGAATTACAAGATTTGGGAAGAGAGGAAAGCTCAATCCAAGATTTGTTGGTCCATTTGAGATTCTTGACTGAATAGGAAATGTGGCCTATAGACTCTTATTACCTCCAAGCATGTCTCGTGTTCATAATGTGTTTCACATAGCTGTGCTTCGTAAATATGTGAAAGACCCAAACCTCATTATTGAGTTAGAACCAGACGAGATAACCGAAGATTTAACGTCGAGGAGGTACCTGTCAAGATCTTGGATAGGAAGGAGCATGTCCTACGCATTGTTGGGTAAAATCTAATTACACACAGCACACAAGTATATGTGGTCCACAAGTAATAGAATAGTAAGTAGAGTATCGTTCCCTCAGAGACTTAGCAAGAAATTAACTTCACAATTACCAATTTCCTATTAATCCTAATTTTATTAAACCAATCAATTTCCAGTTTAAAAGTGAAAATAGTAAAACTATTAAAATTAAAGAAAAACCAACAAACCCTAAAAACTGAATTTTCAAATAATTATTGGAGAATTAGGCTTACAACTTCACTCTAAGCATCACTCTGATTATTATACATTGTTCCAGTTTAATCCACTATCCCAGTTTATTAATCAAGAACACATATGTAGCACTAGCCACCTCTCGATGTATTAATACCGTATGAACTCAAATCCACAAATTAGATAGAATCAAGTTAAACACCTTAATCAACTAACTCACTATATCTCTATGTGAGTTACAATCAAAGAAGGTTTAAGTTCAAGTTCTTTATATGATTACATGCGATGTCAAGCATATCTCTACCCTAACATTCATCAAGAATCTGTTCATTCACAAAATTCAAGAACACATGTTATATTAATTAAGTCTGGATTCGTATTTCATCTCTCGATTTCATACAATTCCACATAAATTTTTTGATCAAACAATTCATAAATTCAAGCTCAAATTAATATAGATAAACTGAATAATAGCATATTAAACTGAAAATCCAAGATTACATAATCATCGTTCCACTTAAAGATCAATTATAAGCCTAATAAGCAATTTAGTTCATAACTAATGAATTAAATACTGAATAAATAAAAGAAAACATCATCCCAATTATACAATTCGAAATTAAAGGAGAATAATAATACACCACTCTTCTCGTCCTTCAAATCTGCAATCTTCATGAAATTACTCTTCTTCTTCGTTCCACCAAACTCTTAACTTTCAATCTCATTCTCAAAGTGTGTCTGAAATATCCCCAATTTTTTTCCAACACTTAGCATAAATGGCCTCACTTCAGTTCCACACCGCCAATTCTAATCCAACTCTAACTCATCACATAGAAATTCTAATAGAAATCCAACTCCTTTTCAAAACCAACAAGTCATTAGTCAAAGACTCCCAAATACATGAAATAACCTCCTTAACACACTCCTATTATAAGCATATTACATAAAGAATTTATAGCTCCCAACAATGCCTATCTTCCAAAGACATACTGAAATTTCCCGGCTCTATCTCGTGGCATACCATGATTGATTCTCTCTCATACAATATGTTCTGCACTACTCACCCGATGTGAGCCCACGCACTAGCGCGCCCCACGCTGGTTAGGCATAATGTCAATAATTGCTTGAAATTCCTTCCAATGCTAGCATCTTGATAAGCTTATTGATTATCCTATAACAAGCATAAAACCCATCAAAAGTAACATGAAGTAATCAAAAAACTAACAATATAACAAGCTAAATGAATATAAATCATATGTTAAAAACCTACTCATCAAATTCCCCCAAACTTGAACATTGCTTGTCCTCAAGCAAAATACAATGCAATGTGACTAACAACTAGGAATCCAGTATTAAGACAGTACATAGTTTATCCATACAGCCTCAGAAATATTAAGTAAACATGTCAACACTTCATATCAAAACCAATCAACAATTCCTTAACAATCATCAAATCTTAGACTATTATCACTAATATAGTGCATGTGTGCTCCACAACTATGCTAACCGATATAATGTCAAATTTAACACATAATAAGTCTCTTCGAAGGCATCATACAATGTAAACTCAAGAAATCCAAAAACAAGCTAAATCCAACTAAAATCAAGCAATTACCAATATCGAGGGTTAACATGGGATACTTATGCTTCATTTTTCATCTACGGGGGCTTTTTGCTCTTATTTCCCGTTTTATTCATTTTTTTATAGATACACATAGCTATGCAATGTCTTATTCCCTTAGGCTTTTCAATGATACCTTAACGAGCTTTTGACCAACGACTCCCAGACCATTAAGACCTTAGGGCGCTAGATGTAAAGAAAATCCCCTCGGGCTTACTTACTCAAGTAACAAAGGTCACAAAACTAGACAAGCATGCCACGATGTTTATCATTTTTTATAGCTTATAACCCCAAATATTCCCCCAAACTTAGGTTCTTGTCTAACTTTTGCCATCACTACTTATTCTTGTCATTTTTTCATTCAAACTAGCATTATCCTTTAGAGTCCCATTATGTATCAATTTAAACTCAATCAATCAACAAGTTGTTTTACTGTGCTATCCTTATTATACCAGTTTCAAACATAAAAAGACTTAATTCATAACAAGAAATCACATCAAAGCTCTAATAGTCAGTACTAAACTTGTCTACCCAAATTCTAATCTCATCATTGGCTAAAAATAAACTCTTACCATCTAATAACTGAATTCATGCAATTTTTCTACATGCAATGTTTTTTTTATATATATATATTTTATATGCCATGAACATGGACACTTATAACAACTAACAAACTAACTAACATGATTATTAAAATTTTCATTAATTAACTAAGCAGAAAACATATTCCCCCAAACTTAAAGTAAGTAATGTCCTCATTACGACAAAATAATTCAAATAAAAGTATGAGGACTTCCCTGAAAAGGAGTTACTGCTCGTCGTTGTCCGATGGAGTATATGTTGGCAGGACTGGAGGAATAGGCATGACCACCGGATGTGCATTAGGATTGCAATGGGAAAACGCATCAGCAAGCGTGTTGAATGCATTGGCATTGTACTGATGCATTAAATCTTGATGCTGGGCCAACCATAAAAATTGATTCTTAGAGCCCCGAGGTGGTTGCTCTTACATTGGTTCCGCTCCAACAAGGGGTGAGGGTTGGCGGATCATAATATAGCCTTCTCCACGTGGATGTGATCTCGCCCCTTCCCATACCTTGTACTTTTCTATTGTAGCATGATCGATTATTTCCATGGGTTATTGGAAAGGCTCAGAAGGCTGCTACTGCACCCCAACTTTACGGCATAAATCAGTGATTAAGAAATAATGTAGCACACCTCCCATAGTACTCCCTCGTAGCAACCTGTCAATGGACTCTTGAATACACTCACCCACATTGACATTGAAGAATGCAATGGAGTTATTCACACGGTAATGGTGGTGAAAAATCCCATATAATAGCCGAGCCAGTTCCATAGTTACATCATTTTGGTGGCGTGTGGGCATTAAACGAGCACATATGAATGCATACCATGCTTTACCATATCGACTAAGTGCGGAGTTGGGGAAAACTTATCTTTTCATCCGTTCTGGCTCGAGTTACCCATTGAGTTCCCGATTTGCATAATCTGATAATCAAGTCATCTAGATCGGGCAAACCATCTTCATAACGGTCAGCCTGTGGTGTCTCCAACCTAAAATACTCGTTGATAGCATCAGCATGAAAGGCCACCAGTTTACCTCGAACCATGACTATGTGATTGACATGTTCCATTGCGTTGGCATAAAACTCTTTCACTATATTAAGCACCGCTAAAAGTGGTTATTCTACTAACTGAAACCAATTACGTTCTACAATTTGCAAGGCCATATTATCATCCAAGTTAGCATCTGGCTTCAATCCACGTTCTAGTGCCAAATTCTTTTTGTCGATGGATGACTTAAATCTTTCCGCGACCCTCTCACTAACAAATTTCGTATGATCATATTGAGGTCGAGCAGTGGAGGTGGATGGAAGTTGTCTTTTGTGGGAAGAAATGGTGTTTCTGTTGAATTTTAGGCTCAACTTTTGGTTCAGAACTTTTATCAAACAGTTGGTGAGTGGACTGAGTAATTCCCCTGAAATTGGTTGCTTGGTATTATTTTGCTAGCCAATGTGTGAAATCAAACAACACAATCCTTGGGCACCCAATTCCCAAGGTTTTCCAACCAATCCGTATCAATAAAAGAGGAGAATATTGAGAATGAAGTAAGTTGTGCTTACCTTCAATGAATTTTGTGTTTCCCTCTTTATAAAGATGTCCCAATTTGAATGAATTTGTGTAAGGAAGGAATTGGATTTAGGATTGGAGTGTAGTGTTTATATCTATTATGAATTTGGCTACTTGTATGGTTAGAGTTCATATAGGTGATGAAAAACCAACGTGGGTTGGGAGTTAGTGTATGGGTTTAATATGAAGGGAAGTTGAAAAGGAGAGGGAGAGTTGGTGTAATGGGAGTTATAGGAGTTATGGAATAGTGGAAGTGTTGGAGTTATAGGAGAAGTGGGGAAGTTGAGTGTAAGAAGGAGAGTCTTAGTGATTATGGCTGAAGACAAAGTAATTAAAATAATTTGAATGCCTGAGATTTCTGAGCGGCATGACCCGCGTCGTGTATATGCCTGAGATGGCGCGCCCCACGCTAGGAAGTAAGTAGTTACTGGAATAGTAGCGCGCCCCACGCCGTATCTACGTATTGGGTGGTGGCGACCCGTCTTAGGGGGGTCGATGGCGTCGAGTAGAGTAGCGCCGCGCCCTCAGTATGTGATTGATATGGCGCCACTCACTGTTGGCTCGATGAATTAGGCGTGATCCATTTGGCATCTCGGTAACCTTCAAGTAGTGGGCCCCCACGTCGTTTCTGTGTTTAGGGTGGCACAACCCGCGTTAGGGGACCGGTAGCTTGGTGACTCTCCTTTTCTTTCGTTACCTTCGAACATACCAACATGAAGTTAAAATTCTTTAAAAACTACATATTTAAGATATATTATAAACTAAAATATAAAGAATAACTAAGAAAGAAAGAGTTTAGAGCATGGGTTGCCTCCCAAGTAACGCTAGTTTTAACGTTATAAGCCCGACGGTGCCTCTTGCATCAATGTACATTGGCAAGGGTAATGTTGACGACATCCCAATTTGAATCACTACCCTAGTAATGTTTTACCTTTGACCATTAACCTTGAAAGTCTCCAATGGATTTCTACTGCAGAGTTCAACGACGCCATGTGAGAAAACTGTTTTGATGGTGAATGATCCCGACCACCTTGATTTTAGTTTGCCAGGGAACAATCTCAACCGTGAGTTGAACAATAGGACTGATTACCCGGGCTTGAATGTTCTTTGTATTAATTTCTTGTCGTGCCATTTCTTGACTTCTTCCTTGTACAACTTGGAGTTCTCGTAAGCTTGCAGTCGAAATTTGTCGAGCTCGTTTAACTGAACAATCTCTTTTCACCCACAACTGCTTGATCGAAGTTAAGTTTCTGAATAGCCAAATAGGCTTTGTGTTGTAACTCGAATGGGTGGTGACAAAATTTTGCGAATAGTAATTGATATGGTGACATACCAATTGGTGTTTTATATGCAGTTCGGTAGGCCCATAGTGCGTCATCCAACCTGAGAGACCAATCCTTTCTATTTGGGTTTACCACCTTTTCCAAGATTCTCTTTACCTCCCTGTTTGAAATCTCAGCTTTCCCACTAGTTTGGGGATGATATGTTGTAGCTACCTTATGGTTGACCCCATACTTTTCCAAGAAAGTTGTGAATGATCTGTTGTAGAAATGACTACCTTCATCACTTATAATAGCTCTTGGCATGCCAAATCTCGTAAAAATATTCTTCTGCAAGAATTTGAGAACCACTTTGGCATCATTGGTTGGGAGTGTTATGGCTTCAACCCATTTTGATACGTAGTCCACCGCAAACAATATATACCGATTACTGAACGTTAATGGAAATGGCCCCATAAAATTGATGCCCCAAACGTCAAAAATTTTAACTTCCAAGATCATTTGGAGTGGCATCTCATTCCTTTTTGATATGTTGCCCACCCTTTGACATCTATCACAGAATTTGACAAACTAGTGGGCATCCTTAAATAGAGTAGGCCAGTAAAACCCGGATTGAAGCACTTTTTCCGCTGTCCTCTCACTACCATAATGTCCTCCATACGCAGATGAGTGACATTTATGTAGTATGTTCTTCACCTCACTATAAGGCACACACCTTATGATCATCTTGTCGGTGCACTGTTTGAATAAGTAAGGCTCATCCCACATATATCACTTGACGTCATGAAGAAACTTCTTTTTCTGTTGTCTTGTAAGATCAGCACGAAGAATGTTTCTCACTAGATAATTCGCGAAGTCTGTGTACCATGGAAATTTTGTATTTATCCCAAACAGTTGCTCATCCGGGAATGACTCATTGATTACACACTTCTCCTCTTCCTTTTTACCCTAATTTTCTAGCCTTGACAAATGATCGGCCACTCGATTCTCCGTCCCCTTTCTATCCTTCATTTCTAAATCGAACTCTTGTAAAAGGAGAATCCATCTGATAAGGCATGGCTTAACATCTTTTTTCGAAATTAAGTATCGAATAGCCGAGTGATCTGTATAAACTACTACCTTTATTCCGATCAAGTATGCCCGTAATTTATCGAACGCATACACCACTGCAAGTAATTCTTTTTCCGTAGTTGTTTAATTTAATTGGGTCTCCGTAAGTGTCTTGCTTACATAATATATGGCATGAAATACCTTATTTTGGGGTTGACCCAAAACAGCTCCAACTGCATAGTCGCTCGCATCACACATTACCTCGAAGGGCATATTCCAATCCGATGCGACGATTATGGGACCTGTAGTCAACTTCTTCTTCAATAGCTCGAATGCCACTTTACACTCCTCATCAAACTTTAAAACCGAATCCTTCTCTAAATGACTGCACAAAGGTTTTCGAATTTTAGAGAAGTCCTTTATGAATCTCCTGTAGAACCCAACATGTCCCAGGAAACTTCTAATTCCCTTAACTGAACTCGGTGGAGGAAGCTTTTCAATTGTTTCCAGCTTAGCTTTATCAACCTCCAATCCTTGAGCCGAGACCTTGTGCCCCAAAATCATGCCTTCTTCAACCATTTGAGCCGAGACCTTGTGCCCCAAAATCATTCCCTTAACTGAACTTGTTGAATGACATATTTCCAATCATGCATGGAATGGTGAAACTCCCTGGATCTTTCAACTTTGGTGGCAACTTTTGCTGTAAAACCGCACTACACTCCTCTGTTAATGCCACTGTCTCGAAATCTTCCAATTTCTTTTTCCTGGACAAAATCCCTTTCATGAATTTCGCATAACTTGGCATTTGCTCTAGGGCTTCTACAAAAGGGATGTTAATCTAAAGTTTCATAAAAACTTCCAAAAAGTTTGCAAACTTCTTATCTAGTTTCTGCTTTTGAACTATTTGCTGAAAAGGTGGGGGAGGATAGACAACTGGTTCGTTAACTGGTTTGCTCTTTTCAACTTGTTTTTCTTCCCCCTTCTTGTCCTCAACCACTGTATTTTTACTATCTGTCTCAACCTCCTTTGTAGCTGAATTTTTTTATTTTTTGACCCTCAAGCTGTTTTCCACTTCGCAACATTATTGCCTGACATTGCTCATGATTACCTTTCGGATTTTTCTCTGTATCACTTGGTAATGTTCCTTGCGGCCTGTTATTCAATGCAAACGATATCTATCCCATCTGATTTTCTAAATTATTGATGACTATTTCTTGATTTTTCATGGCTACCTCGTTGTTCGTTATATACTTTGATAGCAACTCCTCTAAATCTGATTTCCTCTCTTGACGTTTACTTGGTTCTTATTGATTCTGAAATCTTGGGGGATACGATGGTCGTGGAAATTGCTGATTCTGATTATTATTCCACGATAAATTAGGATGATTCCTATTCCCCTGATTATATGTATTCTAGTATGTATTTTGTGGAATGTTGTTGTAGTTACCCACAAATTGTACTGACTCTGGGTTGATTGCACATTGATCCGTCGGATGTTCACCAGCGTATAATTCACAAATAACTACAACTTGCGGTGTCTGTACCCCTGACCAAATGTCAAACCTCTTAGAGAGAGCTGAAATTTGTGCTATTATTGTCGTCACTCCATCTACCTCTAACACTCCAACTACCGTAGGTTGTGTCATTCTTATCGTGGGCCACTGGTAGTTGTTAGCTGCCATTGTCTCTATCAATTGATATGCCTCCTCATAATTCTTTGCCATAAAAGCTCCCCCCGACGCTGCATCAATACTAGTCCTGAGATTCCCATGTAGTCCGTTGTAAAATGTGTTCATCTACAACCACTTAGGCAATCCGTGATGTGGGCATTTTCTGAGAAATTCTTTATATCTCTCCCATGCCTCGTACAATGACTCCCCATGTTGTTGATCAAACATGGTGATCTCGTTTCTCATGTTTGCAGTCTTCGCTGGCGGGAAAAATTTAGCTAGAAACTTCTAAGCCAGGTCATCCCATGTCGTTATTGAACCCGATGGTAGAGAGTGTAACCAACTCTTCGCCTTATCCCGCAGAGTGAATGGGAGCAAGTGAAGTCTAACTGCTTCATTCGTCACCCTATTGTACTTGAAAGTGTCGCATATTTCCAGAAAGCTGATCAAATGCTCGTTCGGATCATCATTTGCAAGTCCCCCAAACTGAACTGAGTTTTGAATCATCTGAATAGTTCCATGCTTAATCTCGAATGTATTCGCAGCTATAGCAGGCCTGGCGATAGTCGACTGCAGCTCAGTGACCTTGGGTGTAGCAAAGTCCCTTAATGCTTTCTGGTCTTCGGCAGCCATTGCTTCTTCTTTTTTAGAATTTTCGAAGTCGTCCCTTGTTTCCTTAATCCACTTACTTAGCCTTTGAAAGCGTCTTTCAATGTCGTCCTCAAAAGGAAGCAAGTCTGGATTTTGGGATCGAGTTTGCATAAACCAACTTCAAAAACCTGAAATAAGACGAACAAAACAAAAACAAAAATGTTTAATTAAAATTGGACTAATTAAACTGATATTGCAAAATAATAAAATCTATACTAAAGTCCCCGGCAACGGCGCTAAAAACTTGTTGGGTAAAATCTAATTACGCACTGCACACAAGTATACGTGGTCCACAAGTATATAATAGTATGTAGAGTATCGTTCCCTCAAAGACTTAGCAATACATTAACTTCACAATTACCAATTTCCTATTAATCCTAATTTTATTAAACCAATCAATTTCTAGTTTATAAGTAAAAATATTAAAATTAAAGAAAAACCAACAAACCCTAAAAACTGAATTTTCAAACAAATATTGGAGAATTAGGCTTACAACTTCACTCTAAGCATCACTCTGATTATTATACCTAGTTCCAGTTTAATCCACTATCCCAGTTTATTAATCAAGAACACGTATGTAGCACTAGCCACCTCTCGATGTACTAAAACCGTATTAACTCAAATCCACAAATTAGATAGAATAAAGTTAAACACCTTAATCAACTAACTCACTATATCTCTATGTGAATAACAATCAAAGAAGATTTAACTTCAAGTTCTTTATATGATTACATGCGATGTCAAGCATATCTCTACCCTTACATTCATCAAGATTTTGTTCATTCACAAAATTCAAGAACACATGCTATATTAATTAAGTCTAGATTTGTATTTCATCTTTCGAATTCATACAATTCCACATAAAATTGTTGATCAGGCAATTTATAAATTCAAGCTCAAATTAATATAGATAAACTGAATAATAGCTTATTAAACTAAAAATCCAAGATTACATAATCATCGTTCCACTTAAAGATCCATTATAAGCCTAATAAGCAATTTAGTTCATAACAAATGAATTAAATACTGAATAAATAAAAGAAAACATCATCCCAATTACACAATTCGAAATTAAAAGAGAATAGTAATACACCACCCTTCTCGTCCTTCAAATTTGCAATCTTCGTGAAATTACTCTTCTTCTTCGTTCCTCCAAGCTCTTGCCTTTCAATCTTGTTCTCAAAGTGTGTCTGAAATATCCCCAATTTTTGTCCAACACTTAGAATAAATTGCCTCACTTTAGCTCCACACCACCAATTCTAATCCAACTCTAACTCATCATATAGAAATTCTAATAGAAATCAAACTCCTTTTCAAAACCAACAAGTCATTAGTCAAAGACTCCCAAATACATGAAATAACCTCCTTAACACACTCCTATTATAAGCATATTACATAAAGAATTTAAGCTCCCAACAATGCCCATCTTCGTACATATGAAATTGCCCAACTCTGTCCGTCTTTCAAGGCCTCGCGCCATGATGATTCTCTCATACTGGTGTGACCGCGCTACTTTCGACCGATGACAAGGCCGCACTAACTAGCATACTTCGCACCACTTTACTCACTATAACTTGGCTGGCGCCCGTACTGGTCAAGTGAATGTCAATAATTGCTTGAAATTCTTTCCAATGCTAGCATCTTGATAAACATACTGATTATCCTACAACAAACATAAAACCCATCAAAAGTAACATGAAGTAATCAAAAAAACTAACAATATAACAGGCTAAATGAATATAAATCATAGGTTAAAAACCTACTCATCACGCACAAAGGTTATGCCATAAGTGTGACAACCCGAGAATTTTGGAAATTATTTAAATCTTAAATGATGGATTAAAGGTTGAATAATAAACCAAGACAGAAAATAAGTGAATGGATTCGATATTTTCAACAAGGAATTTTATGGATTTAAAAAAAATCTTTTGGTAAATTATTCAGGATTAAGTATATAAATGTATATGTTTTGTGTATATGGTATTATATGAGTTCAGTTCGTGGTTAAGGGTCAAGGTTTGACCAGTACAAAAAAATGGGCCTTTAGCAACGATTTTTCGGGCAACGACTTTATAAATTATTGCTAAAAGTATATGTTTAGCAACGAAATTTGTCATTCGTTGCAGATTGTGTCAGGCTTTAACTTTTTGCAATTAAATTCATAAGTCGTTGCAAAATTTCGTTGCTAATTCATTGACGGGAAAAAATTTCGTTAGAAATTCGTTGCAAAATTTTCGGGCACTTGCTTTCCCGTCATCGTGGGCAACGAAAGTTTTTTTGTTTCTAAAAATGAGGCTTTAGCAATGATTTTTCAGGCATAAAGTCGTTGCTAAAAGTATATGTTTAGCAACAAAACTTGTCCTTCGTTGCAGATTGTGTCAGACTTTCACTTTTTGCAACGAAATTCATAAGTAGTTGCAAAATTTGGAAACAAAAATGGTTAGAAATTCGTTGCAAAATTTCTAACCACTTGATTTCTCCTCATCATGGGTAACGAAAGTTTTTTGTTGCTATATTTCGTTGCCTAATATGGACCACATTCATTGGCAATAATTTTTATTTTCGTTGCATATTTTATACAACTTTTTGCAATGACTATTAAAATGTTGCCTTAAATTAAGATAATAATAATAATAATAATAATAATAATAATACTAATACTAATACTAATAATAATAACAATAACAGTAATAATAATAATGATAATAATAATAATAATAATAATAATAATAATAATAATAATAATAATAATAATAATAATAATAATAATAATAATTGTACTTCATAAGACCCCGAATTTTATGAAATAAAAGTATTCAATTTTTCTTATAATTACTATTAGGTAAATGGTTAAATTGATAAAAGTTAAAGTTAAGGGTGATATATGAATTTTTTTCAAAATCATAAGTGGTTATAAAATATTCATTGTTGTCGGGGAATATTCGTTTTGGTCGTGGAATATTCTTTTACGTAGGGAATATTCGCATCTGACAGTACGACCATTTAATGGGCCTCATAATGAGAATAAGCTATCGGATGAAGAAAAGCGACAAAATTAAGTTTTATAAATAAACGTAATAATCGTTCTTTATTAACCTTTGTTGGAATACCCGGTTGGTAAAATAAAGTAATATGCGTTCTTTGCTTGCGGTATTATACCAGATTACATGATATTTTGAATTATTGATTCTTACGTAAAAGGCACTACTCAATAATTGTTACGATAATTCTTTGTTCAATATTTTATTTTATTGATTCAATAGTTCTTTGCGTTGATATTTTATATTATTGTTGTTTCAATAATTATCACTGCACAATATTTCTCATTATCAGATCAATAATTCATACTATTTGAATAATATTATTAGATAGCATTATTGACAATGTCTAGAAAGTTCTGTCAAGGAGAGGTTTGGTCACCTAATTGCGCGCCAGTAAGGAGAAATTCTTATTGGAAAGCCCCCTCTTTCCTAGGAACGGCCTGGTTGTCATAATTGTGATTCTGTAATATTATTTGTGAATAATTAATTATTGATTTATATGATAAGGAAATATTTATTTGATGTGGATATAAATGATGGATTTATTTATGTGGTTATAAATGAAGGAATTAATGTTGAGGTATTTTATCAGTATTTTTGTCGGAATGAAGGTATTAAAAATTAAACCAGTGTTTTTGAGATATATTGCGTGAGTTATGATTTTTAATCCGACCGTTGGATCGTTGTAATTTTTGGATATGTTATACATATATAAGTTGAGTATATGTCCACAAATTTTGAACCGTTAAAATTGAACGTATGATTTGTTATGAAATTTAAGAGGTGAGTGGTTCAGAAATTGTTGAAGTATCCGAATTTAGAATTTTGGTGGAAAATTCTAGAATTGAGTGGGCCCCACTTGTGGTTGGTGATGAAATGTGCTGAATTTTATTTCAAATGTGGTGGGTGGGAATAGTAGCAGGTAAAGCCATCAGGTTGCAGGTCAAGTCTGCTAAAATTTAACTATAAATAGAGGGCTAAGTTAGAATTGAAAATCACACCAGAAACAAGTTTTCTCTCTTTCTCTCTCTAGATTATTGAGTGTATTTTGTGAGTATTTAGATACTTGGTGAGTTGATATTCATCAGTGCAAGTTTCCTTCAGCGTCATATCCGATATCCAGTCAGAAGTGCTGCTCTTTTGAGTTACGGGATAGTAAGGGATTTTAAGGGTTATTATGTTTTTCAGTTCGTACTTCTTCTGACCATCATAAAATTCTGGAAAAATTTGAAATGATATGTTGATGAGTTTTATTGATTGTGTCCAAAAATGGTGATTTTTGGATGTATAGATTAAAAGTTATGAATTTTATGAGAAGAGACTATTTTAAAAGTAACCGCTTATAACTCCTTGTGGTTAACTCCAAAATTGATGAAATTTTTATTGGGAGTACATCTATATAGTATCAGTGTACTCTGTGAATTTCGGAATTTTTGTATAAAAGTACAATTTATGATAAATGTCTAAATATTTAAGGCGGTTTTGGCCATATGAAAATAGTAAATGAATTTTAAAATTCTAAGAAAAATATATGTTCAATATGGGACTATATTCTGCTAAATCCTAGAAAAGAAATATTTTGGAACTGATTTGGTATTTTTCATGAAAATGGACTAGATATGAATAAATGAGTTAAATATGTTATGTGAAGGAAGAAAATTGGAAAATATAATTTTATGGCTTGAGAATCATATATGTGGTATATGCAGATTTTTGATGAGGGTTTTGGTTATTGGTGATGAAACCTTATAAGTTTGGCATTTTATGATGATTAAATGCATTATTTAATAAAGTGTAAACAGTTAAAATAAATTGTTTATAAGTTTAAAAAATATTATTCTTTCAATATCATTATACCGAAATATTGGTATGGATTTTATTGTGGAATTTCTACCTTTTTGTGTCAGGGTTACTATTCACGAGTTACTATTCACGAGTTACTATTAACGGGTACTATTCACTACAAAATTGGTTTTTTTTTCTAACCAAATTATAGTTGATTTATGAATATTACTCTGGAGATTAAAACTATATATTGATTATATTGATTTTATTATCATATATAATATTTTTATAATACGATGTTGAAATTCTCTTTCCTTTGGAGTGTAAAGATGAGTAGATTATTGGTATGATCATGACTAGGGTTCTCTTTGGCCAGTAGTGAAAAGTTGAATTGTGACTGGTATGATCATGACCATTGAATTTATAATTGAATATCTTTAGCTTAAGTGCAAAGGTGAATTGATCAACATGGTTATAATTATTGTTTATATAAATTCTAAAATGATTATATATTTCTTTGAGATATTAATATCTTTGGCCTATAGTGCAAAGATGAATTGTTGATGAATATCTTTGGCCAGTAGTGCAAAGATGAACTGTTAATGAATATCTTTGGCCCGTAGTGCAAAGATGACCTGTTGTTGAATATTTTTGGCCGATTAGTGCGAAGATGAAGCTGTGGATGAATATCTTTGGCCCGTAATGAAAAGATGAATTTATTAGTATGATTATGAAGCGAGGCTGTGATTTGGTATAACCATGATCTTTGATGTTTTGGTAAAGACATGTGATGAAAATTATATTAAATCTTGGGTACGAAGAGGAATTTAGAATCACAATTATGATCATGAGATATTCATATAATTGTGGAAAGGCTGTTGATTGATGTTACGAGGATAAAATATTGTTGATGGACTTTTAACACGGAGAAGATAATGGTGTATTGTCTATTTGACTCTTCTAATGGATTGCTTTCGTTCATTGCAACTATGGTTGATATTTTATCATCTACCATATGTTCTAAATCTACGATTTGTTATTGATGAAGGCTATTGATAATTTAATTATCTTTAGTCATGATATTCTTTATTGAAGCTAGTTGTGCTCACCCTTTTGCTTCACAATTCCTTTCGTGTAATAAAAGTGTAAATTTGGGTCGAAAGCTGGGTAACAAAGGAATAGAGCGGTGGTCTCTAGGTGTGGAGTTCTCCCTAACAAGTATAAACAAGTGTGTTGTATACATCTTTTAGTAGTTATATTTGGTGAATCATATAGGAAAAGCGAACCCAACGTTGGAAGGGTGTTTTACCACTATCATACAAGATGTCTAATGACATACAACCTCGTGTCATCATAAGATGTGGTTGTGCTCATCCACTTCTTTGAGTATATTTACTGAGCACTACCTATATAATCTTGGTGTTTGTTTGAAGTATAATTCTCAATTTGAGGCAGTGGAGATAATGATAAGTCAAAAGAAGACTCACCATTGGGAAGAATATGATAGTAATCTTCTCATTTTCTTTGGGGTCTATTGGATTCAACCAAGGATAATTCTGTGGCCATATGATATCTATCATAACCTAGAAGCATGGCCTCCCATGTACGAAGGTTTTCTTGAGCACTTCCCAAAAATTCTAATTTCTAAAACAGTTTTTGACTATACCTTTATGTAAGGTGTCATTGTGACGTGCTATCCACGATTGGGACATGAGTCACAGTTGGTATATATTTGTATCCAAACTCACAGCATATGTGTTGTTGTATTTTGTACGACAATTGTTGTAATAAAGTTGTAGTTATTTTCTGTACCATGTATTTGGCAACTCAGAATGGGTTGGATGGAATGAACCTATTTTGGGGTCGTCACAGTACTAATAATAATAATAACAACAATAACAGTAATAATAATAATAATAATAATAATAATAATAATAATAATAATAATAATAATAATAATAATAATAAAATAAAAATAATAATAGTACTACTACTACTACTAATAATAATAATAATAGTACTAATAATAATAATAAAAATAACAATAATAATAATAATAATAATAGTAGTACTAATAATAATAATATTAATAATAATAATAATAATAAATAATAATAATAATAGTCTTAATAATAATAATAACAATAATATAATAATAATAATAATAATAATAATAATAATAATAATAATAATAATAATAATAATAATAATAATAATTATTATTATTATTATTATTAATATAATAATAATAATAATAATAATAATAATATTAATAATAATAATATTAATAGTAATAATAATAATTATAATAATTGTTATAATAATAATAATAATAATAATAATAATAATAATAATAATAATAATAATAACAATAACAATAATAATAATAATAATATAGTAGTAGTACTAATAATAATAATATTAATAATAAACAGGATAATATAGAATCCTCCAAACAACCTGAATCTTTTGATAAACCAGAATCTTCTGAACAATATTTAATGCTTATGAATCAAGTAGTCTTCCAGAAATGGTATATTAGAATTACTTTTACTATTAAACCGTATTTTTTTATTATCGAGACCCATTTATTGCCCTAGTTGATAGTGGTGCTGATATGAACTGTATCCAGTAAGGACTTATCCCTACCAAATACTTTCAAAAAACCACTCAATCTTTAACTAGTGCAAGCGGAAATACTATGACTATTAAGTATAAAATTCCTGAAGCCTTAATCTGTAATCAAGGTCTTTGTTTACCTACTTCTTTTGTTCTTATCCGTAATATGAATCAAAGTACCAGTCCAATTCAATACAGCAAAACCACTATCAAGAGCATCATGCCTCTTGTTAATTGGGGTATTAATCCTCATACCACCCGTACCATTGAATCCACACATTTAACAGAAACCAAATACAATTATTGGGATTATATTGATTCCTTTACACAAGTATTTTATTACCAGAATCCCATCCATAAACACTCTTGGTTCATCCGTATGTGTCCCGAAGTTTTAAGAAACGAAATTCCCCCATGGTTTTTCGTTTGGTGGGATAAAATAGGTATCACTATTGACACCCTACCAGAATCAGTTCAAACAACATTCAAGGAATGGCAAGTTGCCTATGCCCATATACCAGTAAATAAAGAATTATCTATGCAAAAATTGTTTGCCCATTTCATAATCCGTTTTGGAATTCCTTGGATTTGGAAGTGGGATTTTTAGTGCGATTATCAGAATAAAATTCCTCGCCTAAAAAGAGTATTTTTTTACCAAGTGGTGGGATAAAGGGCTTAATCCCACTTTACCAGAACTCCTCAAGACCATAAAAGGTCATACCCATGCCTGTTTAGATGTTATACCTCAGAGCCTACCAGCATCAACGCCAGCTAATCCTTTTGTTACAATCCAAACAGAATTAAAACAAAAATTTCCAAACCTTACTGAAACTGAACTATTAGTCAAAACTATGGATTATATGAAAACACAATTCTTACAATCCTTGAAATGCGGATGATGCCTCTATGAAGGCATTAATGGTGATGAAGAATCAACAGCAGGATGACAATCAATTCAATGTGTTAGCAGGAGAAAGTCAAGAACCAGAGCCTACCATGGGAGACTTTTGGGATTCTCTCACTTCAATGATTTCTGAGAAAATGGCACAGGACAAAAAAGAAAAAGGAAAGTCATAAAGTCATTCCACTACAACATCAATAATCAGAAGAAAATAAGTACAGTGTTCCCACCAGAACGATGCATATCCGATTACCTCTATTATCGAAGTCGACACCACCGTCCACTACTGAAGATTCCCACTTTCTTGACGACGACTTGTCTCTTATCCTCCACTTCCTACGGCTAAGGGATAAAGAAGAAAAGATAAGGATTACTGCTCGACTCCACAATCCAGGACACGTCTGATCCTTTCTCTCCTTCTCTTTTGTATAAATAAGGGAGACCTCACCCTTGTTGAGGTAGAGCTTTCTTTAGAATTTTCTTTTGCATTCTCTTTGTACATCTCTCTGTAAAATACTTGATAAATATATAAATCTGGAGTTTGAAGATATCCAAGACTCTTCTGTAAGTTTTAATTATTGCTTCCATTAATTATTATGTTTCCTTACTTGAGCTTTTAGATTATCATACTGAGAATAGTAATCGATACAAAACAGCATATCAATCTGCAACTGATAATTATAATCGTTCTTATTTCTTAGAACAATTTTACACATCAGAACTTATATTGTTTTAACAAAAACCGCCATACAGGAAGAAACCTGTTGGCTCATAGTTTTGGGTAGAACCCCTACCCCTAATCAACAGTAATTTCATGAGATCATATATGTGGTAATTTTTCAGTAAATATATATTTAATATGTTTTTAAAATTTCATGCCATGTATTAATTAAGATAGATCATGGTTAATTCTTGATTAAGTGGGACGTCACCAAAGCCGCGTTTTGAATCTTTGCCTTTATTCCTGTGGAGTGTGGCTGTTATTTCTTGTAAATCGTTGACTGACGTGCTTGATCAACCCTTTCCTCCGATCCCTCCCTTAATTGGTATCAGAGCCATGTTAGTTTATTAACATATTAATGAATATATTACTTATAAATTACACATATATGGTCACCTTTGAAAAATGACTGATTTTTCAACCGTAGCTAATGCCTCAGCTTCTACAGTTGAAGCAACCGAACTGATAGCCTATCAGGATGTAAAGGAAGCCTTAGATAAATGGACCATTCCTAAAATCAGACCAGAAATAATTTATAAAATTGGAACCTTTGATTTTATCAGTAAAAGAATAATTGAAACCTTTGAACATGCTATTCCTTTACAGAATAATGATGAAATTTTATATTTATTGCATGTTGAAGACTTGTACCCCTTTTTGCAAAAATATAAATATGTTCACATAGGACTTGTCCAAGTAGCCTTCAAACCTTTAACTTTACTTGGCCAAAATACCAGTATTCAGTGCACACTTAGAGATGGTAGGTGTCTTAACTGGAAAGCCTCTCTCATGGGAGCTATTGAAACTAGCCTTGCCCATGGACCAGTATATTTTAATATCTACCCGAATTTAAGTGTTGCCCTAACTGATAATAATTTGTCAAAAGTCTTAGAAATGAGAATCATATCTCATGGTTATGAATACCTACCCGGATCCCCTCCTTTAGCAATATTATTCCGTATACACCTTAAAGTTTTAATGACTTTAAATCCCTATATCAGAAAGCAAAGCCAGCAAGGACATACTGTCCTTATTGATACTAACCTCTTTAGTAGTCAAGTGGCTATTCCCAGAATGATCCCTTGGGAAGAAATTACTTTCCCAAAACAATGGCAAATTACTAATGCCGTTCCTACCAGACCTATAATTAGACAAAACATTGAAGATCTTATTCAAACCAGTAATGGAAATGTTTATCTAAAATTTCAAAGACCTTTTACCAGAAGTCAATCTATTAATAATATTTCTTATAACATTGATTTTCCTGAATCATCTAGACAATCTGTGTCTGACCCTTTAGAATCTGTTTATCCAGAGTCTAAAAATCAAAGAATGATAGTGCATCAAAAATGAAGACATAGTTAGAGGAATTCATATTTCTGAAAATCAAATACCTCATGGTATTTATGAGGCTACTCCTCAAAACAGAAGACCTTTTAGTCCAACTGCTAGTGATATGAATTTTGAGTGTTAAATGGATTTTTCTCCAAATAGTAAAATTCGCCAATGTTTAAACCATGAGTTCATGCAGGATAAATACCAGAATTTTAGAAATTGGTATTTTAAAAATCATGATAATAATAAGTTAGCAGAAATTAAAGCTAATTATTATGCTTATCTGAATAGTAACCAGTGTATATTATCATTTGCTAAATGGTATTATGATTTTGTCTTAAAATCAGATTTTTATACTGAAAATCAACTAAATGTATTAACTAGAATTCAAAAAGATTGGATTACCACAAATGGTAATATTATTCAGTCTATTCATCCCCCTCCTAAGTCTCTTGAACTTAGCTCTGGAAATGAAAATTTAAAGCCCTTAGTTATTAATCCGTATGTTGATATTTCTGAAGTTTCTCACCAACAAGAAGAAGTAAAGATTAAAGACATTTTGCCCTTGTCTAAACAGAATAATTATACTAATCTATTCCTTCAAACTGTAGGAAAACAGTTAACCAGGATTGAAGAGCAAATAAATTATATTAATGATAATTGCCAAATTGTTCCTCAAAAAATTGACCTTCAACCTGCAACTATTAAGCCACCTTTAGAAGTTAATAATTTTAAAATGAAATCTTCTAAAACCAGTGATAATTTTATTGAAAATCTTTTAAATAAAATGAATGAATTAAAACTCACACCCGCATCCTTGTCCCAGATCAATATGATGTCTGGACAACCTTCCTCTCATACCAGTAATAATAATACTGATAATGAAGAAGAAGATTCCGATATTTCCCCTATTAATATTTTTGAAATCCAGAATAATTTTCAGGAAATGCAAAATATTAATAAAACTACTTATAGCCGAAAGCCTATTAATAGAATGGCTTTATCTGGACCTAGTAGGTACTACTACCCTAGACCTACTCCTCAGGACATTCTTTATGAAGAAGACTTTCTTCATTCCCAAAAGTCTTATCATGGTAAGACCATCTATGAATGGAATATCGATGGTAAAACAGAATATCAAATTTTTGAAACCATCCATCATATCTTGATGTATGCTATAGTCTACAAACAGAATGATAACACAGACCATCAGATCTGTCGTTTCTTAGTAAATGGTTTTACTGGCATTCTTAAAGGATGGTGGGATAATGTACTCTCTGATAACCAAAGAACTGAAATCCTTCAATCCTATAAGAATGATACTGACCCTATTACTAAACTTGAAACCAGAAGAGAAGATGCTTGCTACACCCTAGTTCAAGCTATCGTTCATCATTTTGTAGGACCGGAGACGGATAAATACTGGAGTAAGTAGAGAACTCTTACAGAACCTTCGTTGCCCATCCTTAACCCATTTTAGATGGTATAAAGATATTTTTTTAATGAAAGTTATACAAAGTGCAGATGCTAGCAGTGAACATTGGAAAGCCAAATTTGTAGATGGACTTCCTACTTTCTTTGCAGAAAAAGTTCGAAAAAAACTTAGAGATAAACATGACCGTATGAGTATACCTTATGACCAGTATTCTTATGGCCATCTTATTTCAGTAATTATCGAAGAAAGATTATCATTATGTAATGATATGAAACTTCAACAAAACCCCTGAAAAATCTTCTAGGAAAAGAAAGCTGAAAAAACAGAATCTTACTAAAAGACATGAAATAGGAGAATTTTGCGATCAATTCTCTTATGACACAAAATTACACTATCCTCAGAAAGCTAAAAAACAGCAAAGTTCTAAACCTTTTAGATCTTACCGGAAACATTCTTCTAAGAAATCTTCGAAAACCAAAACCCCTGAAAAATCTTCTAGGAAAAGAAAGAGTAGCAGAAAAAAAGATAAATATAAAATTCAATGCTATAAATGTGAAAAAACAGGACACTTTGCTAATAAATGCAATTCAAAATTAAAACAAAAACTTAATGAATTATCCCTTGATGAGGAAATCCAACAACAAATTCTTAATTGTTTGTCTAATAACAATTCCGAGTCCAGCTCAGATAATGATTTAGTAGAAGTCTATTCAGAATCTGACAATAATTCTGACAATGAACAATGTCAAACTCAGATTATTAATAAGCGTAATACGACTCTGAAGCTAATTCTTTGGAAAGCTATCATCGAGATGAATGGTTTAGATATTGGAGGTCCCAATATTAATGTCTTAACTGACCACCAGAAATCCCTTCTCGACCTAGCCGAACAAATTAAAGATCCGAGATTAAATTAAAATTTTTAGAAATCATTATAAAACACAAAAGGTGAAGATACCATTCCTATTAATCGATGCAATTATGAAAGAGGTTATGAAAGCGTATTTGTATGCGTTTCTATAGTTTGAGAAGCCTACTACTATTCAGGATCTAAAAAATGAAATAAATATTTTAAAATCTGAAATAAAACAATTACAGAATAATAATATTATTATCTTTCAAGATTTAAAAAATATTAAAAATTAGTTAAATCACAAACAGGATATTATAGAATCCTCCAAACAACCTGAATCTTTTGATAAACCAGAATCTTCTGAACAATATTTAATGCTTATGAATCAAATAGTCTTCCAGAAATGGTATATTAGAATTACTTTTATTATTAAACCAGATTTTATTATCAAAGACGATATTGCCCTAGTTGATAATGGTGCTCATATGAACTGTATCCAGGAAGGACTTATCCCTACCAAATACTTTCAAAAAACCACTCAATCTTTAACCAGTGCAAGCGGAAATACTATGAATATTAAGTATAAAATTCTGAAGCCTTAATCTGTAATCAAGGTCTTTGTTTACCTACTTCTTTTGTTCTTATCCGTAATATGAATTAAATTATCATTCTAGGCACCCCCTTTTTATGCCTTTTAATGCCTATTTCAAAAATTGATACTTTAGGAATTCATACAACTCTTAATATCAGACATATTGTTTTTGAATTTATTACAGAACCCTACACTAAAGAATTAAATCAAGTCAAAAACATGATTTATTCTAAAGAAAAACAAATCAATTTTATTCAGAAAGAAATTAAATTTCTTTACAGAGCACGAGAATTTTACAACCTTCTTTACAGGAAAAAATAAGATTAATCCACAAAACTCTTCAAACAGAAATCTGTAGTGATGTCCCAAATGCTTTCTGGAACAGGAAGAAACATATTATTTCTCTTCCTTATATCCCTAATTTTAATAAGAAAAATATTCCTACTAAATCTCGACCCAGCCAGATGAAGAAAGAATATTTACTCCTTTGCAAAACTGAAATTGAGTCCCTTCAACAGAAAAAATTAATATAACCCAGTACCTCTCCCTGGAGCTGTACTGCCTTTTATGTCAATAGAAATTCAGAAATTGAACGAAGAACTCCACGACTCGTTATCAACTATAAACCTCTTAATGAAGCCCTTCAATGGATTAGATATCCAATTCCGAATAAAAAGGATCTTCTTGACCGACTTCATGATGCCACTATTTTCTCAAAATTTGATATGAAATTAGGATTTTGGCAAATTCAAATTAGAGAACATGATACTTATAAAACTGCTTTTACAGTACCTTTTGGTCACTATGAATTGAATGTTCTTCCATTTGGAGTAAAAAATGGACCTTCAGAATTCCAGCACATCATGAATGATATTTTTAATCCTTTTACTGAATTTATTATCTGTTACATTGATGATGTTTTAATTTTTTCTTCATCCATTGAACAGCATATAAAACATTTAAATATTTTTAAAAATGTTATCATAAAAAATGGTTTGGTAGTTTCTGCCCCTAAGATGAAACTTTTCCAAACAAGAATCAGATTTCTCGGACATAATATTTCCAATGGAACTATTATTCCAATTGATAGATGTATTGAATTTGCATCTAAATTTTTCGGATGAAATCAAAGACATTAATCAACTGCAAAGGTTTTTGGGAAGTTTAAATTATATTCGTGATTATTATCCAAATCTTTCCCAAGATGCTTCTATTCTGTATACTCGCCTTCGAAAATATCCTTTACCCTGGACTGAAGAACATACTGATGCAGTAAGAAAAATTAAATCTAGAGTTAAACAATTACCTTGTTTATCCCTACCTAATCCTGAATGGAAAAAAATCGTTCAGACCGATGCTTCCAATACAGGATATGGTGGTATTTTAAAATAATTTAATCCTAACAGTAATAAAGAAGATCTTATTCGCTTTACTTCAGGAGCTTGGAGTCATAATAATAATAGTACTAATAATAATAATAACAATAACAGTAATAATAATAATAGTAATAATAATAATAATAATAATAATAATAATAATAATAATAATAATAATAATAATAATAATAATAATAGACCCAGGTGTTCGGGTGGTCATTGTATCAATATTCCAAATTGGAGGTCTTGGGTTCGAATTTGTGCATCAACATATTTTTTGGGATAAAGTTCAATATTCGCCACGTCAGCCCGTCCACATATGATGTGTGTGTGTGTGTGTGTGTGTGTGTGTGTGTGTGTGTGTATATATATATATATATATATATACATATTCTTTTCAAAATTTCTTTTTAAACTAAATAAAATACTAAACAAATCTCAACATTAAACTAAATATATATAAAGTAACTATGAATATTTTTATATATAAATATATATATATATATATATATATATATATATATATTTAACAAATATTCATATAAATATTTATAACAAATATTCATATCTAAATTTTATAAATTTTAGATGAAATATTTATAAATTTATAAATAAATATTTGTTTATAAATTTTAAAGATAAATTTATATGAATATTTGTTTATAAATATTTATATGGATATTTATTTGTTATTATTTAGTGTTTGACAATAACTTAAATTTTATTTTTTTTTGACTTATAAGTCATTATTAAATTTTTTATGCTTCATGCGCTAAGTTTAGTGGTTTTTGAGTATTGAGCCCCTTTCTGAGCCCCTTTCTATTCAAAAATTTGGACTTTGAACTCCCAAACACCACATGTTTTCTATTCAAAAATTTGGACTTTGAACTCCCAAACACCACATGTGCGTTGACATGATGACGTATCACACGTGGCAGATCTGATATGGCTTATTTCAATTTTTTTCCAAAAATTTATCTCTCCAAAGTTTTGAACTCGCAACCTCAAGTTTGAAACCTAAGTCATATGACCACTAAAGTACCATGAGTTAGTTGTTAACATCTTGCAATGATTAATAATTATATCAAAACATTTCATAGAGCTACCTAGCTAGGCGGTCATTTCAAATGTAGCTTTGGTTTATATAATAATAATTAATAATAATAATAGTAATAATAATAATAATAATAATAATAATAATAATAATTATAAAAATAATTATAGTAATAGTAATAGTAATAATAATAATAATAATAATAATAATAATTATAATTATAATAGTAAATACAACAATAGTAATAGTAGTAATAATAATAATAATAATAATAATAATAATAATAATAATAATAATAATAATAATAATTATTATTATTATTATTATTATAATCGATGAAAACAAAGAACGCCCAATTACATAAGGGGGGAGGTCTTTGACCCAGAACCAACTGATACCATGTCAAGTTATGTCTAAATGTTTAACGGTTAGAGAATGTGGTCAACAATGTTATAATGTTTTAACAATTATTTTCAAAATATAATTATTATAATAATAATAATTATTATAATTATAATTATAATTATTACTATTATAATTATTACTATTACTATAATAATAATTAAAGAAATTAAAAAAAGAAGAAGAAAGATTCCAACGTCAGTTAAAGTGATGTTACATCTTACTCATCTTTTTTATAAATTTGCTTTTTAATTTTTTTTTTAAAAAAAAGTTATAATGCAAGTTAGTTTGGCATTGGATCACATTTTTATTTTTTTAAAATTCTTTAAAAAATTAAAACTGTTTTAAAAATAATGAAGATAATTTTTTTAAAATTCGTTTTTAAAAAAAATATTTTTTAAAGTGGCGTTGGGTTGCTTTTCTAATTTTTAGCTAAAAAATATATCCAAAAATTCAACGCCATTTCAAATGGCGTTGAGTAGTTTTTTCTATATTAGATGTGAGAGCATTTACTCCCAACGGCAGTCGTTGAAATTTTTATTTTTTTAAAAATATTCGTTTAAAAGTAAAATCTTTTAAAAAAAATTAAAGCTTTAACAAAATAAATAAAAAAAGTTGACACTCCTAACGTTTTTTAAATATTTCATTTGACAAAATACAAGAACATTTTATATTTTTTCGTTTGACAAATTACAAGGATGGTTCAGAGTCTTCTAACTTAATTTAATGGCTAACATCTCATCCCACGTAAATAAAATATAGCCTAAATCATCTTTCTCTCCTTTTCTCTTGTTCAACAGTCCCCATTCCAAATCCACTTTTCTATTCCTTTCCCTTCCCGATTTCCCCAAAATCAAAACCCCAACTCTACTTTACTCCATCTCTCCTTCAAATTTTCCCAAAATCAAAACCCCAACTCTTCCTAATCCGACCCTAACTCTACCTACCCTTTCTTTTCTCGATTTCCCCAAAATCAAAACCCCAATCCAGTACTCAACCTTGCCCCTATAGATACTATCCACTGAGTAGTAATGTCTCATAGTTGAATGTTATTCCTTCTTTCTGTTGGTAAGTTGTTATGTAATCGATAATTACGTTGAACACTCGATTTCGTTATTATTTAGCCACAAAGTTTTATGTTGTATGTTTTATAATCAAGGTTTAGCCATGTAATAAGATTCATTCTCACCTCTTTCTCCATCATTAGGCAACTTTTGTGTTTTTTGTTTGATTTATTGAAGGCATTGTTGGGTTTGTTCTGCTAGTGTGGAGAGCCTCATTCTTTGCAGATTTTGGGTCATTGGTGGCAACTAGGATGTCATAATCTCGTGAAGATGTTTGTTTTGCAATTTTATGAGGTGTATAGATATAGTGGTGCTAACAATTAATTGACTGATCTATGAAGTGTGCATCCTTTTGGGATAGTAGATCTTCTTTATGCCTCATTGTGGGCCTGTTGTTTTCCATTGAGGGTCCTGCGGATTTTCCCCCACTTTTTTTAATTCTTTTATGCGATTCTTGACTGCCTTTACTTTTTTCCTTGTATCTTTTTTCTTTTGGCTCTCAAATAATATCTTCTTTATCTAAAAATTAATTTTGCCATCATATTGTTCCCAATGCCTTAATTCTTTGAGCCAAGTGATGTTTGTTTTGGTTGATTTTTTTTATTTCTTCTTCAGTTTTACTACAATGAAAACTTTAATGCTAAACAGTACCGTATCATACTTGAATATGATAATCAAATTCACGCTTCTCCTTTTGACCTTTTTTTTGTTTCTAGAACTACTTTATGCTACTTTGAACAATCTATTAGGTTTTTGAATGATAACATTTGTTATATTTCATAACTTTGGAGCATTGATGTGGTGTACTTAACTGAAACCTGTGTTGATGCATGGATTGAAAAAGAGGTGCGGAATGACGTTGAGCTGATGTAAATTCCATTTTTAAATTTTCTTATTAAAAACATGTTAGGTTATCCTTTAAAACACTAATTAGACCACTAATGACCCTTCACTTTTTTTCTAGTTGGTTATGAAGATATTCGGTCAGAGTTGCAGAGACGAGTAGTATGCCCATGTACAAGAATGGCATGAGTTTGTGTTTTTATTTTAAAAAGCCCAAATATTTTTTGGCTTTAGAAAGAAAGAAGATTATAAGAAGGAAAGGCTAAAAATATTATTACACTACTTTTTATCAAAATTCTCGTTATCCATGTTCAAGTACTATTGCCCAACTTTACGTCATCAAAACTTTCTTCATATTCACTTTTCAGTTTTAAACTTTACTTTTCAGCTCAAGTGCATGCGTGATGCACAGAAAGCTTTGAAGGAAAGCTTTTGATTGTAGGTTGTTCCTTTATTTAACTGTGTGAATACACATCCCCCATTCCGTGTAATTGTAATGAAATTTAATAAATCTCCATTTGTCTTCAAGATTTTAATAATGCTTTATATTATTGTTACTTGTTAGGTTACACAGTGAACTCAAGCATGTGTTGTCTCTTTTATAATATTTCTTGAAGTTTTTGGAAGTTTTTTTCCTCCACTCTTCTAGAAGGTATTCTCAAGTTTCACTATAGCAGCTATTTTGTTTTTCTTCCCAGAAAACAATCATTATTTTGTTATATTGATCGCTTATGACTTTATTAAGTTCTTGCGTTTTGGTCATTATCAATTTGTGCTTCTAAAATTTATAATTTGCTAGGTCGAATATCATCATTCTGTTCTGATCAGAATTCGATGCAGACTCATTTTTCCTCATCATTCCCTTATTTTTCACATCTCATAAACTTGATTTGTGAACAGTTTAACATACTAATGTCACACTATTACAGAGGTTTTTGCTAGGTAATTGTTTGCTTGACGCCCATAATTATTGTTTCTTTTATAGATGATTCAGTTAGTCAGTGACTACTCTGTTTTCATGATTGCATGTCATCTTGTTTACAGTAATAGGTTGTGGCCTTAAAGAACGATTGATGCCCAGAAGTCTGGGTTGTAACATCTGACCGTTGTCAGCAGCAAGCGGCACATGGAGCGGTATGTCATGTGTGTTTTCTGCATGAAAAAGTCATTTTCATGATAAGACATGCTTGTGTGTGTGGCATCATATGGTATATAAGTTTGACTTGATTATATTATGTATATTTGCGATCTAGATAAATTTCCTCCGATGTGAAGTTTCAATCTTAACTCCCTAGAACTCTTTAAATGTATTTTTTGTCTTTTACTTTTAAACATATATGACAATAACAATAGTAAACAAAATTACATTCGACAGTAATATTTATCTTTCTAGAAGAGCAATATGTTTGCTGAACTCAAAAATAGTTACCATGGTTAAAGCCATCCGAATACACTTGGTATTTGGACAAAAGAATAGATAGAAGCTCGGAGGCCAATTGTGGATATTGTTCATGACTAAGGAGGTATCTTCTTCTGTCAACTTTGGCATGCTGGGAGATTTTCGAGCTGCAGTAAATCCCCTCAACTTCAGTCTGTTCTATTTCTTTTCATGCATATTTCTGAACATAAGTCAATTCTAAAAGAATTTGTTTGTTATCCTATTTAACAGGTTATCAGCCTAGTGGTCAATCTCCAATATCCTGTACCAACAAGGCAATGAAGACTGAGTTTCAAATTGATGACTTTGGAGGTGGAGAGTTCTCACCTCCACGACAGTTATCAATTGAAGAAATCTCTTATCTGAATATTCAGAATTATATTCACATACAATTTTAGACGCAGTATGAAATCCCATGGCATTTGAAACAGGTTTTGCATAGTATTTTATGACTATATGTTACCTGGACTGGGGTTTGTTGGATCTGGGTAAGGATATGTTTCTAAGAACAAGTGTCAGACCTTCTTGAACCTCAAATTTAGGATTCAAAGTCTCGGTTTCAAAAGTGTCCAAATATAGGTTACTGATAAGTGTACACGCCAAATTTTTCATTATTTCTATTTTGGCAAACTAGAATAAGAATTGGACTTTAGGATTAATTGATTGTTTTATTTAAATAAGTGAATTATATTTAAATTTTAATCCTATCTTACTTGGAATTGAGTCATAATTTAATTAAAATGTCTAAAATTTAAGAATTGACACCGCATGTCAGGAGTCGGGACCAAAATGCATTTAATCTTTAAAAATAAATTTTGTGAAATTAGTTTTGGAGTACAATCCCAATCGGTACAGTGCTTCTAAGATTACAAACTATTAATCATTAAAAAGTGTAACATTCAAGTCATGCTTCAGGGAAAAGTCCTAGGATTTATATTTCAGTTTAATTATTAGTTTCGCGCTTGTTTTTTGAAACAACAAATTCTATTGGAATGTTTTATGAACTCTGATGGATTCTTTACAGCACATTCCCTTTAAACTGGGGAATTATTTCTCTATATAATTCACACGAAGATGTGTATTATTTGAGTGGTTCTGTTACACTTAAGAATAGTAGTACATCCTTTCCTGGTGCACAAACAAAAATATTAGGAAACTTCTTTTGCATAATCAGTCACATTATGTCAATAGTGTGAATTAGATTTATATAAACAATGTACTACTAGTTCTGGGCAGGGGTTATATCAGTTATTACTATTTAAAATAGTGTAAACTGATACATGTATTCCGTTTAAATAGGTGAGATGTAAGTTTTTGTATTACTCAACATTCTGATTGTTCATTTCTATTTATGTGGAGCCTTGGTTTGGTTGATTGATGTTTGATACTGTTGCCTCACAGATACACGAGTTATCAATGAGACTCGCTTTGCAGAAATCTCAAAATGCAGATCTCAGAAATCAATTTGAAGGTCGGTGCTTTAAAAGAACACTTAATCTATATTGGGCAAGTCGTATTTGATTATGTTTATTCCATATTTTGATTATAATTATAAGAATGCATACACATAAATATGTACATAAGTAGTAGACCTGGAATGGGAAGTAATCCCTCTATAATTCACCAGAAATAAGTATCATTTGGGTTTATTATACTGGAGCATGTGTTATACCACATAATCTAAATTGTGGTTCACGGGTAGTTTTCTTAAATTATATAGTTACATTATTTTGCGTTATTTTTAAATATAGGCTTAATTTTCAGAAAGTAAATAAGACTTCCTCTAACCAACTTGAAAAATATAGCTTCTTTCCATTTCGGGATGTTTAGAAATGTCGGCCACACTTCAAAATAAATGTATATTTTTTAATAAAAATAGTCTGGACTACGCATTACCCCATACAAAGTGTAATGTCATCATTATAAACCTGTAAAATGTCTGTTCACTTGTAGCATTTTTTATGAGCACCAATTATTATCTTGATCCGTGTGTCAATGTATACTCACCCGGACGAGGTTCACAAAGCACATGCTTGTCTTCTTGAGGATATTTGATTTAGATATTAATTTGGTAGTCAATAAAAAGGGTATTACCTTCTTCCATGTCCCTTGATTAGTAAGAAAATAACATAACATTGTTGTCTTTGTGTATTGATTTTGGCACTAAGTGCCTCTGGTGACCTATTTGCTTCATTTTTCTGACTTGCTATTATTTTTAAATATGTGTAGGAAGACTGCTTCTACGACCTGTCTTACAATACTAGGTATCAAATTTTTGTGCTACGTTTACGGAAGACAAGGGACGAAATTATGAAGTGTACTTTCTCTATATATGTAGATATATATACTTTGATTGAAGAACTGTGGTAGCTTTAGATGGTTAATTGTAAAGATAATGAATGATTATGTAGCGAATGATTTTATTAAGTTAATAATATTTTAGTTTTTTTATATTTTGCCATTATTTGCTATGGGGACATCGAGCCGGTCAGTACACAAAAAGAATGTCAATTTTGATTTAAGCAACAATATAATTCGTTACAAAGCATTGAACAAGTTTTAATATAGCAACAATTTTTATACATTTAGCAACAATTTTTTTTGTTGCTAATGGCATTAAAAATATAATATTTGGCAACGAAAAATTAACCTAATAACAACGAAGATGATATTGTTGCTAATACTAAAATAAAAGGCAACATTTTTTATCGTTGCAAATCATATCAACTTTCGTTGCACAAATAAAGAAACAACAATATATAATGTCGTTGCTAATCGACGACTTTCGTTGCTATTGAAAAATAACCAGCAACAAACATTTTTGTTGTTGATTTAGCATAATGTCGTTGCCAAATAATATAATCAGCAACGAAAATCGTTGCTAAAAAGTTTACATTCCGCAACGAAAACAAGCTTAGGCAACAATTTTCATAATTTACTGCAACGAAAAATGTCGTTGCAAAATGGTGTCAATTGCAACGAAAATGGATGGTCGTTGCGAAAAAAAGAGAGTTCATTTCGTTGCCAATTGTTAGTTTTTGATTATGTGATGTTTTGATTGATGACTAATTTACGTGCGCATGGTTCATGGTGTGTTATTATATTATTAAATTTGCATGGATTATGGTTTATAAAATTATAATTGGTATGCATGGATTATGGTTTTTACATGAACATTTGTGGCTGACTTCCTTATGTTTGGAATGTTTTAAAATCAGTTCTCATTTGAATTGAAGTGTTTTAAGGAAGATTTGATTTGGAGTTTATTAAGGAAAATTTGATTTGGGTTTTATTAAGGTATATTAATAGTAACAGATTTTATGTCTATTAAATCCAGCTAACCCAATTTAATTCACCTATGTCATCAGAGTATTTTGTGGGCGTTGATTTAGTTAAGGATGTTATCTTGCTTAGTGGAGTCCACATTAGTTAGTACTCTATTTTGATAGGGAGTCTGACTGAAGCTATTGGAAATTATCCTTATTTGTCTCCTTTGTGGGTAGTGTTTATCTCCTTTATTTCAGCTCTGCAAAATCAAATAGCTGGTGCATATCCGCGTAATATCTCTCTTGTGATTCAAAGCTGCTGAAATTATGGGAGGTGTCTAATGGGTCTGAAAAATCTTAGCATATAGCCTTTGCTCCTTATTCGTTATATAAATCTCTTCTCTTCGGCTATTAAGAGACACAACAGAGAACGGGCAATCAAATTGAGAGATTATATCAGAGCTTATCAATTGTTTTATCCCAGCCATATATTCTTATCTATTATATTCTTTTGTGCTGGAATTTTTATTCTTTGTAAACCAAACATAAGCATAGCTTCGGCTTGAGAATTCTTATTTAGTTAGTCTGTTCATAGAAGGCTTCAAGGGTCTTAGAGGTGAGAAGAGGTGCAGAGGTGCACAAGTTGCAGAGGTGCAAAAAGGGGGCATAGGTGTCCAACATCAGATTTGAGGCTTCTTTGTAACAGGGAGTTCTTTTTATTGTATTTAATTGAATATTAAGTTTAATAAAAAGAGTCTTCAATCCTAGTAGGGATTGGACATGGATTAGGCCACTAGATTAGAGGATAGGGGCTGAACCACGTAAAAATCTTGGTGTGATTTTTACTTCTGTTTATCTCTTTAATTGTCATTCACGTTCTGCACTTTTTGTTATTCACGCCACTAATCCAGACACTAAAGCAGACAGGTCTAGCTGTCTAATAATAAGAAACGAAGAACATAAGCTAAAGCAGACACTAAAGCGCATGCATCGACGTCGTCATTCGAATTATACTATTGCGAGAAAATTTCAAAAAGTTTTCACCGTTTATCACTTTTAGCTTAAACACCTATTAACCCCCCCTCTAGGTGTGCACATACATAGAATTACACCAATTAGCAGGCTTTTGCAACGAAGTGGGGTTTTTAGCAACGAAATTTTAATTATTCTGCAACAATATATTTTGTTGCTAAAGGATTGATGTATCTGCACGAAAGCCAAATTTCATTGCAAAATGTATTACTTTTGGCAACGAAAAAATATATATTCGTTGTGGAACAATTAGCAACGCTCATTGCGCAACAAAAGACGCAACGACAGTAAAGTCATTTCCAAAACCCTTTTGCAACGAAATTTGGCACCTATAGCAACGAAAATTGGTTGTTGCTAAAGCCCCGTTTTTTTGTAGTGGACCAGATAAACTATATCTGTGAAAAATCCTAAGTATATATTAAGAAGGTCAACGTTCAGTTACAAAACCCTAGCAATGGATAAGAAACCTAGAAACTGGTTTTAGAAACCCTAATTTCAGTTCCGGGAATTCGAAACCTTAATTCGGATAACGAAAACCCTAACTTGGGATCTCAGAGACTTAAGTGTATTAATTATAAACTTAATTAGGGTAAAACATAACGAATTAATTAGAAAACCCTAATTTTAGAGTTTGAAACCCTAATTGTTTCGTTTGAAACCCTAATGTACAATTATGGACTTAGTTGCTAAATTAGCAATTTTAATTAGGAAATGTTAATCATAATTAGCAAGCTTGAACTTATGATTAGGAAATCTTAAAATAAATATAGAATCCTAATTATAATTTGGAAATATTAATTTTCTATTTTGAAAACCCAATTTTGGAAATCCTAAAAAATAGAATTTTTAGAACCTAAGGGTTAAACCCTAAGGGTTCAAACCCTAAGGGTTAAACTCTAAGGGTTAAACTCAAATGACCAACTTGTCATTAAATTGGTTAGCAAAAAGACCTAAGTGCCTTTTTTGTATTCTTTAATTGGTTAGTGTGTGAATCTTGCCATATAATAGAGTTCGTGATCAATTAAATATTTCCTATGTGCTCAAATCTTAGCAATCTCAGCCAATGTATGCCACATTACAAGATATAGATGAATTGAATCAAAATATAGGATTTTAAGTTAAGTAAAATACTTACTTTACCTCTCATTCTTGCAAAAGCTTTTCTCTCTCTAAAATCTGAAATTTTAGAGTGAGAGAGAGAGAGAATCAAAGCCAATATCAGGTCTTAGCAAGCCTTGATCAGCAACCAAAGATCAGATTTAAGATCAAAGCTAGAAAAGGTATAAAAACCCTAAACTTAGAAATCATATGATTTGATGTTATATGTTGTTGTTTATTATTTAAAGTTGTGTAATAAGATGCCATTTTGTGATCTGGGTTGTTAAATTCCAGATCCATAACATCAAAGTGCTCGAAATTGAAGATTTCTTAAATCTGGAAAAATTTTATAACGTCGTCTGACAAGAAAATGTCAGACTTCATAGATCGGTGTCTGTTACTGGTTTTATTATTTTAAATGTTTGAACTTGTAGTATGTTATGTGGTCTTTGTTCTGCAACTTGAATCAAGGCTGGATCGTGTCTAGATTTCATGTTATAAGCAAATAAATGCATTGATCGAAACCACGATCGATTGCTTCGGGTAACTAGATTACACTAGAAAAGTCGATGATGATTTTAAGGCCATGGATCTGCTACATTAAGTGATTTGGTTCTGTTGTTGTTATAGATTTGTTATCTGACATGAGAACTGCACATCTATGCATTTATATTACTCAAATCATGACCAGAATGACAATTAATCTTGGTCAAACCTACGTTGACCAAACTGCCTCATAAAGGTTTTCTAGAAAACCCAGATCTTCAAGAACATGTTTTCTGTCAGAGTTTGACCGGCCTTGATCTCTTAATTGTGTTGATGTTATGATGATTTGATGATATAGAGTTGTTCTTTGACATCTCTACTTCATGTGTGAATCTTTAAATCACATAAATCAGACCTGTAGTGCAAGTTAGAAGGATTTGAATATAGCACCATCGACTGTTCTTCATTTTCTGGAAAACCCAGAAATGAAGAACAACTTTGTCTGACTTTTTGGAGGCTTAGATCTCTCTGGTAGGTTGTTGGATGGCCATAAAATTGATTGATAATTGTACTATTACACTTATACTACAATCTAAACCCTTTAGCCTGCCCAGAATATAACAAGAACTAGGTTCAAATGATGGTCAAATATAGCACCCGGTTAACTGCCTATGAGTTTCTGGGTTTGATGAAGAACAGCTCAAGAACATCTATAGCGATAGTTTCGTCGCTATAAGGCCCTTTAGTGACATTTAATTTCGAAAATTAATTATTTTATTTAATAATTAGAGAAAATTAGTTTTTAATTATGAAAAATACAAAGTAAATTCCTAAAAATTATCTTAAGGCCTCAAATTTAGTTTTTAATTATTCTGAATATATTTCATAAATATTTAATTTTTTTAGAATAATAATGGTATTTAATTTACTTAATTATAATATTAAATAAATTACTTTAAAATGATTTTAATACATGAAAAATCATGAAAACTTATATTATGGTATAAGAAAATATTTTAAGTTATTTTAATGCCTTTTAATATTTTTGATGAATTTCATTAATTAATTAATACTAATGGTAATTAATTTATTTAATAAATATATTAAATAAATTGGGAAAATTAGAATTAATGATTGAAAAATCATATAAAAATGGTTTAAGTGTTATAAAAATATTTTTAAGTTATAAAATATAACTTTTTAATATTTTGTCATGAAAATATTAATATTTTAATATTAAAAGCAATTATCAAATAATGAATTTAAGGGTTTAAAAATCATATATATGATTTTAAGGTATTAAAATACTTTGATATATTATAAATATATTATAATATTATGGTATGTATTTCATTAATATTTGGTATTAAATAAATATTAATGATAATAGAATATGGTGGTATTTAATTCATATAAATATGATATTAATGATTGAAAATTTATGATAAATGATAATAATTATTTACAAATTTTTTATAAGACTTGTAAAATTATTTTGATTGATAATATAATTCTCTAAGATAATTTTCAAGTGCTTAGATAGAGTTTAATTGAACTTAAACTCGATATTTGTCCGACTAAGCTGTTGGGATGTCAGAATTGTACCGAACTCGACTCAAACTGTAAAACTTTGACTTGGGGTTAGGTTTTATGTGTTTTATAAACTGATAGAATTATGTGATAATGTGTTTAGGTTATTTTAAATATTGTGATGATATTATTCTAATTTATAGATCTATATTATTTATATTAGGTATTCAGGCAAATCTTATTAAATTGCGTAATAGAAATTAACACTACAAAAAAAAGGATCATTACCGATGGGAGTATTGCCGACGGCGTATATGCTGTCGAGATTAACCTCATTGGCGACGGCTAACCCGTCGATAATGACGCCCGTCGTCAATGTATTTGTTCCCTCCAAAAGTGCTATGGGTGTCGACAGGAGTCCGACGGTAAATATAATTTTGTCGTCGATAATGAGTTGTTTTTGGCGCGTAAATAACGCGGGGGAGGGAAATAAATGGGGCGACGGGGAAAGTATTATTGGCGACGGCAGTGCCGTCCTTAATGACAAAGTATCGACGGGGTTATTAGCGATGGCGTTCCCGTCGAGAATGAGGTTTTAATTTTATCAACCTTGACCTCGACGACAGTCTCTCACTTTTGTACAAAAATTTTGTTCGCACTTTTTCATCCTTTCTCTTCTCCAAACTTCGATTTCTTGTCTGGTTTCTTCCAAAATTAGTTTTACTTTCTTTCCAAATTGGCTTTGTTCGTCTGAGTTTGAGTCGTTCGACTGAGTTGGGGTTTCCTAAATTCGTTTGACTGAGTTGAGTTCTTCCCAATTCTTCTAATTTTTTCTACTCAAGCATATGGGTTTGGTAGAAGCTTTCTTCTCCATTATCTCTGAATAATCATCTTCTCCCCTCTCTGTCTGATTTTTTTTTGAAATTGCAAGGTAAGGGTTTCATCTGGCGTGACTTTTTTCTCCCAAATTTAATTTTTTTAGTTTCGAAAAATGTTTGAGTTAATTTTTGCCCAAAAATTATTTTTTTTGTGATTAATTCTTTGTTGTTTAATTGACTAGTTGCTGCTAATTTGGGAGGAGAACTGGGCGACAACTTCAAGCTTGTAAGTACATATATCTCCATCTCTATTTTTTCTCATTCCTGCAATTTGTTGCTTCTATCAGGTGCAATTGATTTTGTACTGATGTTAAAAAATTCATAGTATATGTATTCCCTCAAAAAGTATTGTTGTTGTAACAAATGTGATATTTCTTGCCATGCTAGTTATTTCTATCTGAACTATGTAGTGAAAAATGAGGATATAGTACTCTTAAAGACATTGTTTTGAACACGATAATTGTTCTAAAAAATAAAATAACAAAAACAAAGTAAAAATAAAAATGTCCAATTATGCCTGAAAAACCTTTAAATGGTAATGTGACGCCCCCAAATCCGGGTATCTTCCAACCCGATAAATGGTGCTACACGATACTCATAACTGTACATTCATTCTAATGAAACGACATCAAAAAGTGTGTTCCAACGTCATTCTTATTACATTAATAATAATAAATTCCGTTCCCAGGTTCTTAAAACATTACATTCTTTGTTCATCATAATATAAGATATATACTTACTAGTCTATTACAAGATAAACTAATCATTCATCTTTTCCTTGCCTTTATCTCTACTGGAAACCTCAGTTCGCTCGTTTTTAGTTGCATTCAAATGGTTCAAGCAAGAGTGAACATAACAAGCTCAGCAAGTACAATAATTTCTTTTAAATAACATGCTTGAAACATAGGAATCGTATATCTTCAATAACTGGATAATAGTTACGAAGTACTATCCATAATTTAAAATAGCACTTCTTTTCCTTCAAAACGTTTTATAATAACAATATTCAGTAAAACATCAATTCTGGTACAAGACCATGAGCGTTTCACAATTTCTTTGAAAAGGACAACTCGACACTAAGTCCGTAAGTTCGGCATAGCTTACGAGCACTTCTAGGTGATCAGCCTATAGTACTCTATGTTGATCAATACTACATTAATTAAACGTTTGTACGTTTAAGTTGTGGCAGCCTCACGTGCCCATCGAATACTCGATAAAAATATATTTGTTTATTCATATTCAGGCTTACCTTGAATCCGTACCAAACAATTGGCCTAGGATAGCGTTAGCAATTCTGTAGCATCCCCAAATCCGGATACTTTTTACCTCAGATCTGGTACATCATCTCTACAACTATTGCGGAAGATATAAACATAAATTGTTTATACAATAAACCTTTACACATCATTCCCAAGGTCTACAACCTTAACTTATTACATACCTTCAAAATTATAAAGGTTTACAATGCTATTTTCGTCAGAAAATTTAATAGATCTAACTACAACATAATTTAATCTTGCACTTTGACATTACTTCTGTCTTTATTCGAGCTTTCATCTAAATCTGAAAATTTTATCATGATGTAGCAAGAATGAGCAACAAATTTGCCCAGCAAGTTTTAAATACAATGAAGATATATCATGATTGAAAAGAATGAATAAGCTTTCAAGTTTTCAACAATATAATAATTGTGAAATAACATGAATCAAGTTTCAATAATTGCATGACTGAATCAATAATGTTTGAAGTCAACAATGACCATAAAAAAATTAACTAAACCTTATGGTAATGAAGGTGATCAGCCTTTCATACCTGATGAACATATGCAACATGCACTAAGTGCGAATCAATAATCAGTATAGACGTGAATAATCAACAACAACTATTCACTAACATGCTTTGAACATACAACTCAAGTTTGAGTTAGGGAAACTTGCCTGATACGTTGACTACTGCTACGCAATTTAAGTTAACTTCTTTTGGTAAGACCTTTCATTTATAAGATTGGTTTTTCAATCAGCATATTCTACTTTGTATCATAATACAATTACTTTATCCATAGATTATTTAACACTTAATCAAATATTAGATAACATCTTAACGCATCAGTATTATTATCATCCTTTGATAATTCTTTAATCACTATATCATATACATTATGATTTAACACCTTAATAAGTCAAATACCAAACTAGCAACCTGGATTTAAAATCCAGCAAGCTGGATTCCAAATCCAGTAACCTACATGGTCAATCCCATAAACCCAATTGCAATCCAGCAAACTGGATTCTATATCCAACAACTAGATTGTAATCCAGCAAGCTAGATCCAACAAATTTTCAATTCAACAAACTTCTTTTCAATCCAGCAAGCTGGATTCATCAGATTTTCCAATCCAGCAAGCTGGATTTCATATCCTTTACAAGAAAACACTAAAACAACTTATTATTTTTCTATCCTTTGACCAAACACATATACATAAATTCCATACACAAAAAGTATTTTTCCAAAATTTTCCAACTTCCTTTGGTATTTTTCAAAAATCACTTTTAGTTAATTACTTAAGAAATTAGCCCCGTCACGCTTAACTCCAGAAATTCCCATATTTTGACACAATCTTATACGTGTTAACGTGACACTCCAGTTTAAATTTCGTGGCCATCGGAGTTATAGAACTCCGGTTATAGCCATTTTTCGTCAAAAAATCACAGAAATTGAAATGGTCATAACTTGGTCATTTTAAGTCGGAATGAGCTCATTTTTGCATAGGAGGTACTTTATACCATATATTTTCATGTCCCAAAAGGGCAAAATTTTTTCTCACAAATTAAGTGGCCAAAACAGCCCCTGGAATGTTCTTCGCAGAAGTGAATTGTCGTTTTGCAGTTTTTCATGCTTTGTTAAACATTTTCCATACGGAAATCTACAACTCCTTTTTCAGTGATTCTACTTGGAGATGTTAGATAACTTATCATAGTATCCTCCCAAATGTTTCCAGAATTTTTAAATGTCGGAAAAATGACTAAATGCGCTTCTACTCTTTGTTGTCCAAAGCAAATCAATTTTTCCTTAAAAGACACAAAACTGTTTTTGCTAAATCAGTCACTTTGGACTGTGTACTCATCATTTTTGAGTCTTACCACTTGGGTTTAGTAGTTAACTAACATATCTAGCACCTCTCTTTGACGGATCACAAAAAGAAGGTGTAGATAAAAAACGGTGGAAATCCAAAGTACATAGAAATTTTAGGGCTCATAAACTAGAAAAAATCACTTTTCTTTATTTTTGATTTCCAACTAAAACAATACCCAATATGGGTATATCTAAAAATGAAACATTCAATAACAAGTATATTCATGATTTTTAAGTTTAGAAACATAGTTCCAAGATTTGATTTACAATAATCAAAAATTACATAACAAAAGGTATTTATACCTTTGATTTCTTGACATATCTTTTTCTTCCAAACTATGTGATGGATCTTGGATGACATGCAATATCAAATTCTTCTCTCCTTCTTCTTTCTTGGAGCTGCCGAAATATGATAGCTCTCTTTCTCTCTCTCTATTTGATTTTGGTTAGCTAACTTGGAAGTAATAGGATGAGAGAGAAATGAAATGATTTTTGTGGTGTAGAAAAAAAATGTGTAGATACATTTTGTATATCTCACATTGATCTCCCATCCACTCTCTCTTGCCTTCTCTTTCCTTTTTTCTTTCTAAGTGCCGAATTGCTCCTCTCTCTCTCTCTCTAGGTTTTCTTTTTGGTTAGAAAAAAAATAACAAGAGATGAAAAAAATAATTAGATATTTGTTTGTTGGAGATTTAATGTATAGATATATTTTTTTATATCTACATACATCCCCCAATCTCATCTCTTCTTCTCTTCCTTTATCATTATCTAGTTGCTTGCACTCTTGGATAAAATAAGTGGCCAAGTTAATTAGTGACACCTAAGCCTAAAGGATAAGAAAGAAAAAAAATAATCATTGGTCTCCTATTTTTTTTCCTTCTTATCTCTTTCTCTTCATGGCCATGTGGCCTTATCATCTTCCAACATATCCTTTTCTTTTTTCTTTAATTGTTAATTTACTTAACAAGTGACTAGATAGCCCCTCCTTAAGTGGATCAAAAATTGGGCCACTTATCAATCAAATTCTATTGGGCTTGTACTTTTATTATTGGGTGATTTACATATTCTATTACATTTTTAAAAATAATTACAACAATAGTCCACTCATAAAATTTTTACACAACTAATACACTTCCCACTTTATTTAAAATATTTGTGTAATTTGGATTCCTTAATTTAAGGAATTAGTATTCAATTAAAATTCCTTAATTTATGGATTAGTTATGCCCTATCAAATTAGATATACATTTACCTTTTTCGTCCGTTCCAAGTTTTTAGAGGTATAGTTTTAGTTTATGAAATGTTTACAAATGTTTCTCTAAATTTGGAAAAGGAGTATGCCGATAATTTTTGTTTCGTCGTCATTTGATTGAATTGTTATGGTAGGATGTTTCATGGTTTCTCTGTTTGATGTAATATGCCTCTTAGGCATCTTTGTCGAACAGAACACATGATTATCTATGTTTGTAGGTTTACATTATTCATTCTATTTTGTTGGCTCTTTGTTGATGTAGGAGTGAAACTTGTTGGTACTATAAGTTCTGTTATTTGACTCAATTGAATTTGGGTCTCATTTGCACTATCGTTGCCAGTGGACTTTGTTCTTTTCTGCTATCATAAATGGTTCCAGATAAGACCGTCTTGAAGGTATGCCCCATCTCACCTCTATTCACCACAAATTTTCAATTTTTTTATATTGCAGTGGGTTTCAAGGTAACTAATTCAGTTTTATTAAGTTACCAATTATTTTGAATGTGATGCAGTTGGTAGCCAAACCTTCATTCAGTTGGTTGCCAAACTTTCAGACCAAGGTAACCAATTTATACGGCACACCTTCAATTTTTTCACCTTTACACATTCAATTTTTTCATATTGCAGTGGGTATCCAAGGTAACTAATTAAGTTTTAGTAAGTTACCAATTATTTTGAATGTGATTCAGTTGGTAGCCAAACCTTCATTCAGTTGGTAGCCAAACCTTCATTCAGTTGGTTGCCAAACTTTCAGACCAAGGTAACCAATTCAATTTTATTAAGTTACCAATTTCGTTTGAATGTGATGCAGTTGGTAACCAACCATTCATACAAAGGTAACCATTTTATTATTTATGAGAAACAAAATAGTTATAAAAAAAAATTCAGAACATTATTAAATACATTTATTTATTTTTAAACTTTTTGTAGGGCGAATCTTCTTCTTATTCTCATTGGCGTTTTGGACAACGGAGATTCGCGGCGGTGTAGCGGCGGTGTAGCGGTGGACTATTATTTCAAAGTGTATGTGAGGGAGATGAAGATTTGAATTTGAATATTTAAATTTGAATTATTATTTTGAATTTGAATTTGTTTTTGTTGTTAGATCTAAATATTTGAATTTGAATTATTAATTATGGCAGTTATTTGTCCTTGATTTTAGGTTTTCTTATTAATGTGAATTGTACTATTTTTGTAATATGAGTTCTCTTTTTGTAATTAGTTGGTTGATGCACTTTTCTTGTAATTATTTTCTTTTTGTTGTATACTTATGTAAAGAACCCTTTATTATTTTGCTTACTAAAAAAATAAATTTGGGCTTCCACCAAAAAATGTAATTGGGTCATTATAATACTTGTCCCACGTATAATATATTGGGCTAGATTAACAATTTAATCGCCCTTAATCACTTTATCCACAAGTCACATAATTAAATAATTAATTAGACTTGTTTAAATAATATAACCTCATTACTACATTAAATCTAATTCTTTTGGACTCTAAATAAATTATTGGGCTATGATATTATTATAGTCCATTACTCTTAATTCTATTTTACCCTAATTATTTAATTAGGGTTTTTATTTCTCACACTAGAAAATAAATTCCTTACTTATTCCTTTTCTTGTCCAAAAATATCCCCCCATACTTGGATCAAATTTTTGGCCTTTTTAAATTATTGATTGGGCCAACTCTTGGGCCACCATATTTAATCACTTTGGACTTTTAAAAAATTTCTTTGGGCCATAACAAAATATTACATTTCTAACACTCTTATTATTACCATTCCCTAATTATTTAATTAGGGTTTTCATTTACTCCATTAAAATATAGATCCTTACTCATGCACATTTATTTCCTTAACCCAATTAGACTTGCTATAATTAGGTTATAAAATTAATTAACTGAGATGTATAAAATAAATCTCTTAAACTTAGTATATATTATAAATACTAATATTCCACCATATTATAACCTCTTAGGTTATTTAATTACCACACCTAATATATATATATATATATATATATATATATATATATATTAGGTTACATAACATAATTCTTAATTCACTTGAATTAATTCTATGACCACTAAATAAAAGTAACCCTTTAGGTCATTTAAATCTCATATCATGTTTAAATAACTTATTTAAGTTATACAATTTATATTGTATAATTAAATTTAATTTCCTCCTCCTCTCCATAAATTGTTTTCAAACAATTTATTTATATATTAAATATATTCAATCATTTATTCAAATATGAATTTAATTTACTAACTATTTTGATACCAATATACTTATGTGCATATCGGATCTCCTCTCATATTTTTACTTTATATCCTTTGGTATAATATTAAATATTATATCATTATCCATATAACATATTTCACTTCTCACACAAATTTTGACTTTTTTCCATAAAAAGTCAACTTATAACTTTGACCAAAAGTCAACATTTACACATTTTGTGTTTACTGTCCATTCTAACTAATCTTGACGTTCCGAACGCAACCGAACAGTTCGTGCTTCAAAATTCTATTTCTAACTCAAACTTTGAGTTTTAAATTACTCCCTTCTTATTGCCAATCGTATTAACTAACGACTTTATACTTATGCAAATTCTTATTTGCCGGTCGAAATAACTTTCAAGCTATGTTAATTACTAACATAGTTTTATCTTAATCCTTATATCATTAACTTAATTCATCACTCCTCTTGCTAAAATATATATAGCACCTTACTAAGTATATATATTTCTATACATATACTCATCTTTGTTTAACCTCATAGCATCTCTTCATGTGAAATCTTATTTTCTTAATAAAATTTCCATATGTACTTATATAACATTTCCTAGACTATTCAATTCACATCGAATTTACAGGTATCATAATACCTTATTCTTGATATTCCTTCAAGTACATATTAATTCATTTCTAGGATTTAGAAATTTTATAACCCATATTTTCTCTATTCTCATTCGAATAGCAAACCATATAGGTTTTACTTGAAAGTTTTAAATAAATCCACAAATTCTCTTCTAGGTTTTATTCTTTAACCTTTATTCTAATCATTCAAGATTTTATAAATTTTTGGGTTGTCACATTCACCACTTCTTCTAAGAATTTCGTCCCCGAAATTAAAGCATACTAATCTTTGCTTATTCTATTGATCAAAACTAGGTTTTCAACTTAACCTTTACAATTTCCTCATTTGAGGATTTCTCTTCTATCTTAACATTTTACAATAACTACTCACTAAGAGTTTACATCTTCTAAACATTCATCAAAACTAGGTTGTCATAATAACCTTTATTCAATCTTCTCAGATTCTACTCGTACACAACGAGTTCAGACTATTTTATATCCATAATCACATACTACCACAACATTACTCTGAAGAGTTTAAAAACGTTTCATATCTGTCTGAGGGATCATAAAACCATGAACTTTGAGGTTTAGGGTATTTCTACCTGCTACCTCTTTCAATTAAGAAAGAAAGGTACTCTACCTCTGAAATATTTTATATTTGGTATGTTCACAATCACAAAGAAGGTAAACTACCGATGCGGGTACTTTAGAGGATCAGTCTGTTGTACCTTAGTAATCGGAACGACTATATGTAACGACCGAGAAACTCGAATCTTATTGTAAAATGATTTTATTAAATTAAATAATAATAAAATCATATTCCATGTGTTATCAAGATGGTTGTCATTGTATAACCTATTGATGTTAGAATATCGTAGTATTTCGGCTACGTGGGTGAATTAAAGTGTTTGGATTTCCAAGACGAAAATAAAAGTTTTCCGAGAAATTTTCCGAAAAATACTATTCATCGGTATTTGCTCAAGATATAATTTTGAATTTCCGACAAATACGTAATGATGGAATAACAAGGTAAGATGGATTAGGTAATAAAAATCTAGTTATGGAAAATGTAATAATTCGCTTGTGGACTTAATTTATGAACGGTAAGCAAAGCGAAGTGTTAAAGAATAAGTAATAATGGTATGATACTTGGTATTGTACGAAGTAATGAAAACGAGTATAATACGAAGTATTATACGAGTTTGTATGAAGGATGAAATATCGTATATAAATTCTATATGAATTAGAATACGAATATAATACAACAACAATATGTATTAAGAAATGTTAATGGACTTGGATGATTGGTTAATAATTATATACAAGTCTAAGTGAATTAAAGAGAGAAGCCCAACTATTAATTAATGAACCAACTAGTGTTTGTTAATATAAGGCCCAAGGATTTATTAATCCAAGCCCAAGCTAGAATCCATGGGTTAATAGACCCATGGGGCAAAAACATATTAATATGGTGAATGTGTGGTGATCAAGTAAGTGTGATGATCAAGTAGGAGTATTGACCAAGACTTTGAAGTAATGACCAAGTGTAGGATAAGTGTTGTGTTAGACAAGTAATGAATAGTAAGGAGGTGGCTTAAGGAGGTGGGATGTTTTAAAGACCAAACTACCCTAACCTTGGAAAGTCTATAAATAGAAGAGCTTTGCTAGCCATTTGTTGGTTGATCAATTAATCCAACACATCTAAAGTGCTTAAGTGTTAGAGAGAATAAGCTACACATAAGTCATTCCATAAGCTAAGAAGAAGAAGCAAGCTACTTACCAAGACAACAAAGAATAAGACTTCTTCTCAATTATCTTCTATCTCTACCATGATAGGATGATAAGAAAAGTTGGATTAAGAAACATGAATGAGTAAGTAATGAACTTAAGCCAATTAAGTTGGTAATAAGTCATTTAAGCTAGCATAAGTTATAAACTTATGTGAAAATAATATGAACTTGTAAGAAGTTTATTAAGAGAAATGATATGAATGTAAAAGAATTTATATGATCATATGTATCATGTATACCTAAGTAAAGTTATATGTGAAGAGTATGTAAAGTATGATGATTAAGAAACCTTAATTGTCATAAGTCATGAATAATCAAATCTTACGTAGTTTATAAATGACAAGTTATAAGCTCTTGAAGAATAAGTCCAAAAATCCAACAATGAATATAAGTTGTTGTATTAAGTATGTTTAAATGTTCACATGATGAATGGAAGTCATTTGTAATGTTGAACAAATTATAAAAATGAAGAATTGCCAGAATTTGCACGATTGGACGATAAATGTCGAATACGTAATATTCTCAGAATCGAAGTCAAATTTTGTGTTGGATCATGAAACCATTGTTTTCCAATAGAAACAAGTCATAATTGGCATTTAAGAGTTGCGGACTCAAAAATGACCGGATTCCGACTTAGAACGAAGAATCGAGCGTTGAACGTTCACGAACGTTTATTATTTTCGTTAAAAATGAACCAATAGGTGAATTTTTAGCAAATGAAGTCAAATAGATAAAATTATTAAATGGTTATGTAGATTACGTAATTTGTGAATCGTAGGCTTTTGAACGAGCCAATTCGGACTTATAACGAAGAAGTTATGCGTCCGGGAAGTTCACAAATTTTCAAAACTGAAATTGTTTTTACGGTGCACGAGTTGGCCATGCGTGGCTCAACCCTAAACAAAAAGATCTGCGTCGCAATGTGTAAGCGATGTAAAACCCTCTTCGAAGATTTCACCGCGTGCCGAACCTTAGATTCAATAAGTGGAAATATTATTCATGAAACGATATTAAAATCCTACGAGTATGTAATTGCTGCTGACTGCCCATTAAGTAAGGACTCGCGCCGCAGTGCCAAGTCCGGGACAATGGCATTAAGAGCTCGCGCCGCATCGCGAGATGTAGGTATAAATCTGGTGCCGCAGCGCCAGTCTCAGAACAAAGATAGTAATGAAAGTTTCTAAGTACAAAGAAAAGAAATGGAAGTAAACATAACTTAAGGAAGGTAATGTAACATTGTTTAAACTTTGTTAAAACTTTAGGATATTGTATAAAGGTTGAGATAACCTAGTCAAATATAATTCAAGCATAATGACAAACCGGAACGAATAATAACTGAATCTAATACACAATTAGATTGAAATAAAGGGTATGATATAGTCATATACATACTTGATTATATGTGACCTAATATAAGGCATTATGTGATCATGTATTGTAAAGACTTGAACGACTTGAACATAAAGTTAAAATACCGTAGCAGACGCTAAAGGCAAGTATTCTAACTCTTGTCTAAGTTCAATCTGAACAAGTTTTTGAGTTTCATGTATTCTTTCGCATGAATTGAAATATGTTAAAGTTGAAGCCAATTCCTTTGGTTAGACTTGATGTATTGATAATCTATTCATGAATTATCAAATGTTGTTATCTTTTGTCAACTACTTTATATGGTTTTCAAAAGAAGACTGAAATGTTAAACAAATATTTTGTCGGTAAACAGCGGTGCACGTGAGGTTGCCAAATGCTTAAGCGTTCATACATTTAATGGATGTAGTGTTGATCAACATAAGTACAATAGGGTGATCACCTAGAAGTGCTCGTAAGTGATATCAGACTTCTGAGACTTGCTTAGGGTTGTCCTTTTCTAATAAAGAATGAATACTCGAGGTCTTTGTCGGAGTGAATGTTTTACTAAATATTGTTGTTATTGTAAAACATTTTGAAAGAAAAGATGAAGTGCTATTTTGAATTATCAATAGTACTTCATAACTATTGTTTAGTTATCGAAGATATCTGATTTGTATGTGTCAAGCATGTTGTTACTAAATTGTTATACTTCTTTGGTGGTTATGCTCACTCTTGCTTGAACCATATGAATGCGGCTAAGATGAACGTTAGAAGGATCGGGGAAAAGATAAAGGAAAAGCTAAAATGATTACTAAGCTGTCTTGTAATAGTATAGGTCTGTTGTTGTAATTTGACTGATATTATGACAAAGAACCTTTGTAATGGGTTTAGAACTTGGGAAATGTAAATATTACTTTAAATATATATAAGTTATGTTCGTTCTTTGAGACTTTTCAATTGAATGAATGTATGAAGGTTGTACAGTATAACACCATCTGTCGGGTTGGAAGATACCCGAATTTGGGGGCGCTACACTATATGCGTTCTTAGATTGGAGTATTTTATCTAATTAGTATATCCTCATTTTCATGGTTGTTCACCTCAGACTTATCATAAGATTCCGCACCAAAATAATTTGGTTCGGCATAAGCTTTCAAAGAATACTTTGAATTTCATAAACATTTGTCTAGCTGAATCAAATAGCTTAGGCAAGATATCAATAATTCAATTTCAATCGAAACATTTAAGCCAAATTTAGTTGGCAATAATTTACCTTTAAAATTCTTAAAATCATTCTATGACGTCATGATACCGCAGATTGTATTTACACAATCAGGTTTGAGGATTTCGTCATTTTGTGACTTTGTCATACTACATCATACTATAATTGAAATTTGACGATCTTTAGATCACATCCGACACTAAGTAATTCTGCATTGATAACTCCATCATTTTTATCATCTTTGCACCAGGTTGCATGATGCATTAATGATATAAAAATACATTTTGATAATTCGAATCATTTTCTTCTAGTCGAATCAATTAGCATAGATTCTTCTTTAAATAGTTCAAAAAAACTTTAAAAAAATCATCTTTGGTGTCATCATGCCACAACAGGTAACGCTGTGTTAGTGGCCCGAAGTCCACACCTACACACTTGTCATCATGTGTTGAGGATAACAAAATTCATTTTTAAAAGCACATCAGTGCGAATTTAGCTTGATGTCAAAAACTTCGAAGTCTAGCATAGCTAGAAGATTTGGAATACCTATGCTTCCATCATCAACTTCAATTTCTCTACTAATTCATTTCTTAATAAATCTATCTATTTCTATCATCTTCAATTCTCTATTCACAACTTTCCCATACCTAGTTCATCAAACTTACCACACATTATGAGTTCAGGAACTTTCCACAATCATATGAGTTTTGGAACTTATCCTAGTCAGACCTTTGGCGTCCATTCGCTGAGGGGTTCAAAACATACCATATGATTATGAGTCATGAACTTACCATAAGTATGAGTTTTAAGAACTCACAACTTAACCTTATATTCTCTACCTATTCGTTATACACATTAGAAAAGAATCACCTTATCCACATGCATATAACAAATAGCGCGACATCAGGTTCCAATGATTATCAATGTAAGAAACTAAGTGGTTGCCAAACCAAACTCGGCCACTAATCAATATAGGAAGCTAAGCATACAATTCCCCGCCCATACAAAGAATTGGTCAACCTAACCACTATATCGACCAGGAAGCTAAGTGATTCTAAAACCAAGTACAAATTCCCTTCCCATACAAGAAATCATACAACTCAGCTGCTGACATAAGTACTCAATTGAAATCCCTCAACATTCTTACTTTCTCTTTTCTTAATACGAATTTTCTTTAATCTGTATCTTAACATTTACCACTCTTTTATGAGTTTAAATTGTACCATTTCATAGTACCTTCTCTTTATAGCATCAAGCTATATCATACCAATCACATAACATATCATATGTTATTCAACAATTTAATCTGATCATGTAGTGATCTTATTTTTGTAATCATTTCTCCTTATACTTACGATCGTTTTATTTTACGATCTTCTTATTCTTCTCTTTAATCATATTATATTATGATTTTATTTACACTTTTCATCTTTAT
>CM035164.1:42531753-42855340 GCA_020205615.1 Panax quinquefolius
AAGTCGTGAAAGATTCAAGACCTAGTTGCACTCAAAGTCGCTGCACTCACATCCAACTGAAATTATGGGAACAACCTCTGAGGGTCTATAAAAAGAAAGAAGAAGATGTTTCACTGATACTACAGGGGAAAAAAGGCAATCAAAATATGCCCATTCAAAGGAGAAACTACACTCCCTTTCCAAAGACAACAGAAACCCTCCAAGACCAAAAGGTGGAGAAGTCAACGCCATCGAAAGTGTTTTACACCCCTTAGGGGATACCTCGAGAACATTTTAAATCTTCTAACAACACGTAAGAAAATCACGATCTTCTTCCACCACCAAAATTTCTAATGGACGGGTTTCAATGTCGCTAGAAATGTGCTTATCATGCCGGGGCACTGGACATGATACTCAAGATTGTTGGGCCTTGAACACAAGATCCAGACTCGATAGACAACGGGGAGATCGTAGTCACCAAACCCGATCAATTTCATGTACAAGATAACCTCTTCCTCAACACAAAGAAGAAGAGGTCAATATGATCAATCGAGCAATGGATGTAGTTCCAACTTCACCGTGAATCTTCCTGCACCCTCAAAGACGGTGATGACAAATGGGATCATGCCAAGTTCCAATTCACAATGGAATGAAATATCAAAGCTCTCAAGAAACAAATTGAGTAATTGTGGAATCGGTGACTTATCAAAGATTAAGTGACTTTAATTAATCACCAGAGCATGCCGCCTCCTACCTATTGTTCATGAATATTCTTCGCTACTTTCACAAAATGAAATGCTAGAAGACAAAGTGATTAAGAGAGCAAATGCCAAAGCCCGCTTTCGAGATTTCGCCAACAAAAGGAATTCACCTATTTGGGCCAACCCATGGAGGAAATTCTTCATATATTTATCAATGAAGGAAGGATCGCCTCCCTTTTACCTCCAATCAACCCCCGATTCGGATGGTACAACTCGATGGAGTATGTCAATATCACTCCCAACCTCGTGGTCACAAAGATGTAAGAATGTCAAGCACTCCGCCACCTTATTCAAAATCTAATCGACAAAGGTGGCATCAAGCGCGCATGATAATAACGACAACGTGTTACGTGTGCAAGTGAGAATGCAGCCCTACTAAGTGGAAAAGTGTGGTAGCAAATATATCCATCAAGATGATGGGATTAATGCCTTACTCACAACGCCAACAATTTAACTCAAAGGAGGAAACAATCCTTTGAAAGTGGCCGCCCCGAGCCAATCAACTTGCCACGCAGAGCACAATATCCTATTGTTAGCTTATGTAAAGTTCCATGGAATTATGGAGAGGTGAAGGATCCACCTCATATACAATCGCCATAAAGGTCAAAGGAAAACCCGTCAGATCTCCCCCATCTGCAATGAAGTCTCACCACCAAATCAAAGGGAAAATACCCATGGAGAAGATTGAGAAATTCCTCCGCTACCGTGGGTCATAACGGAAGTCGGTGGTTTTAAGCTGAAAGAAGCTCCACAACAAATATCAATTTTGGACTTGGTCCTAAATTCCGAGAATCACCGGAAGGTCTTGTTAAAGGTTTTGGAAGAAGTTTCATCTCCGACATCACGGATACGAAAAAATTTCAACATATGGTTGATCACATTTTCAACAACAATGTGATATCCTTCATCGATGATGACATATCACCAAGGGACTTGGGCCATTGCAAACCGTTGCACATTGCGGTCTTGTTTTCCAGATATATGGTGGCTGGAGTCTTAATAGATGGAGGTTCCTCTCTGAATATCTGCCCATACGCTACCTTGGTGAAGATGAACATCAATCTCAACCGAATTCGGAGTAGCCATACTATCATCAAAGCTTTTGATGGAGCCCGGCGAAATTCGATCGGAGTAATTGAGCCGCCAATCAAAATTGGTCCTCACACATTCTCGCGATCTTCCATGTGCTCAAGATAGGTTCGGATATAACCCGCTATGGGATGACCATGGATTCATATGGTCAAGCAGCCCTCCACTCTTCACCAACAGCTTGAAATACATCATCAAATAATAGCTCGTCACAGCCAACGCCGAACCGGAGATTCCTCAAAGATGGGGACATGCCGCTCATCAATGCCAACGCAGACGCTGAACTAATCTGGGCCATGCTTTGAAATAAGCAACACCCAATACCATGCTATTGGAGCACCATTGCTCGAACCCAAAATTTACCGCCGAGGTAATGCTCTGCTTACTCAAGAAATGATGTCGTTAGGTCATAAACCGAGACAATGGTTGGGTAAGAAGATTGCCGGTATCAAGTACCCCATTCGATTAACCAAGCAAGTCGAACAAATTGGCTAGGCTATTCGCCAAACTCTAGTCACAGGAATCCTCATAAGCATCAGCAGATTCCTTCAGCTTCAACCACGTGGCGTTTAGCTTCGCCTTCAAATTCCAAGTCCGCACAACCTCCCGTAAAGGTGCTATCCAATGTAATGGCTATGTTATTTCCGAAGCCGGTACCGGTGAAGGAGAAAGAAATCTTTGTTCCAAATCCCGCAAAGGTGGAAGAAGGGAACAAAGAATCAAACAAGACGTTATACGGATGATGTCCCGTATACGCATCATCGCTCACGATGAATATACCAACAGATACACCCTGCACGATGATTGCCCGGATGTAATGGCCATCATTCTAGATGTGGAGGATGATGACAATCCCTCCATCATGCGGTCCACCCGGCTTTACCCTTGCCAATTGGAACAAAGATTCCTTGCTTTGGTCGACGAGGGTAAAGCGGTAAACTCTTTTCGCTATTATAATAACTCGCTTACTTTTTCAGACAAAGATTACATAGCTTTATTTTGCCAAGATATGCTAACACCGTGTATGATCAACGATTTCATATATACTAAGTGAAAGCATATTTTGTTTCGTGACTCAATTTAGATGTGCTCTGTATCATGCGGACACGATGCCTCTCCTACACAAGGATCAGACTTTGATGTAGAGATGAATTCAAATTTTGATGGATATACAGGATGACATTGAGGTGCCTCCAAATTCAAGAATGGGTCAAAGACAAACCCAAACCCAACCTTGATCAAACCATTTTTTTCAATCTCTAACCTTAGAAAGCCCTAAGTTAATCCAGATTGGTTCAAACTCTTACCCCAAACCAACTAATGATATGGTTACGCTTATTAACCCAATTCCTGGATGTGTTTGCATGGTCTCATGAAGACATGGTGGGTTTGTCCACCGACATTGTCCTTCATCGCCTTCCCATCAAAGAGGATTTAAGCCACCGAAGGTAAACTCAAAGCGATTGAAACCCGAGTGGAGTTTAGAAGGTGAAAGAAGAAATTGTGAAACAATTTCAAGCTGGCATCATCATGGTGTCTACATATCCTGAGTGGATATCCAATATTGTGCCCATGCCTAAACCTGGAGGGAAGGTGCGAGTTTACGTGGATTACCGGGACTTGAACAAAGCTTGCTTAAAAGATGCCTTTTCCCATGCCATTTATCCACATTCTCATCGATAACATGCTGCGTAGCATTTACATGTACTCCTTTTCATTGATTGCTTACTGGGTACCATCGTGATCATGGTTGCCGAGGAAGATCGTGAGAGAAACCGCTTTCATCACTCCTCGGGGAACTTTTTGCTATAGACGGTTGTCATTCGGCCTCATCAATGCCGAGCTACCTATCAACGAGCTATGATGGCTCTTTTCCACGACTTAATGCATAAAGAGATTGAGATCTATGTGGATGACATCATGTCATGTCCCTAAGGAGGATGACCATATAGACCATCTTAAAAGTTGTTCAACAGTCATGTAAGTACAACTTGAAGTTAAATCACTAAGTGCGCCTTTGGCGTTAAATCGTGCAAGTTGCTAGGATTTCTAGTCACCATAAAGGGATAGAGTGGATCTTGCCAAAATCCAAGCCATCACCGAAATGCCCATTCCTCGCACGGTAGAAGGAAATACGGGGATTTTTGGGAAGAATCAACTTCATCAAAGAGTTTATCTCCCAACTCACAAATGAATCGTGGAGCCAATCTTCAAGCTATTAAGGAAGAACTCTTCCATGAAATGGAATGATGAGTGTCGAAATGCCTTCCTTACAATCAAGAAATAGCTAGTCAAAGCTCCCCTGCCTTGGTACCACCCAGGACGATATTCCCTCGCTCATGTATCCGTCCGTAAAGTGACAATGCCATGGGTTTGCGTCGGGACGAGAAAGATGATAGAGGCCAAGAACGAGCTATCTATTACCTCAGTAAAAGGTTCAGCAACAGTGAACACAAGTACACTCTGATCAAAAAGACGTGTTGTGCTTTAGCATGGGCTTCCATGAGGTTACAACATTACCTCCATGGCCACACAACCCATCTCATATCCCGCGTGGATCCTCTCAAGTACGTGTTCAACAAACCCATGTTAAATTGCCGACTGTCCAGATGACAGTTGATCCTACAACAATTTGACATCGTATATGTGACTCAAAAGTCCATCAAAGGTGAAGCAATCGCGGATCAACTGGCCGCCGCACCTTCAGGGGATTTCAAACCCTTGGAAACATATTTCCCTGATGAAGGAGTAATGAAAGTGCAGCAACACCATCAGTACGATACTCGCCAATCATGGAAGATGTATTTTGATGGAGCTGTTAATATGGAAGGTTCTGGAGTTGGGGCAGTTCTAGTATCTGCACGGAGGAAGATTATCTGTTGCCAAATTACAGCTTGTCAAGACCAACAATACTACCGAGTATGAAGGCTATCTCATGGGCTAAAACTTGCCTGCTCAATGGGCATCAAAGTGTTAATTGTTCGTGGAGATTCTTGAGTTGGTAATCGCATAATCCACCGGAATCTATCAAACCAAGGAACTACATTTCACGCCTTTACCACCTCCAAGCAGGTTTGAAGATGGCTTTGGAGTTCAAGAAATTTCCTTTCTACACATTCCTCGTAATAGAATGACTTTAAGTGACGATTAGCAACTTTGGCCTCGATTCGTGATATTAGACAAGGAACACTTGCCAAACGTCACAATCGCCTCTAACAAGGCCCCAAACCCTATGGGAATTATGTTGAGAAGTATCGAATGAGCTACCTCCCATCCAACCTCCTTGGTATCAAAGATATCAAGGAATATCTCGCGAGATGGATCTACACCACCGAGGCGAGCCCGACCGAGAAAAGGCGGATCCATCGACTTCTGCATGAAGTTCTATCCGAGTGGAGATGCGCCTACAAAAAGAGATGCAGAATAGGTCTCCTCGTGTGTTAGACAAAGATCAAGCCCAAAGGCTTATGGATGAAATCCATGGTGGAGTCGATGGCCCCACATGAGTGGCCCCTCCTTGTCAAGAAAGTCCTCGGGACGAGACATTATGGTTATCTCTCAAAGTCGATCGCAATGACCACGCTAAAAAATGCTATCAATGTCGATTCATGGGAATGCTATACACGCCCCCACGGGAACTTCACAATATGAGTTCGCTTGGCCCTTCTTAATGTGGGGAATGGACGTTATCGGGCCCATCGAGCCTAAAGCCAAGAATGGTCACCGGTTTATCTTCACCACGATCGACTACTTTACCAAGTGGGTAAGCGACCTCCTTCCCTGTGGTTACTAAAGAAGTCATCATTGCTTTCATCAAACAATGTTGTTTTGTCGATATGGACAACCAGAGGTGATTGTGTCGACAATGCCAAGAACCTCAACAAAATGATGGAGGAATTATGCAAAGAATTTCACATCAAACATCTTAACTCTCGCCATCTATCGTTCAAGATGAACGGCACAATGAAGCGCTTAACAAAAACATCAAGAAGATTATGTAGAAGATGTCCGCCAACCACAAAGATTGGCACGACCTATTGCCTCGACTCATTAGCCTACGTAACCTCCATGCGCATTTTAACCGGGCAACCCCTCACGCTTTAATCTATGGGATGGAAGCAAGTTTCACCATAGAAGTTGAGATGGAATCTCTCAGAGTGTTGATCGACGCTCAGCTGGATGAAGACCAATGGGTACAAGATAGGTATCACCAATTGTCTCTAATAGACGAAAGGCGAACCGCGGCTATCTTCCATGGTCAGTTATATCAGCAAAGGATCGCCAGATCCTACAACAAAAAAGTCTGGCTACGGCAATTTAAACAACATGACTTGGTTTTGAAGAAGATTCTTGACAACCAAGATCAAGCTAAAGGAAAATTCGCTCCTAACTTGGAAGGCCCGCTTGTTGTCAAGGAAGTATCGACAGAGGCGCCTCAGATTGTAAGAAATGGACGGCGATGAATTTCCACAACTCATCAACTCGCATACATCGTGAAACGGTATTATGTCCAAGTAACCAAAGAAACACCTCGATGCATAATCATCGGTCACCGGGCCATTCCGGTTCTTTAACCCTTTACCACCTACAACTTTCCTACACTTTGTACCCTCGTGGAAACATACTCTTCAAGCCGCCACTGGCTTTCTCCTTCATATTTCATACAATTCAGGTCATCCCCCCGCGGATTGAACCTCTTGCGTTTATAGTTTGGCTACCCATTCATGGGATCAAACTTTTCAACTACAGTTTATCCTCAACCAAGGATTAAACTTTCTCCTCCCCGCACTCGACCGCACGGGATTACGCCGTCTCGCCCCGAGGGGCGAACTACGTCGACCTGATCTCCTCTGCAATAGGAGTACGTAGGCAACCATTTCGTATGGCCTGGTTGCAATAAAACAAAAACAACAAAAACATCTCTTCCCCTTACATAAAACAAAAACAACCAAAAACATTCCTACACCAGTTCTGCCGTATACAACGTTGAACCTCTTACACCAGGTTCGAACTACGCAGACCTGATCTCCTCTTCAATAGGAGTACGTAGGCAGCCATTCATGGTGCGGTCTCACCCCCTACCAAAACACAAACCATTGTCAACTGGTACTGGGATCATCCTTCAATCCACTACATTTCATTCTTGGCTTGCATCAAAGGGATGGAATTACCGAACTCCTCCCAAATAGGAGATTCTGCGACCATCTAAGTCATGGTCATGCTTCAAGAGCAACACCAACCCATAAGAGGTGGAATCAACTAGGCTTCTCCTGAATAGAAGTACTGGCGACCATCTGTGGTGCGGTCAATCTCAGAAAGGAAAGCCACACCCATCTCCACATTCTCCATTCAAAAACAAGTCCCAAGACACCAAAGATGGTAGGGATACATAGATCGATGATCCATTCTGAACTATCTAGAGGCAACTCAATGTCCATCCACCTAGGAGGAATTCAGAATACATCAAGGTCACAAGCCCTGAAGTAGCAGGCAAAATATCAAGCAAATAGCAGGACATATCTAAAAGGGAAGTGATCCAAAAATATATTTCCCCGTCATATATAATGTTGTTAGATATATATATACAATGTAAACTGTACATGAAAAAATGGCAAAGCTAGTTTATGCAGGTGAATGTAAAGCTCATCTATGAGTCAGGGTACATGCGAGCTAACAAGACCAACATGGCGTCCCTCTCAGATGAAGGAGATAAAGCTGTAGTCTCCTGGGTGAGAATATCCACACGACCCAACAGATCTCGAGCCATCTGCATGATGACCTATATGCTCATCAATATAAGCGCCATCTCTGCGATCATACCAAGTGGTAAGGGACTTCATTGTAAAGATTATCTCTGCGATAGCCACATCCCGGCAGAGATATGGCGATATCCCCGCTTCAACTATCATCGCGTTCTATGGTCGACTTGGCCTCATCACGCTCAGCGACGGCGGCATCTCTACGAGCCAATACCTCGTCTCTCTCTAATAGGGCGGCGTCCCTCACATCAAGAGCAGTCGACATCATAGATCGAATCTGATCTCTCTCAAAGGTCATCAGATGAAGACTCTGCTCTAAGTATTGTGCCGAGTGCTGAATCACAAAAGTACTGGTACTGGTAGAATCTGGAAGAAATGCTGGCAACCTAGCAGCGGGATCCTCCTCGATGTAGGTATCAATGTCCTCCATAGGCTCTACATCGTATAACTCGCTCTTGAGATCGCAAATATCGCTGCGATCGATAAAACCTCCGCTCCATCCATGCGAGTACTCTGCGAAATAACCGGACGATCGGTGAAAAAACACTAGCTCACGCCGATCCCAACAAGCATACACACGGATCGGTCCTTCATCGAGAGATATCGAGAAGTCGAATGTCGACCTATCGCTTCGAAAGGATGAAAATCCTCGAACCGGGTCGAATCTGCGACATCACTTACTTAATGGGTGATAAGTAGTCACGCCTCAAGCCAACCAGTAGGAGGAAATCCATGCCGGAGCGTGAGTAATGAAGTCAGATAGTGAGTAAAGCCCCGAGCATAGCAATATGCTAAATGGATCTCTCGATATCTGCCAAAAATGAGGACAAGGACTGAGCATTTGTACACTCCGATGGCTGAAAGGAGTATGACATAGCCATATTATGGGAAAAGCAATACCCATGCCGTCTAAGGGTACCAACTGGTCGCAAGTGTGACATAAACCACATACAAAGCATTTAATCGAACTACCAAAGTGAACACTCACGACGGAAAGCATCAAGAAGAGGATGTCGATCGCAGGTCTCTCGCCACGATCATAGGTACAATGGTACGACCCTCCCTGAGAGCTCTCACGACCATGATAACTCCTATATCTATCTCATCCATATACAGCGGTATATACACGTATGATAGTACACATAGCATCAGTACATCAACTCTGGCCAAACGCCAATGATCCTCCGACACGGTGAAATCCCCAGAATGTCGTGAGTAGCTATCCTCCGCGCCAAATCTGTCATACAGAAAACACTAAGAGATCACGTGGCCAGATGTCAGTTCATCCTGCACTACTCTACGCTTCAATCCTGTGAGAGTCATGAATCATCTACTCATGTCTCCTAAAGCCATGTGCACGCAAGGTCTGTCTAAGGGCAGCATCATCAAACGTGCATACTCCTCCAGAGTAGGAGTCAACTCATGGATGCCAAAACGAAATACCTGCCTATCTGGTAGCCAATGCTCTATCATCTCATCCACGAATCCTGCAGGAACCTGAAATGCCAAAAGGGTAATGGTATGCTATAGCAATAGATCTATAGTCACTTCGTTCGGTGGTGACATGCTATCGCACTCACGATCAAGATACCCAATGCCACCACCGACGGTGGGGTATGATCTATACTGACTAATCGTCAAGAGGACATCATAAGTGCCGTGTCATAAGACCATCCAGGGGGTCAATGCCAAATATCTTTGGACATACATACATATGCATAACATGATACATGCATAACATATAATGGATGGCAATAAGATATAGGGAATGAAAAAATGGTGCATACATTCCTAAATATATCATCATCTAATACATCAGCTCTGTACAGCTACAAATACATAAAAATGGGGCATAGACGCCCTACTACTAATAGAGGCCTATCAAAAGATATAGCAAGAATGGGGAACAGTCACCCAATATCTAACAGAGGCCTATCAAAAGATATAACGAGAATATACATCAGAAGAAGACTAGGGTCTTGATGTCCACATCCTCAATCCTGTCCACCTGATGTAACTCCTCCTGAGTCACTGGATCTCTATCAACAAGGATGTCAGGCCTATAAAGAGGAGGATCTGCGCCAACAAAACCAAATGGGTCGTCTGAGGGGCATGCACCTGAGCCGGAAGGAACAAATGACTCACTTTCTTTGGATCTACGCCCAAATGCCAGAATAAATACATGTGCTCGGTCCAACCGCGGGTCAAACTATCAATCTGGGTCGATGAGTTTGAGTTTCGGACACAAGCCACCCAATCCGCTATCATCAAAGATCCTCGGAACCATGTCCCCATAAATCGGTGGTGGGCACGGATCGGGCCTCTATAGTGCGAGGGAGCTACCAACGCTGGAATATCTCCTGAGTACATGGACCCTCGGATAAATCAAAACCGTCAACTCCCAACAATGGAATATCCGTGATGGGTGATCGTGGATATGTGCCAATGACGCCGACAGGAGGCAAGATCGGTATATGAATCTCCCCTGTGGTGCTCCTAATAGCACGCTCTCTTAAATAGAGCTCCCAGCCTCCATCTGTGAAGAGAGGAAATCTCTAGGTGGAAATTAAATACTCTACTCTAGTAGGGTGTCTATCCTCAAAATCGATGGTCAAATGATCTCCTGAGTATGGAAGCCATGTGATGGCGGCCACCGTCAGTAACTCCAACAAGCAACTCTGGCATACGGAATGAGCAAGCCCTCAGACTGGGGACCTCTAAAGAAAATAGAATGGTGGTGATCGTCGTCCTCGTGGATAGGTATCTAAGCCTAACACACTCATGGGATGCAAACATGGAAGCCTCTCATAGGCCCAAAACTGCCAACACAATGGCAAAACATCTGCTATCAGTAAATACTCTTAACCTATGAATGGGAAAAGACAAGAAAAATACTCACCAATAGAGAACGGGTAAAATCTAGCCAAGCCTCTCATCCAACCTCACAGCGCAGACGCACGCCCCCGGAGGAAATAGGCAAAGGTGTAAGAGCCCCGTACCATACTCTCCTATACGGTCCACATCGCGTGTGGCAAACTCAAAGTGAAAGATACCGTGGAAGAGTTATCCACATGGCGAAAAATGATCATCAGAACAATCATCGAGTATCAGATCCTCGATCCCGACATCATCAATGGGCTCACTCAATAGCCCGGATAACATCTACGCCAAAGGACCCGAAGCAGACAGCCCTACCTTTGAAGCCTCACGAACTCCTAATAAGGATCTGGCAGCGAAGAGGGGTAATATTCGCCACGCAAGGAACTCGGCGCCTCCAAACTCCATACCGTGAAAATCGCCAATCCATAAAGGCCATCATCACCTCGCAATCCAAATAGCCAATCCACGAAACCGGCCGATCATCACCCTCGACAATCGGGGAAGGATGATGAAACCATCGCGCTGATTTAAATCAATACGCTTAAAACACGCAAGTGCACGTGGTCAACAAGTAATATAAGTAAAGTGAATAAAGTATCGCTTCCCACGAGGACAAAATATCAAGAATCTTAACTTCACAATTATCAATTTTGTATTAACCCTAATTTTATTAAACTAATCAATTCGATGGTTTTTAAAATAAATAAAAAAAAATAAATGAATAAATAATTAAATTATCACAAAACAAATCACCAATAACAAAAATCCGTAATTTCAAACAATTAATGGAGAATTAGACTTATGATTTCACCCCGAAGCTTCACTCGATTTTCAAACCTTTATTCCAACTCAATTCAATATTCCAGTTTATTAATCAAGAACACTTAACGTAGTAAGAGCCACCTCTCGATGCACTAATACCATATTAACATCAATCCACAATTAAGATATAAACTGCTAAACACCTAAATTAACCAACTCACTATATCTCTATGTGAACCGCAATAAAAAGGTTGAAGTTTAAGCTCTCTATACGATTACATGCGATGTCAAGCGATCTCTACCTTAACAATAATCACAAATATGCTATCGACATAATTCATGACACATGTTATCTTAACTCAGGTCTAGATTCAATCTCCTCTCTAATCCTTTCAAATCCACTAAGAATCGCTGATCGTGCAATTCATAAATTCACACACAAATTAACATAGATAAACCGAAAATATCTTATTAAATTGGAAATCAAAGTTACAGAATCATCGTTATGCCCAAAGATCCATCACAAGTCTAATAAGTAAATTAGTTCATAACAAATGAATTAAAAACTGAATAATTTGTTGAAAACATCATCCCAATTACAAATAGATGAAATAGAAGAAGAATTATGGAAAACCCTTCACGAAGCCTCGATTTGCAAACCGTCGTGACAATCTCTCAAAATTACTCCTCCAACGCTCGCTTCTTCAATCCTTGAAATCGCTTCTTGAATTCTTCCTTTTTTTGTTATAAGATTGTTGTTGTTCTAAGTAAGCAGCCCTCCTCGCTCTCGTTAGATGATCCTTTATTAGAGTCCAAACGCACTACCTAAAACCCACAAAAACCGAGCCCCAATGTAGGTTGAAACCAAACAGAAAGTTGTTGAACGGACTCCGCCGCCCTGGGGGTATAGTAATAAAAGGTTCATTTTTACGGTATGGCCAATCGACTTCAAAATTCCAAGGCTCCAATTTTTTTTTAAGTTTTGCTCCAAAAGACCGCCTTTCCATACCAATTGCATCCATGACCACCCTACACATAAAATATCATGAAACGAGTAAAAACGAACACAAAACATGAAAATAACTACGAAATTAAACTTGAAATGAATATCGATTCGTGTATATAAAATCCACTTATCAAAATCCCCCAAACTTAAACCGTGCTAGTCCCCGAAATGCAATAACAATCTAAATGCCTAAAAATCCAACAACATCGATAACTAACTTATTCCATCTACCAGAGAAAACAAGCAAAATCAGACAAAGATTTAATTATCAAACCCATTCCACAATTACGTATTAATTCTCAATTTTGAACAACTATTACCGTATAATAGCGTAGCGTGTGTGATCAACATCTAAGATAACTGATATGAACCCAAATTCAATACATAAACAACTTCTTAGAAGGAATTATACAGTGCAAACTTAAAAATCTCAAAGATAGGTAACGATTCAACTAAAATTAAACTTAACCAAATTTACGGGTACACGCAGGATACTTATACTTTCTCTTCTTCTTTTTTTTTTTTTTCTATACGGGGCTTTTTGCACTTTTCCCGCTTTTATTCTTTATATTTTTTTCATAGATGGTTGGTGAGTGCGCTTTTACGCCCATCTCACGCAGTGTTCATGGGGAGTGCTTCACCTCAACCCACCACAAGACTCAACATATTTCATTTTTTTGTTTTTTTTAACCGATATATCCCGTGATATATCCCCCAAACTTAGGTTCTTGCCTAATTTAAGCCTTCACCGCCTATCCTTGTCATTTTCTCGTTCACGCTAAGACTATCCTTTAGAAACCCTTTATGTATCAATTTGAACTAACCGGCCAACAAAGAAGTTATTAGTGCTACCCTTTCAGATAATAAAGCTTCAAACAAGTCCAAGAATCGATTCATAACAAAGAATTACATCACAGTTCTAATAATCCATACTATATGGTTAACTTGTTCACAATCTCATCATCGCCGTAATAACCTGTAGAATGCGACACCATCGACATATGCAAACTAAACTATTTAACTACAATTTTTTTTAGATACAATATGAAAACAATTCAAATACCTAATGCAAAATCCTAACTACTATGCAAAATAAAAATTTAAAAAAATGCATGCATGCAACTAAACAAATAACTCCCCAAATCGAAATAAGACAATGCCTCATCGATAAAAATAAAATGCAAGAGGACTTTCGAATTGTCTAAGTCTCAAGGTGGTTGGTGCTCTTCTCATCGTAATCACTAGAGGAAATCGAGGTAAAGGACCGGGTTGTTGATATGGAAATTGGGTCGCCAAGTTAAACTCAAGTGTTGTGTTGAATGAGGCGAAAGACGCTGCTCATCAGATCGAATATATGATCTTGGCGCATTGCCAATCGCCTCATTTCCTGCAAGTGTCGCCTCTATTATACGCGATTCATTTGATTCGAACTCAAGGAACCGAGTACTAGAAAATGCCTCATCATCGGGACCTTGGTGCCTCGATCTCCCATTGTTTCATCCTCATCTCCCGAGGTATCGTTAAGATCAACTTTGCTTTCGACACCGATGGAAAAATAAAGCCTGCACTCGTGGATGTGACTCGCCCAGTGCCACACCCAATCAATACCGCGCAATCAATCTCTCAATCAAGCAAAGCAAGCGGCGGTTGAGTGGGCTCATCATCGTAATAACGCACTTTGCCAAGCGCAAGACAACGACAAATCGTTGAAGGTGTGGTAATCCGCCCAAAAATTTCCCCGTAAGCACCGACGGATGGAGAAATTAATGATGGCCCCGACGCCGATATGAAATCTTGCACAATGGCGATAACAAGAACGCCTTCTCTTTAGTGACGTCTCAAGTGTGTTGGGATGGAAGCAATTTTGCACATTAAAATGCGTACTATATCTTTCCATACAAGCTCAAGTCCTCGCTATTAAACACCGCTCGCCTTTTCGCTTTTGGTCCAAGATGTGCCCCCGCTTTTGTCATATTTGTAATAACCTCCTCATAATCCCGGTCAAAATCCTCGCTTAAGCATATCGACAATGGCGTGGCACCCAGAATTGATAATACGATTAATAGCGCTATCACCGAATGGAACCATCCGACCTCGCACAAACGCTTTGAAAGGAGCTTTATTTTCAAGCTGTCAGATAGAATTCTTTCGACGAGGTTGACCACTGGGGGTACCTGATGTTCGGTGAATTTAAGCCACCCTTTACATGAATTTGGGACATCATCTCCCATCATCGCCCTCGGGGCCAAGCCAACGCTCGTGTAAGTGCCTTTAGATCGCATGTATCAGAATTCGCTTCACGGCATGGTGGCACTCACAAATTTTCGGCACATATACGTGGTTGGTGGGCTGGCGCTTGAAACTCGCCTCGTCATGCTTTGGGTGTTGGTTGAGATGCTATCATGCTTCAAAGAGTGAACTCTTGCTAAGAACTACTTCCTCTCTCCAAAATTTGGTTCACTAATCACAAACACTTTCAAGGCACAACAACCTTGGCCTTTCCCCAAACTTAGGTTGTTTCTATGGAATGTCGTGGAGAGAAGATGAAAACGCACATGTGGAATGCAACTTACTTTCAATTGTGTTATATGTTCTCAATTTCGTGAAGAAGTCAAATTTGTGGTGATGAAGATTGGAGGTATGGGTTAGGGTTTATATAGAGGTGATGTAGGTAGAGAAAGTGGTGGACGGATTGAAGTCGTGTGGAAGACGTGGGGTAGAAGGTGGGTAAACCGATTTAGGTAGTGGTAATGGTGGTAGTAGTTGTTAGGGGTCGGGTCAGGTTGAGGAGAGGAAGGCAAAAATAGCAAGCAAGTTTTGAGTGAGGGGGGAAGTGGGTCAATGCCATTTAAAAGAACACGCTCGCCTAAGAATTAGGGACCTCGTCCCCGTGAAAAAAAAAAAATAAAAAGTCCGCCTGGCAGGGCTAGCTTCCATCGCTAAAATTTTTGGTCAAAATTTTTGAGATGGAAAATTTTCCGATATTCCTCCATTGTGTAGGCATTGTTGCTCCGAGTAATGTTAGACCTCTCTCCAAACCAAAAACAAGCAATACATTAGATAAATGATGACTTTGAGTTTCGATGAGATTTTTAGTACTTTTCGTAGATTTTTAGCAAAATTTAGTAATCGACAAGTCCTAACTATCGCTTCATAAACTATATCCTAACAAATTAAACGTGAACTATGAAAATAAAGAAAGGTTGGGTTGCCTCCCAATTAGCGCTTGATTTTAAGTCGCTCATCCCGACTACTCCCTCGTTTCATTATGTATCTACGAGGATGATGTTGTTTCAAGGCCCCAATTCGATTTGCTCTCCAAAGAGTGTTTTATCCGCCGACCATCGACTTTGAACGTTTCTAGCGGATTACTTACTATAGAGTTCAAACACACGCCATGAGGAAATACTCATTTTATAGTAAATGGTCCCACCATCTCGACTTAAGCTTTCCGGGAACAAACGCACCGTGAATTGAACAAGAGGATCGCTTGACCCGGCCAATGTTCATGCACAATTTTTCGGTCGTGCCATCTTTTAACTTTTTTTCAGATAACTCGCATTCTCAGTAGTTTGGAGGCGGAATTCATTCGAGCTCATTTAGTTGAGTAGTAGCCTCTTTTCTCCTACCGCGCTTGATCAAAATTCAGGCTTCAGACGCCCAATAAGCCTCAGGTCAGTAGCTCCACCCAGAAGTGACATGCCTTTCCATACAAGAGTCGATACTACGACATCCCGATTAGTGTGTTTTGTATGCAGCTTCTAAGACGCCCATAATGCGTCGCCCAATCAAGTGACCAATCTTTTCGACTCGGATTTACAACTTTCTCCAATATCCGCTTAACTTCTCTCGCTCGATACCTCAATTTTGCCCATTAGTTTGAGGGTGATATGTCAGTAGCCACCTTGTGATTGAACCCCATACTTAGCCAAAAGAGTCAGAAACGACTTATTGCGTAAGGATCGCCTTCATCATCGATTATTGCTTCTGGCGTACAAACCTCGTGAAAATGTTTTTTCAGAAAAACTTGAGGACCACCTCGCATCATTAGATGGTAGTGCTGCAACTTCAACCCATTTCGACACGTAATCCATCGCGAGCGTAATATACCGATTGCTCAAAGACGACGGAATGGTCCCATGAAATCGATGCCCCATACATCAAAGATTTCCACTTCAAGAATTGTTTGTAGGGCATCTCATTCCGCTTCGATATGTTTCCCACCCTTTCGCATCGATCACATGTTTTCACAAATTGGTGGGCGCTTTGAACACCGAGGCCAATAAAACCCGGATTGAAGAACTTTCGCCATGCAAGCGCCACTCCCGTAATGTCCACCGTGACGCCGATGAATGGCATTCTTGTAATATATGCTATGGACTTCACTATATGGGATACATCGTCAATCATCTTATCGGCACATTGTTTGAATAAGTATGGTTCATCCCACATGTACCACTTCGACATCATGCAAAAACTTTTTTTCTCGTTGTCGCGGTGAGATCCGGTGGGGAGCATCTTGCTTACCACATAATTCGCTAAGTCTCGCATACCACGTAAAATTCGTGATTCAACCCAAATAATCGCTTTCATCCGGAATGTCTCATTGATCACGATCTATCTTCATCCTTTATCTCCGAGTTTCCAAATTTCGACAAATGATCAACAACTTGATTCTCCGTCCCTTTCTATCTTTAATTTCTAAATCAAATTTTCAAGTAGGAGAATCCATCTGATAAGGCGTGGCTTTGCATCTTTTTTCGCTATTAAGCAACCGAATAAACCGAATGGTCCGTGTAGACTATTACCTTAGTCCCGATCAAATATGCCCCAAATTTGTTTAACGCGATACCATCGCAAGCAATTCCTTTTTCCGTAGTAGTGTAGTTCATTTGAGTCTTTGTGAGTGTTTTGCTTGTATAATATATGGCGTGAAACACTTTATCTCGCTTTTGGCCCAAAAATGTTTTCAACCACAGTAGTCGTTTGCATCACACATAAGTTCGAATGGCATTTTCCAAATCGTGCGACTATCACGGGATGTAGTTAATTTCTTCTTCAACAATTCAAACGCTGGACTCAGATTCCGCAAAGAAAAGTTAAAAGTCGATCTTCTTCTAAAAGACCGTGATAGAGGTTTTTGCAATCTTAGAGAAGTCTTTTATGAATCTCCCAGAAACCAAGATCATGCCCGTAAAAATCTGCTAATACCTTTAATCGAGCTCGGTGGAGGTAGTTTCTCGATCGTGTCCAACTTTGCCTTATCCACCTCCAACCCTTGAGCCGACACCTTATGTCCCAAAATTATGCCATCTTCAACCATGAAGTGGCATTTTTCCCAATTCAAGATGAGGTTTCAGATCCACACATCGCCGCAATACCATGACCAGATTCTCTAAGCAAGTGTCAAAAGTGTTTCCATAGACCGAGAAATCGTCCATGAAGACTTCAACGTTCTTCTCCACCATATCCGAGAAAATAGCCATCATACATCACCGAAAGTTGTTTGCATCAGACAAATTCAATGACATTCTCCTCAATGCAAAGGTGCCGTAAGTGGCAAGTGAATGTTGTCTTTTTTCGATCCTCGTGGAGCGATATAGTAATCTGATTATATCCCTAATATCCATCCAATAAGCAAGAAAACTCATGTCCCGCTTAACTGCCTAACATTTGATCGATAAAAGGTAAGCGGAAATGATCCTTCCCGTGCTTTATTCAATCTCCCGTAATCAATGCACACACCTCCAACTCCGCATCGTTCTTGTTGGAATTAACTTGTTGTCCTCATTCAATTACCGCCATTCCCCTTTCTTAGGCACACAATAATGAATCGGACTTACCCATTTATCGCTATCTAAATTGGGTATATGACACCCAAGATCCAATAACTTCGTAATTTTCTTCGACCACTTCCTTCATGATCAAGTTAAGTCGACGCTGATGCTCCAATCGATGGACTTGCATCATCCTCCATCGTAATCTTGTGCATGCAAAATGATGGGCTAATGCCTTTTATATCCGCGATCGTCCATCCAATCACTTATTTGTGATCCCTAAGCACTCTCAACAACTTTTTTTCCCGCAATTGTTAATGCAAGCAGTAAATAATTACAGTAAAGAATTTAAATCGCCTAAATACGCATACCGAGATGTTTAGGAGTGGCTTAAGTTCCAATGTTAGTGGCTCCTCCAATGATGGTTTCAATTTTTTCAAGAATCGTCTTCTGTGGTGTAAAGGTTCAACCTAAGGTTCTAATCCGCTAACTCGTGGCAACGAAGTCTAAGATCCGTAATAAGTCCACAAATTTCGGGTCATCTTTTTCCTCATCCCCCCAGTAAGGTTGTTTCTAATGGATCATTGATCAAACTCTTTCCCATATCTTCGCTGGTAATTTGCTCAATTAAATCCATTCGATTACACTCTTCCTCGTCTGTGGGGTATTTCATGGCCTCAACACATCAATTTTACTTCGATCTTGGACCCTCATCAGAAGTTCTCCTTTTGCACGCCTACGAGTGTCCTTCCCGTACAAGAAAGGTCTCCCTAGGATGATCTGGATGTTCTTATCTTCATCAAATCCAAAGATGATAAAATCCGCAGGAATATAAACTTATCCACTTTTACCAAAATGTCCTCTACAATGCCTCCTTGATATGTGATCGACCTATCCGCCAACCGCAATGAAATATTTCAGAGGCTTTTGGCATGCGGGAAAACCCAATTTTGAATATACCGATAATGGCATCAGTTTATACTCACCCCAAATCACATAAGCACTTGTTAAACGACATCTTCCCGATCGCACTGGATAGTAAAGCTCCCGGGTTCGAAGTTTTGTGGAAGCTTTTTCAGAATAATCGCATCGCACTCCTCTCCGTTAGTGCCATCGCTTTCAAGTCTTCCCATTTCTTCTTCCTAGACAAAATCCCTTCATAAACTTCGCAGATAACTCGCATTTGTTCTAGGGCCTCGCGAATGGGATATTAATTTGGAGTTTCTTGAACACATCTAAAAACTTTGTAATCGCTTATCGATTTCTATTTTGGGACCCTCCGTTCAAAACAACTATGGAGGAAAAACAATCTACCACTATTTAGCTTGGGTTCCTCGCTTTTGTTCCCCTCATCATCGCCACATCATCATCAACTTTTTCCTCCGGAGTTGTGAATTTTTCGCACTATTCCCACCGAGGTGTTTTCCACTTCTCAACATAATCGCTGACATCGTTTCATGATTACCCTTCGGATTTCTTTTCTTGTCGCTAGGTAATGTTCCTTGTGGTCTATTATTCAATGCCAATGCAATTTGACCTATCCGATTCTCTATATTTTTGATAGCAATAGCTTGATTCTTCATAGCCAAATCGTTGCTAGTCACGTGTACTTTGCCCATGATTCCTCCCCATCTGATTTCCTATCCCGTCGTTGAATCTGCTGTGGATGACTATGAAAACCAAGGGGATATGATGGTCGTGGAGCTTGAGTTTGCTGATTATTGCTCCATGAGAGGTTTGGGTGATTCCTATTCCCCCGGTCAGTAGGTGTTTTGGTAGGTATTTTTTTGGAATTTCATTGTAGCTTTGCCTATGAACCGAATCGGATGTCGGATTTATTGCAGACATCGCTTCTATTTGATGATCACCCGCACACAATTCACATACTACCATAACCTGCTGAACTTGTTGAACTTGAGCCCCTGCTAACATATTCACCCTCTCATTCATCGTATCAAACTTCATGGATAGTGCAGAAAGAGTTGTTTCAGATAGCTTTTATCCATCTAATTCCAAGATCCCACCGCTTTTGCTTCAGGTCATTCTCATTGTGGGCCACCGGGTAGTTATTTGCCGACATTGTTTCTATCAAATTGTAGGCTTCCTCGTAACTCTTCGCCATGAATGCACCGCCCGATGCCGCATCAATGCTAGTTCTGACATTTCCATGTAGCTCGTTATAAAAGGTGTTCATTTGTAGCCACTTGGGCAATCCATGATGTGGGCACTTTCTCGAGTAATTCTCAGATCTCTCCCATGCCTCATACAAATGACTTCCATTCAGGCCGCTTCAAACATTGTGATGTCATTCCTCATTTTCGCAATTTTCACGGTGGGAAAAATTTGGCAAGAAATTTTGAGCCAAATCCTCCCACGTAGTGATCGAACCCGGTGGTAGAGAGTGTAACCAACTCTTCGCCTTTGTCCCGTAAAGTGAATGGGAACAAGCGAAGTCTCACCGCCTCATCCGACACCCCATTCAGTATTTGAACGTGTCGCACATTTCCAAAAACCGATCAAATGCTCATTCGGATCGCCGCTTGCCATTCCCCAAACCGATATAAGTTCTCGTGATCATCCGAATAGTCCTGTGCTTTATTTCAAAAGTGTTCGCGCTATTGCAGCCTAGTAATGCTCGATCGCAGATCACCACCCTAGGTGTGGCAAAATCCTCAACGCTTTCTCGTCTTCGCAGCCCATCGCTTTCTTCCTTATCGTAAATTTTGAATTGCTTCCTCGCTTCTCAATCCACTTACTCAACTTTTGAAATCGTCTCACAATGTCGCCCTCAAAAGGTAGCAAGTCCGATGTTTAGATCGTGTTCAGATAAACCAATGTCGAAAACCCAAAATAGAAAACAAAAATAAAAATATTTATGTAAAACTGGACTAATTAAACTGATATTGTAAAAACAAATATTAAAATCTCGGCTAAATTGTTCCCCGTCAACGGCGCGAAAAACTTGTTGATTTAAATCAATACGCTTAAAAACACGCAAGTGCACGTGGTCAACAAGTAATATAGTAGTGAATAAAGTATCGTTCCCACGAGGACAAAATATCAAGAATCTTAACTTCACAATTATCAATTTTGTATTAACCCTAATTTTATTAAACTAATCAATTCGATGGTTTTTAAAATAAATAAAAAAAATAAATGAATAAATAATTAAATTATCACAAAACAGTCACCAATAACGAAATCCAGAATTTCAAATAATTAATGGAGAATTAGACTTATGATTTCACCCTGAGCTTCACTCTGATTTTCAAACCTTTATTCCAACTCAATTCAATATTCCAATTTATTAATCAAGAACACTTAACGTAGTAAGAGCCACCTCTCGATGCACTAATACCATATTAACATCAATCCACAATTAAGATAGAAATGTTAAACACCTAAATTAACCAACTCACTATATCTCTATGTGAACCGCAATAAAAAGGTTGAAGTTTAAGCTCTCTATACGATTACATGTATGTCAAGCGTATCTCTACCTTAACAATAATCACAAATATGCTATTAACATAATTCATGATACATGCTATCTTAACTAGGTCTAGATTCAATCTCTCTCTCGAATCCTTTCAAATCCACTAAGAACTCGCTGATCGTGCAATTCATAAATTCACGCACAAATTAACATAGATAAACCGAAAATATCTTATTGAATTGGAAATCAAAGTTACGTAATCATCGTTACGCCCCAAAGATCCATCACAAGTCTAATAAGTAAATTAGTTCATAACTAATGAATTAAAAACTCAATAATTTGTTGAAAACATCATCCCAATTACAAATAGATGAAATAGAAGAAGAATTATGGAAAACCCTTCACGTAGCCTCGATTTGCAACCATCGTGACAATCTCTGAAAATTACTCCTCCAACGTTTGCTCTTCAATCCTTGAAATCGCTCTTGAATTCTTCCTTTTTTTGTTATAATATTGTTGTTGTTCTAAGTAGAAGCCAACCCCCCTCTGTTCTGTTGGATGATCCTTTTATTAGAGTCCAAACGCACCAACCAAAACCCACAAAACCGAGCCCCAACAGAAGTTGAAACCAAACAGGAAAGTTGTTGAAAAACGGACATCCGACCCCTGGGGGTGAAATGAGTAAAAAGAACAAAAAACATGAAAATAACTACGAAATTAAACATGGGTACATGGCGTGTATATAAAATCGACTTCAAAATTCCAAGGTTCCAATTTTTTTTAAGTTTTGCTCCAAAAGACCGCTTTTCCATACCAATTGTAATCCATGACCACCCTACACATAAAATATCATGAAACGAGTAAAACGAACACAAAACATGAAAATAACTACTAAATTAAACTTGAAATGAATATCGATTGTATATAAAATCCACTTATCAAACCGGCCGATAAGCGGTCATTTGACGCTAACCAAATCGAGTAAACCCTCGTCGAGCCAGCTATTTGAGGTTCTCATACCCATCTACTCATATTCAGAAGGACCACCGTGAAGTCTCGATAATGATGCTCCATTGATCTACACGTCGTGAAGGTCAAACAACCTTGACGATCTCACTCGCGAGTCTCGACGCTAGTTGATTCAAACGTCGGCCATAAAGCTATTTGAGGTTCTCAACCCAACACTCATATTCCCCAAAGTATACCCCATGGGATCACAACGCAATGCTCCATTGATTCACCAAGGTCAAACAACCTTGACGATCTCCTCACAGTAGTCTCGGATTGATTTGCTATAAAGGCAATAAGATATCCCACAGAATAGAATCGTGACATATCCTCGACAAAGATTTGCGATAGAATAACTCGGCGATACTAACCAAGAGAAGTTAACATTATCAAAGAGGATAGATGATGGAATATGTTATACACATCCTCAAATAGATCAAGCTTTATCCCCACATATCTCTCACATATAAGAGGTACGTCTTCGGGATCAAGTCGTTATCAAGTACACAGGAATTTGGTGATAACTCCAACATCAACATCCTAATAAATTCGGCTTACACATCAGATCTCGTCAGTATTGCCAATCCCGGTGAAGAAACAACGAGGCCAAGAATCATCCCGGCAAAGATGGGCTACAAACCCGCATACATGCATCATACATTTGCATTATGTTGCTATCCATAGTACCATGTTTATCTTATTATTGCGTGTCAAGTGTCTAGATTCTTTATCCTACCCATGCATCGCCATGCATGAGTATGATAAAGAGGGCATCTCAGACACTCAAAATTTTCTCGTACTACCGCACTAACATTGCGGGAGGACGATTCGCCTTTTAAGAGAGAACCCCGAAAAGACAATCCAAATCCATTAGGATACTACCGAGAGTTCAAAGATCAACCCTAGATCACACTGGAGCAACAGTTCCAACCTCGGATATAACCCCGAGAGACTGCAGATACAATACCGAACACACAATCAAGAAGATCGATTAATCTAGGAGATAACCCCGAGGTATCCGGATCTCGGCCCCAACCACGGAATAGCCACCAACCTTGGTGATAACCCCAAGGAATGCGATTTCGACGATAACCCCGAAAATGCTTATTTCAAATGCGACCAGCTTCAATCTCGGCGCTCACAATGAGATACACTGCACCAACCTGGCAATAACATCGGGAGGACAAACACACTTCAAAGGTGACAATGAGGACCTTCAACAATTGCAAGCATTCAATCTCGGTGAAGTCGAGTAACGCCTCATTATCATGATCAATCCGTCGATAACACCGGTGAGGGGTAACATCGTCATCTCGTCCAACACGATGCCACGTCACGTCTCTACGCAACGGATGAAAGTTGAAGCTTGAAGACCGAAGGGCATCGTCCCATCTTCAATGACTTCGTATAAACTCTAATCCCATGCCATCGTACAACTCTCGACAACGGCGGTCTGAAATAGGTCTTGTATACCTCAAACGGATGCCCGGATTGCACTTCTAAAAATCCAAGTGGACATTACATTGCCTGAGTGCACGTACTTCGAGATGACCCGACCCGCCTCTGGTACACCTACGGCTGAGCCGCAGGTCATATTGCCTATAAATAGAGGGCTTGGGGTGCTGATTTTTAAGAGAAAAAAGATGGGGAAACCCTGCACAATTTTCTCTGCACTCGCCATACAGTGTATTTTCCCACTTTCAAACACCTGTGAGGTCATATATAGCCTCTTTTGTACCCACAAAAGCCAGTGTTTACCCACTCTAAAGATATAGAAGCCTTTTTTATCAGTCAGCTGTAAGTCTTCTCACACACTTTAGAGTCTTTCTCTTCATCTTTGCACACACCCTTCTACACGTTGAGAGTCGTGTTGCTTGCTTTTGCTGGGACTTGATCCAGTGGTTTCATTCCAAATCAGATATATATATTATATATACATATACTTATATATATATTGACTGACATTATCGAGTTATGCCTCGATTGAGCCTAGACTTCGGTCTGGAGCGTTTACTTACTTTTCTATATATATATATATATATTTATATATATGAACTGTGTGTCGGACTTTGTTCGATGAGCCTAAACTTCGATTTGGTGCGTTTACTCGCTTATATATATATATATTTATATATATGAACTGTGGTCGGACTCTGTTTGATGAGCCTGGATTTTATTTCCGGTGCGTTTATTCGCTTATATATATATACTTATATATATGAACTGTGGTCGAACTCTGTTCGATGAGCCTGGATTTTATATCCGGTGCGTTTACTCACTTTTATATATATACATATACTTATATATATGAATCGTGGTGAACTCATTCGATGAGCACAGATTTTACATCCCAGTGCATTTCTTGATTTATATATATATATATATATATATATATTTTAAATCCGCTCGAGTTTTCTTCGTGGCAGTTGATCGCTTTACAGTTTTATTTACATTTCGTCCCTGCTGGAGTTTCCTCCGTGGCGGTTGATAGCTTTTAACAACTTTATTTATATTTCTGATCCCCCATGGAGGTGCTTTCGTGGTTGGTGATCGATACTCAGATATATATATATTTATAGCTTTTATATATATACCGCCATCGCTTTCATATAAACCGCAGTATTTTGTGAGCCTAGGAATCATGTGATCACAGATTCATCCCATTGGATCTAGATTACATTCCCGTGATGGACATTTTCACATTTCTAAGCGACTTTTATAAATTATTCTGCGGTATGCGAATTTCCTCGGATGGTTTTCATACCCACGAGGAAGTTGGCATTATTTTTGTATATTATTTTCGATGCGGATGCCTCACATTCACAAATAAAATCAATCAAGCCGATCACTTAATGAAAATGGGAGTGTAAAAGGTCTCAATTCTATTGAGCATCGGTTTGAAAAACCTCTTTTAAAAAACATCACTACCATATCTTGCTAAAACCGAATTTTACATAAATTCAAACCTGTATATATAGGTTCGAACGAGGTCTCGCATAACTTCCATATAACAAAGACATTGACCCACGCACACACATACTCGGATAATAGTTTCTTGAAAAGAGCGGTCCACCGTGGTAATGATTACGGATGTCTGGGGGTGCCTAACACCTTCCCCGCATAACCAAGTCCCGGACCCTAAACGAATCTCGATTTTGCCGACCCATATATCGATTGTCACATCATCGGGTCAATGTGCAAACCTTTTATTGGTTGTGTTGGTACAACCATTTAAAAACCAATGGCGACTCTTAATCAGGTCCCATCATCGACATCATACATGCTCGGACCTTTTTCACTTATTTTTTCAAACAAATCTCACCTAAAACGAGAACACCAAAGAACAAGTAACGGAAAGGGACATCCAAAAATCCCGACGTCGACACCGTGAATTTGTTTTTATATTAGTAATGAAAATAAAAATATTTGAATATTTATGTTGAATACATATATATTTATGTGTGTCTTGAAATGTGGTAATTCAATTAAATTGAATTAAGTATGTGATATCAAGGAATGTGGTGAAAATGATAATGAACTTAATTAAGCTTATGTTGTATGCCTAGTGTGGCATAAATGTGGATTAAGTAATTCCTTCATTTAATTAATGAGGAAATGATTAAATAATGTAATGAAGAATTATTGTTATTATTATTATTATTATTATTATTTAATTATTTATATGTTATATGCAAATATATGCATTGTGTAAACATATAAATAGTTAATGCAATAAATTGCCTCTTACATGTAATACAATAAGGGATATTAAGAATAAGATTATAATATTAAATAAATCACCAAGTAAGATTATATTGTGATAAGAATCTTAAGCTTGAATAATTGAGCTCATGCATGACATAATAGTTCATGGTGAATCAATTAAATGTGTATGTAAAATTATGGAAGAGAATAAATTTTGAGAAAATAAAAGTTTATATTAATTATTAATTATGATATTTATGTGTAAATTGAAGAATAAGTCTTGTGGAAAATAATGGGTTGTGAGTACCCAACTAATTTATATTCTAACCAAATTCTAATATTATTGGACTAACTCAATGTACATGGAATATATGAATATATATTAGCGTATATTTAAAATATTAGTATACTTATATAGGTGACATGATTTAGCATAATGTTTAATAGCAAAATAAAAATGTGACTTAGAGTAATACTCCCTCCCCAAACGTTTCAGCCCCTCCCCCTTGTCAAAGTGTTGATCTTTTCTTCCTTTTTGGATAGCAAGCAAACCCATGTGGGCATATGATGAAGGAGTACATGGTTAGGTAGGGAGTTGGTAATTCTTTCCACTAACTTCCCTTTTTCCTTTGGTTAATGACTAGATTGTTGGGTAATGATTTTCCTATAAATAGAGACCCTAATTCATCTTGTAAAGCTTGTTAACTTTCTGCTAGAGTTCTGATAACAAGAGGGATAAGGTGAGTTGAGGGATTATAGAGAAATTTCAAGAAAGCTCTTGCATTTTGATCTTACATTAAGAACAATGAGTATTTTGCAATATAGGAGATTTCTTCAAAGGTACTAACTTCTTCTCCTCTATGTTTCTATAAGTTGGAATCAGTTTAGAATAGCAATGTATAGTTAATTATGTGATTATGATGAAAGAATCGATAATTTTGGTGATATTGTAAGTTTGATAAATTAATTAGTATGAATAACTTGTTAGTTGAACTATGAATTGATATTGAGATGTTAATAGAGCTTATATGTACATATGGAATCAATATGGTTGGCTTAAGCATGTTAAATTAAATGATTTATAGTTTGGTTTCTGAGTTCTGCAGAAGCAAAGTCGTTCCTGGAGTTATCCGAGGAAGAGGCGCATTATTTACTTCCCTTTCATAAAGATAAGACAAAGACAACATTGCCGATCGCTATTTCTTAAATCGTCCCCGAACGACCAGACTGGCCCCACAAGACAGAACATCGCAATGTGTCTAGTGCACCGTAATCGACATCGACTTTTTGTTGTAATATGATATCTCTAACATGATGGTTTAACTTAGCCATGCATGAGAATAGGTCTAACATGTAGTCTAGAGTCCCTTTGCATATCATAAGTTGCTTTAGTTGCTTTAACATATATTTTCTAAGAAAACTTGAAACTTTAAAAACGAACTTGATGAAACTTGTGATATTTAAGTTCTACCTTTGTAGCATATGCATATGACTGAGTTATGTGTACAAATGAGCAGGAGATGTGATTTAAAGTTTCTTTTCTTATGATAAACTTATGTTAGCTTGGTCTAGAATGACTTTTAAAGAAAATTTGAAAGATTTGAAACTAATATCCATAAGCATTGTGTTACTTATATTTTGAACTTATAGGATTGCATGCTAGTACTCTTCATGCCTCTAAACATGGCCGATATGTGCAGTCATCTAGTTAGACACAATATAAGTTATTCAAGCATGATTTTAATTGAGTTTCAAGTAAAGAACGATACTAGCTATGTGTAAATGAATTGAATACATATGAACATGTGTACTACAGATTGTCTAACATCCTTACATGGTTAAATGGTTAATGTAGTTAGCCTCTTGATTTCATGTACTCACTTAGCCTTGAATGAATAGAAAGTTTCAATATAAAATCATAAAGTATGAAAGTAAACTCGAAATGACCTTAGGAAAGACCAAACTTAACCCAAGACCTCTTAACGTGTGTATTTGTTATGTGTTAATATCCATGCATGCTAAGAAATGAGATGGGAACCAGGAAACTCAAAGCTCAACTCTGGCCATGACAGGGAGCTACGCAGCTATGTCACTACCCAGTCATAATGTAGCGCAGCTGTGCCACATGCTAGTTTTGACAGAATGTTTTAAACTATAATCTGAACCTTGAAGCATGTTTACATTAATATCCTAAGTTATAAAATAGAATTGAGTGATGTATTAAGTATTCAAACATGTATATCTATGTTGAATCAAGATTTCAAAAGTTTCTAGAACATTTCTAAATAAAACTTTCAAAGACACATACGAGCTTGATTAAGTAACTAAGTGGTTTGATGGTATGTCAAATATATGACTGAATGTATATGATGTGCATGATTAAACATGTGTATAATATGTGTGTAGGATTGTTGGGTTATGTATCGAGATTGTATAACTAATGAATGTATATATATATATATATATACATATACATAACTATGATATAATAGGACATTGAAGTGACGTTAAGCTTTAGAACTGTAATCTACGCTATAGGCAAGTATCCTAACCTATGCATTTACTTTATGCAAGGAATCTTTGATTACGCAAGTTTCCTAACTTCATTTAATTCTTATATTGAATGCAAGTTCCCTGACCCTCTTCAAATGTTTCTATTGTGCAAGTATCTGAACCTTATCTCTTTTGTGCAAGTTCTCTAAACTTACACAAATTTGTGCATTTTGCAAGTTCTCTCACTTTGAGTAAACGACATATTGTCATACCAACTGCTATATATTGTGTAATTTCTCTAACTTACACAACTTCATATATTATGCAAGTTTCTTAATTGTTGCTATATTAACTACACCTATATTGAGCAAGTGTTTGAACTTGTACACTTATTGATCCTATAAGAAAATTATTCTATAGAATAATTCTTGTATTATCTAAATTCATGAAAATTATTATACATACTCAGAAGCTTGATTTAAATCACACTTACATCTTTGAAAATGATTCTTTGAATTTTGTTGCGAACGTTGAACGTATTATTCCTAAGTGTGTTGAGAAAAATGTTTATGCCATTTGTTTCGGCTAGACCAATATCTATGAAATAGAAAGAGATCCAAACCAATTGCCTTAGTGTGAACTTTTATAATCTGCTGAGATGAATAACCCTCATAGAAGAGGAAAATATACAACGTCGGGGAACCAACATTCACGCGAATAACATGGTACGTTATACATAACGCCAGGTACGGTAGGCTGGTCACCTATTGTACTTGCTTATATTGGATTATCAGTGTAATACTGTTAATTCTATCAGGAGTTCATGGTCCATAGCTGTGATGCCCCCAAAATTAGGTATACATCACCCATCTTGAGTCGCCAGATACATCGTAAAGAATTCAAATACAACTTAATAATACAATTGTCGTGTACAATATGACAAAACATAAACTGTGAGTTTGAATACAAATATTGTGTACTAGAGAGTATACAAACTCAAAAGGAGTCCTCATTACAATTATTGTCACACTATTTAACAGAATAGTGAGGACTACTAATACTATCATCCGTCCATCACTCCGCTCCCCGACTCGTCCAAATTTATATTCTCATTTCAAGAGAATAGTGAAAGAAAGGGTGAGCTCAACTAGCCCAAAGAAGAAATATTATGACTAAGATAATGCGTAATAAATTATCATTAGCCTTCAACAAAGATGTTAAACCGATAAAATATAATAAACATCAAGTTTAATCGCAAGACTTAACAAGCAATCCATTGTAAGAGTCAAGTAGAGAATAAAATCTACTATCTTCTATGATTTAAAAGGTTTTTCATGACTTTTATCACGAGACTCATTTTAATAAATAATCCACATCATCGAATCACCCCCGCACTATGGCCAAGGATATTCTTTAGTATTACGACCACAAATTATCCATGCACATGACCAAGGACATTCGTGTATTCATTAATGGTCATGATCATGCCAATAATCGCCCATCAATGCACTACAGGCCAATGATAACTTTTACCACATCATTTGTAACATTACGGCCATGATTACACCGAATAATCCTCGGTCATAATCATACCAAGTCCATCTATGCACTACTCATAAAGCCACATATGACTTTCAACATAATATAAACATGAGGATGATGACAATGATATAAGAATTCAATAAAACAAGTTCAAGAATTAATTTATCTAGAACTAATAACGCCCAAATTGTCAACATGATATTGCTTTGTAGAGTAAAATTCAAGAATGCTCAAAAGAATATTTCCATGAAAAGATACTAGATGAAGCGCAAATATCAAAGATATTCCACTAATTTCATGGAGTATAGAAGTCAAAGTTTTAACCAACTGAGTATAATAAAGAATGGATTAACAAAAGAAATCACCATGCATGCGATAGACCGCACAGGCAGGTTATTCCAACAGAATAATAAATAACGGAACCAGTCCAATTTAAAACGCATGCATGTGATATTCCATCGTAATAATAAAGAATGGAACCAGGTCCGGCGTAAAACGCACAAACATAATATTCCAACAGAATAATAAAGACTGGAACCAGGTCATGCATAAAGCACAGACAGGATGTTCCAACAGAATAATAAAGATCGGAACAAAGTCATGCGTAAAAGCATGACGTGGATGTTCCAACAGAATAATAAAGATCGGAACCAGTCACGCGTAGAAACACAAACAGGATGTTCCAATGTAATAATAAAGAATAGAATAATGTAAGAATTTCATCAAGTATAGGGTAGCTGGCGTACAAAAGTTATTCCAATGTAATAATAAATAATGGAATAACATAAGTTCTCTTCATGAATACAAAAGAAATAACACCCCTTACATTAGTAGGAGATTGAATATCGCAGTAGTGTAGTAATAGAATACTCTTCTTCTTCTTTCTCTTATTCTCTCTACTTTCTCTCTATAGCTTGAATGAATTCGTGAAAAATAATGAAGAACTAGGCCTCTATTTATAGAAGATTTCTAGCTTAGCACTTGCAATGTGAAAAGGCAAGTGGCTCGACAACCGTGATGATGAAAAGAAAAGTGGTTCGACGTCAGAATGTGAAACACCAAGTGGTTCGACGCTTCATAATGTGAAACGACAATTGGTTCGACGTCGTAATATGAAACGGCAAGTGGTGGTTCGACGTCTGGTAAAGGTAATTACTATTGACGAAGGTAATTACTATTGACGAAGAGACTCTTAGATGATGACATATGGCCCCCATAAAATAACCAAACTTACCACAAACGCCTCATAATAGACTCTTTATATACATCAAGGATTGAATAAATATTACCCCAAATCATTTTATTTTTAATCAACACATATTTAATCTTTCAACAATTATTAATCATTTATAACTTGTCGCCTCAATTATTGATTTAATAATATAACATATTATACAAATGATAATCGTGACAATAATTGAATCAATAATATAAGAGATATGATGCAAGAATTCATCAGTAGCAATAATTGAGTATATTTGAGTGACTTTTCACGTAAGTATCAATAATCAATACCGTAGTAGCTACTACGCAACCACGCCAGACATCTTGTTCTTTTACTACCGGGTAGTTCAACGGTTTTAACGGTAACACCTCGTCGTTATTTTTATAGAAATATAATTTTGTAGTTTTCTAACTACGATAATACTTCCGTTATGGGGTCCAATTAATGATTGTGTGTCAGTGCATTTAATATTCCCCGACAAAAAGAATATTCCCAGACCAAACGAATATTTTATAACAACTTGCTTATTTTGCAAAATTTATAAATATTACCCACAACTATAACATTATATCAAATTTACTCTATAATATTCAAAAATAATATTTATAGAAAATTCATCTTTATTTATAAAAGTTGGGGTCTTACAATAGCGACTACTCAGTATTCAATATTTATTAACTTGGAATTTACTAAAATCTTTGGATTCCTCTTAGAATTTTTGGTCCTTAATTAGTGAGATTTAGTGACATCTATTCATTCACTTGAAATTGTTGAAACCTTTGAATGCTTTAGTAATCTTTCAGTCCGTAGTGGTTTTTTTATTGACTTCAAAGGATAGATTTGGAACAGTCGATATTTACGTGTTCACGACATTTTTCTTTAAAATTCTTGAGCTATTATTGATTATGAACCTTATATACACTTGTTCACATTTATTGTTATATTACTTGCTGGGAAAATTTGTTGCTCATTCTTGCTTCCCTTAAACATTTAAGTTAAGGTAGAACAGTGCAGAACTTCAACCCAAGGTAAGAGCAAAGACAAGGCTATGGAATAACTTTGTCCTTCTATGCTATAATTTGAATCTTATGACTGTATTAAAACTTAACGTTGGTTATGTAATAAGACCTAAGTGTAGTTATGTATTAAGAATTAATTAATGTTATGTATTAAGTTATCTTTTGGAATAAGTTATGAAGTGTATTAGTAATAGTTTCGAGACTTGGGGCGAGAATATTTATATTATATCAATGTAAATTATTCTATTCCGTTCTATTCTGTTGTATGTAAATTACACATATTTGAATTTGGTGGTGTCACATGCTGGTATCAAAGCTGTAGATTATAAACCTTAAGAGCGAGAGTCCTTAGGCTATATAACCTTAGAAGAGATTTAGAGAGTAGAAGGAGATATAACTCATGTAGAGTTTTCTTAGAGAGTTAGTAGTGTTATGAAATATATTTTCATTCCATACAATAAAGTTATGTTTCATTTAAGATATTAATAGAGTTAGTTTGTTTTGTTATTATAAATGCCATAGATATGTGAACTTAGTAGGACCATGGAGGAGGAACCACGTGACATACATGTGGTGTGCGAACCATCCCTTATAATTGAGCCTATTTTGGCAAAAGAGTTCTAACCTAAAGAGGAGATGGAGTCGAGGTGGAGTCTGAGTCCCGAGTCGAAAAGGTGATCATGCAATAGAAGGTTTCTTTCGGGATTGGGGCATGTGTGAGAAACTTAGAACTCAAAAATGAAAAATAAGATACAATAGTCGGAGGCGAAAGTTTGAGACCTTCATATTAGTGGCTGGTCGATGTAGACATAGTGAAAGGAAGGGTGGTTAGGTAGTTTATCAGAATAAGTGTTGAGAAAGATGTGGTAGACATCTAGAGATGTGGGATGTGTGCTGTAAATCCTAATTTCTTGGATAATGTGGGAAGTATCTTTGTAACCCAACTTTAATATTACCCGAGGGATATACGTAGACATCTAAAGATGTGGGATACGTGTAGATTATTTAGCCCATATCTTAAATACTCAGAAAAGGGCGTAGAAATGAAAAATATATCGGTGGTGAGAGAATTTACAATAGACTTAGTATCAGGAACTGCACCGATTTTGAAATCCCATATCATATGGTGCCGATAGAAATGAAGGAATTGATACTCCAAGAATTGCTAGATAAGAGATATATTCAGTCGAGTGTGTCCGTGGAGAGCACCAGTGTTGTTTGTCAAGAAGAACGATGGATTGATGAGGCTTTGTATCAACTATCGAGAGTCGAATAGAGTGACGATTAAGATTAGGTATCCGTTACCGAGAATAAACGACCTTTTGATCAACTAAAGGGACCAAAGATAGATCTAGAAAAAGGTTATCGATAGTTGAAGGTGCGAAAAGAAGAAATACCGAAGACAGTGTTCCGAACCCAATTCAAGGAAGAGCACACTAAAGATGGTATTAGAGCGCTGAGAAAGGTGATGATGTACGCATAATTTTTGAAGTGTGAATTTTGGATGGAGACGGTTCAGTTTTTGGAACACGTGATAGATAAAGATGGAATTTCAGTAGATCTTGTGAAGGTGGATGCGGTGAGCCACTGGGAATAATCGAAGACGCCAACGAAGGTGCAAAGTTTCTTAAGGTTAGCTAGGTACTATTGAAGATTTATCCAAGATTTTTTTAAGATATCAATCTCGTTGACCAATTTAATGAGGAAGATGGAAGTTTGTTGAAACGGAGAAGAGCGAAGGAAGTTTCAGGAAATTTGTTTGTAATAGGAGCTCATCCGATGTTGTTAGATAGAGTAAAGGAAGCACAGGAGAAAGATGAAGAGTGGGAGAAGATAAGGAAAATGATAGTGGAAAATGAAGAAGAAAAGTTCAAAATGGATAAGTACGAGATTTGAAGATCGAGTGTGGGCGTTAGCCGTAACTAAAGTGAGAGATGAGGTTTTATATAATTCGATATATACTATACACCTAGGACGTATGAAAATGTACCGTGATCTTTGACAACACCTTTGGTGGCCCAATAAGGAACGATAAGTTAAAGAGTACGTCAATCGATTAACAAAGATGATGTACTTTCCACCAATAAAGATCCGATTCAATTTAAATCAATTAATAAATTTGTATGTGAAGGAAATCGTTTTACGACACGGAGTACCGATGTCAACTATTTTGATTGAGATCTGGGCTTCACGTCTAAATTTTAAAAGAGCTCGCAAGAAAGAATGGAAATACAATTTAGGCAAAGTACTACTTATCATCCTCAAATCGACGGACAAAGCGAGAGAACCATACAAGCGTTAGAAGACAAGCCTACAAATTTAGTGATGGAATTCAAGTAGAATTAGGATGATCACTTACCTTATTAGAATTCGCTTATGATAATAGTTATCATACGAGTATTGATATACCACCGTATGAAGCTCTCTACGGAACAAAGTGTAGAACACCATTATGATTGGGACGAGGTCGGAGAACGATGACTTTTGGAGCCAAAATTTGTTCAACAGACGGCAGATGTAGTGACGAAAATAAGAGCCAGATTAATAGCAGCTCAAGATCGCTGGAAGAAATACACTGTCAAAGTTGAGATTTTGAAGTTGACAGTTTCGTGTTTTTGAAAGTGTCTCCCTGGAAAGGGAAGATAAGATTCAACAAGAAAGGGAAGTTGAGTTCGAAGTTCATAGGACCATTCGAGGTATTGAAGCGAGTAGGCAAAGTGGTGTATAAAGTAGCTTTACCTGTTGGGTTTGTAAGATCCATGAACACAATCAAATTGCATAAAATAGCAGAAGCATGACAAAATCAGATTTTAAAATTTTACAAATCAATTACCCGGATAAGCCTTTATGCATAATTATTAATTAACGAAAGAGAAAAAGTTATAAAATGATACCCTTGTAGATCTAAGCTTCCACAGGTACGAGTTTAACTCCAAATCCTTCGCACGATCAACTTGATTTTAACGGAATTGATTCCTTCCTTTGATCAATGTTAGCCACCCAAGCGTTTGGCCTCTAGAGGTGATCCACCAAGGAAGAAGAAGAAGTCAAGAAGAAGGGTGTGTGGCTAAACCCTAGTTTTTGTCTCTACAGAAATCTCTATATTCTCCCAACAATTGAAAAAAATGTTATTTTAATATCTAACATAAGACCACTTATATAGATACTAGTCAACCCTTATAACCTAATTAGGAATAGAGTTTTATTTAATTAATTAAACTTTTTTGATTAATTAGGCTTCCTAATCTCTATTAGGAATAATAGAGAGTACATATATTAAATTAATTTCCAAACTCCTTTAGGAAATAAAATAATAATAATAGTAATAATAATAATAAGACTCCTCTTATTAATTTATATTTAATATTTACAAAATATTAAATAATAAATATTAAGCTATTTAATTTATTCTATCACCGGTTTAAATTAAATACACATAACTTATTATTACGATTATGCCATTAACTTCTTAAATAATTATTCTTCTTTTTGTGCTGTGACCCTCTAGATTCTCCATATTAAACTGTTTGTGAATAAATCAATTAGCAAAATTCTAATATTATTTAAATAAATAAATTAAACTATTAATTTATTTAAATAAATAATATTTATTCTACAATAAGGGTAAGCCCTCTTAGCGTTCAACGACTTTCTAGATAATATAGATTTTAATTTTAATCCTAAAAGAACATTTGAGTAAATAGTTACCGTACAATTCAATCCTTCCACCATACAATGTCACAATTAAATACTCTCTCCGTCCCAGGATAAAAGTCCTGGTGGACTTTTCACGTTTATTAAGAAGATGAATGAAATGACAAAATTGTCCATAATAATGTCATTAAATATGGAGAGAGAATTAGAATAAGAAAAGTATGAGATATTTAATGCAACGGATATAATAGGAAAATATGTGTAAAAGTCTGGTTATTAAAGGAAAATGGACATTTAACATGGGACTACCCAAAATAGTAATAAAGACTTTTATCATGGGACGGAGGGAGTATAAGACATGGAATTTTTGTCAAATTTTATTTTATTTAATTATATGTATTTCGATTCCCAAATGCACAACTCCGAATGAATGCAAATTAAAAACTCCTTTCTAATTTCGTTCCATATTGGCCAATGATTCTTGGGTTGTCATTTATCGATCACATAGGAAATATCTCTTCTTTTACTAGAAGCGGTAGATTCTTTATTGATCCATCATTATCTCCATATATAACTTATTACACCCAAGAATACCCTTTGATATATCCTAAGAGTCTTAAGGGACATGTCAAAGTATAACTTATTATATACAAGATATTATGATGATATCAAGTCTAAGGATCACTTGTACTACTATCACTACAGGAACTCCTATTGACATGCAAGTAAAACTCCATTAGGTATTCCTTAGCGAGCCACGTTCAGTGAACTTATTCTCTAATAAGCACCTACATACTTGCTTTAGTGTCTCCACACAAATGATCATGAGATCAATCATCCTCATTCAATGAGCAAGCAACGTATGTACCAATTTATCTGGATTCATTAATCCCATTTTTATTAATCCAACGATTGGGAATAATTTTAGTTTTAAGAATTTAGATCTCATTAACATAATCTCATCATGATTCTAAAAGCATTGATTAAAACTATGAGTTTATTACATATTATAAAAACAACACCATGTAGTTAAATTAAATACCTTTAATAAATGAATACAATTATTAATAAATGAATAAGATTGTTTACAAAGTATATGCTTAATCATTATACATGATTGGCTTGTATACATACTACTTTCAATCTCCCATTTGCACTAAAGCCAATTGCCATGGTATCTCATACCCATCTTCTCTAAGTGACGATCAAACTGTTGTTGTGTTAACGCTTTAGTAAATGGATCTGTAATTTTGTTTTTAGAGTACACACGCTCTAGGGTGACGTCTCCTCTTTCAATGATCTTTATGATCAAATAAAACCGCCGCAACACGTGTTTGGATTTCTGATGAGACCTGGGTTCTTTAGCCTTCACAACAGCTCTGGTGTTGTCACAGTATAAGGGCACTACTCCTTTAATGCTAGGAACCACACCAAGTTCAGTTATGAACTTCTTCATCCAAACAGCTTCTTTTGCAGCTTTACTCGCAGCTATGTACTTTGCCTCTGTCACTGAATCAACAACTGTTTGCTGCTTAGAACTCTTCCAACACACTACGACACCGTTTAAGGTAAACACATACCCCAAAACAGATTTACTGTCATCTTGGTTAATTTGAAAACTTGAGTCTATATAGCCCTCGAGTTTCAATTCAGACCCACCGTAGACAAGAAATACATCTTTAGTTCTTCGTAGGTCCTTTAGGATTTTTAACTGCCTTTCAGTAATCTTCTCCAGGATTCGAATGAGATATGCTTGTTACACTAATTGCATGAGCGACATCCGGTCTAGTACATATCATACCGTACACGATAGATCCTATTACTGAAGCATAATGAATCTTACTCATATAGTCTCTCTCCTCAGGTGTCCTTGGGGCCTGTTTCTTAGAGAGATGTATCCTATTGGTGTACATTCCTAGGGATAAGCTGAGCATCCTTTTAGATCTATCTCTATAGATCTTTATCTCAAAAATATATGATGCTTCTCCCAAGTCCTTCATGGAGAAGTGTTTAGATAACCAGATTTTTATTGATTGTAGCATATGAATATCATTCCTTATCAGTAATATAACGTCAACATATAATACAAAGAATGAAACAGTGCTCCCACTAACCTTCTTGTACACACATGGTTCATCCTCATTTTTAATAAAATCAAACTCTTTGATTATCTCATCAAAACGGATGTTCCACCTACGAGAAGCTTGCTTCAATCTATAAATGGATCGTTACAGCTTACAGACTTGATTTGTTCCAACCGTTGAGACAAATCCCTCTGGCTGTGTCATATACAAATCCTCCTAAAGTTTCCCTTTGAAGAAGGCTGTTTTCACGTCCATTTGCCAAATCTCGTAGTCATAATAAGCTGCATTCGCAAGCAAAATCCAAATGGACTTGAGCATAACTACTGGTGAGAAGGTTTCGTCATAGTCAACTCTTTGTCTTTGTTTGAAACCTTTTATGACCAGTCGGGCTTTATAGGTGACCTTGCCGTCCATTCCAGTCTTTTTTTTAAAGACCCATTTACACCCAATAGGCTTAATGCTTTCAGGTGGTGAAACCAAAGTCCATACTTGGTTTTCATACATAGAGTCCATCTCGGATTTCATGGCTTCTAGCCACTTCTCCTAGTCTTTACTACTCATAGTCTGTTCATAATTCAATGGATCATAATCATCTATGATGTGTACCTCATCGTCATCCGTTATGACTAATCCATACCTATCAGGTACATTTGACACTCTTTCAGATTTACGAATAGGGTGTGGTATAATCGATTCTTCCACTTGGTTAGGTACCTGACTTTGATCCGTAATATTTTGTGGTTCTTGAAATTCTTCAAGATATATCTTACTCCCACTGACCCCTTTAAGGATACACTCCTTTTTCAAGAAGGCAACATGTTTCGCTACAAACACCTTTTGATCAGTTGGATGATAGAAATAATACCCTGATGTTTCCTTAGGGTATCCCAGAAATCTACACTTGTCGGATTTAGTATGTAACTATCATTTTCAAATTTTTTGACATAAGCTGGACAACCCCAAGTCTTAATATGCTTAAGATTTGGTTTCCTCTCTATCCATAACTCATATGGGGTCTTAGTGACGGATTTGGCAGGCACATTGTTAAGTAGATATGCAACCTGTTGGGAGAGTGCATATTTTGATTTGATGTTTAAATATAAATGCTTATGATTATTTGTAAAGTCCTTCAAGGAATATTTGTATAAGGACTTAGTGATAGATCAAATTTGTTAGGTTGATCTAAGCTCTTAATGTATATCATTCTGTAAATGAATGTATAGAAAAAAAGATCAAACTTGTTAGGTTGATCTTGAGATGTAATAGATAGACTTCGAAGAGATCGTAGTGTATCAAGCTGATCAAGATTACAGAAGCCAAGGCAGAACGTAGAGCTTCGAGGATCGTAGTGTGCCTATTTTAAGGGCCTCTTTGGAAATTGTAGAGCGATCCCAATGTTTGCTGAGCCAACTGAGAGATCGTAGTGTGCTCTCAAAAATGTAGAGCTTGCAAAGTCAGCAAGTGAAGATCGTAGTGTGCAGGCCCTTAAGAGAAATCGTAGTGCTCTTATTTGAGAGCATCAGATCAAGCACCAAGATGACAAGACACCACGATGTGGATCGTAGAGTATCATCTGCCTTATGTCAGAAGCATCAAGCCCTACCTTGTGTTTGGAGACAAATTCTAGCAAATATGGAATGGGTTTCAAACATTGAAGTCCTCACCAGTTCCAACGGTACAAAAGATATCCTTAGTATGCATCAAATAAGCGTATTAAAGAAGCTAAGGAAAGTACCAATGGTAAGAGGAAAACACCTTTTCAGGTGTTAGGAGAAAGCAGTTTACTGTGTCAGTGGGCCAGAATGCAATTCAGAAGATGTGCAGAAAAGTCTCCATCAAATTATAGAAATGTCAAACACATTTAATGCTTCAACAGATGGATCAAACGGATAGATTTTAAGATCACATATATGCAAAACATATGCAGATGATAGAATCAAGCAAGCATTGAACAAAAAAGTACAAGAACACTCAACGCTCAACTGTACGATCTGAGAAAAAGAAAAGCTTGCTCAGCTACTCAGTTCTTTCAAACAAGTGCTTAAACAGCAACTGAGTAACACCAATCAAGAACTCAACAACTACCAATCAACTGAAGTAAGAGTTCCAAGTCAGAAGGACTTGATGAGTTCTAAGTAAACTGTGAAGAGCCAAGTCTGCTGGACTTGAAGAGTTCAAGAGTGAACTAAGAAGTTCCTAGACTGCTGGTCTAGAAGGATTCTGTGTGATTCAGAAAGTGTAAAAGACATCCTTAGTGGATTTCTTACTCGAGGAGTAGAAGAGTGGACTAGGAGCTTTAAGTGATCTGAACCACTTAAAATGACTATGTCTATTACATTATTGCTATAACTTCTATATCTGTTATAACTGCCTCACTCTCATTAACTCACTATCTTAAGGGAGATTAAAACAAATTTTAATTCCACTGTGTTTTAATCATCATCACTCTAACAAAGTAAAACGAAAAGATTTTTAATTATCTATACAACCCCCCCTTCTAGATAACTATTGTGCCTCGGGGAACTAACACAACTGATTATAGGACATATCCCAAGAAGGAAACTGGAAGATCGATAAAGCTTATCATGGAACGAACCATGTCCAATGATGAGTGAGTTTTATACCTACGAATCGGCCTCTAATTTGAGCTTAAACCGTGTGAATCCTAAATATTTATGTTCATTTTTTACTTGTTTATGTTTGTTTTATGTTTAGGTGGCATGGCGTAAAATTCGTGGCATAAAGGTGGCGTTGTGACGTGAAGTGGCAGCAAAATGAGTAAAAATTGTGGCTTCTGTAGAACTACCCACCGCTTCTGGCCGATAATATATAAGCAAAATTCACGTAAGTATGGGGTACAAGGCGAACAGAAGGACTTCCCCCAAGGCGGGACTATAGAGAAGAAAAACTTCACGGACGAGGGTACGGGGCAAAGATTAGAAGTCTATTTCAATTGTGATTCTGCAGCAGCGTGAAGGAAATAATTTAGCATGGCTTGGGAATTTGTATGGCGTCGATTTGTGGACTAATTACTTGTCTTATACTGGATATAACAAAAGAATACAGGGAATTAAATTCATTCATTCGATTATCAAGTTTGAGCCCTAATTTGAGTGAAGAGCATTGTGACGCCCCTAAATACTGACTTTGACGCCCCCAAATCCGGGTACTTGAAACCCGAACTCGGTGCTTCACGATACCATTTCTATGAGCGAAATAATACTAATAATAATAACAATAATATAAATATCAAACTTAATTTACATATATTAAAGTCTAAATCCTAGGTATGCGACCTTTAAACATTCATTACATCATAGATAATAAATATCATTGTCTTAATAAACTTTAACTATTACATAGAATATTATAAAACTCATTCAATGACTTTCCTTTCCCTTGTTCTTTTTGAACCTTCTGGTTGATCATACTTAGCTGAAAACATTTAAATTTAAAGCAAGAATGAGCATTTGATTGCCTAGCAAGTAATAACAATAATATATATTAGCTGAAAGAATTAAATGTTTTCTTTGAAAGACACTTCTACAACGAATCAACAGTTGTGAAGTAAGCTGAGCCAACAATAACAACATATCACTTCCATCTAAAATTTTTGAAACTACGTATTGACTATAATTGGAGATCAGTCAACATACTATGAACATTGTTTTCTATTTTCAAAAAGGAAATTCATCTATAAACCGTCATAACTTACAGGTACGGGGGGTGATCAGCCCGTTATGCCCTGTATTGATCAATACTACATGCAAGAACGGTATTATCATTCACTCTGTCCACCTTGGCTGCATAAAAGTTTTCTCGTGTTCGGGATGTTCATACTTAGTCTGGAATCCGAACTAAAACAATTTGATTGGATACAAAATGGTTTTATCATATTCAACGATATTTCTGAATCTGCATCTAGTTGGTCAAATAGCTTAGACGACTTTTAAGTCAACGTATACATACTCGAAATCAATAAGTATGTATCAACATATGATTAAATACAATGGTTATCCAAGTGGGGACACTTGTCTAACCCTATATACGAATATACGAACAGAATAAATATCTGAATTAAACAATAATACAATGATCGGATAATGTAAGAACTTGTATGAATACAAAGATTGGATACATAATCAATAATAATAGAATTAATAATGCGCACAATAATAATATAATTTCAAACTTTCTTACTCATGTCCATCAGATAAAGTAAATGCAAAAGTAGGATACTTTACCGAATTGCCGCTTATAATAACGCAACTTAGATTAATCTTTTATACAGCGACCTATCAGTAATAAGATCATTCGTTCAATTAGAATAATATATCATATTAAATAGTACTGCTAATTGCAGTCAGCACATAACCTAATCACATAGCCACATATATTTAACAGTTATTGATTCACTAACAAACACATATCTAGTCAATTTATTTAAGTCTAGATCAATTTTTGAAATATTTTGATGTACCGATGACTTTATCGGGTAAATATCGAGTCTAAGACTCTATCGTGTAGTTCAATATTCGTTTAGATATTTTAAATATCAATCATATTATTTTTCATAGCCTTATAATAATTTTTAAATAATTATTATACTTTATCATGAATTTTCAAACACTAGAATCATTATTAAATGATTTTAATATTAACTAATTCCATTATCATTAATATTTAATTAATATTAAACTATTAATGAAACAATCGCAAAATATTTATTTATAATAACTCAAAATATTTTTAAAGTATTAATATTATCCTTAAATGATTTTTAAAACATTTAAAATCATTTTAAATAATTACCATTAATATTAGAATATTAATTTACTATTTATCAAAATATTAAAAGTCATTTATTATAACTTAAATATTTTTAATTCATTTATTTCCTTTTTAAATGATTTTTAATTCAATAAAACTATTTTTAAACTATTTATTTAATATAATTATTAAATAAACTTAATATCATTAATATTAAATTATTAATGAAATTTACCCTTAAATATAAAAAAAGTTATATTTTATAACTTAAAAATATTTTTAAACTATTTATTTTCATTTAAAATGATTTTTATAATATTAAAATCATTTTTAATTAATTTATTTAATATAATTACTAAATAAATCTAATATCATTAATATTTAATAATTAATGAAACTTATCTTAAAATATTAAAAGTTATGTTTTATAACTTAAAATATTATTAAATACCTTATTATTATTTAAAATGATTTTCAATACAATAAAAATATTTTTAATTTATTTATTTAATGCATTTATTAAATAATTTAAATACCAATAGTATCCAAATAAATATTAATATTTATGAAAAATATGTCAAATTATTAAAAGTTAATTTTTATAACTTAAAATATTTTTTAAAATAATTTTTTGTATTTTTCAGAATTTATTTACTATTTTTAAATGATTTTTAGAAATTAAATTAATTAATTTTGATATGTCTGTCGCTAAAGCCCTTTGGCTTACGTAATCACGCATTTAGGTGTTCTTGAGAAACCCGGTGACATTTAAAGTTAGTTTCGAGTAGCCTACTTTAACCAAGCTTAATTCAGTGTCTACTATGTGTCTGGGCTAACTAATGGCCAGCTCTTGTAGTGTTAATGTAACACTGCATAAAACAACAAATATCCAGGTCATACTTCATCACAATCAAAAGTTATTAAGCTTTGAACTAGCTGTCAGGCATGTTCATCAAGATTCTGGGCTGCCCAAAAAATCTAGTCATGGCCGGTCAATGCCCTTTGTGGCCTTCTAACATGAAATCTGTTGATGATATGGTTGGTCTAGACGTCGGGCCTTGAAGTAAACCTAACAGGATACATTATGGAAGTAGTTTCCAAGTCTAAACATCATTAATAAGAAAGATCTGAGGCTCAGAAAATCGTGTCAGAGTCTGTTCATCATTTCTGGGTTTTTCCAGAATGAAGAACAGAACGAGTATGCTACTTTGGATCCTTATATCTCGCGTTGTGAGTTTGCTCTATGTGATCTAATGATTCCAGGTTGTAGCTAACATGTAATACTATAGATCTATTATATATAACACATATAACAACAACAGATCAAGCAAATGTAAGCCGATCAAAGGCAGTCAGAGATCAGTGTTCATCTGTTTTCTGGGTTACCCAGAAACAAAAAATGTGATCGTTTTACCTACTTTGACCAGCCACTACGTTAAATCTATTTGATGTTCAGGAGGTTTTAAAGCATAAACACGAAGTCCTTATAACATACTACAATTCTATTACAACAGGAAGAACAATACAACAAACAACTGGAAGATCTGGGGCTATGAACATTGTCAGACTCTGGTGATGACCTTCTGGGTTACCCAGAAAAGGCCAGGTCAATGCCGGTCAATGACTTTTGACCGTTAATAACTACCAATCTATACATCAAATGACTCTGATTCTTTTTGCAAATTAAAGACCACATTACAAGCTACACATAACAAGTTAAAAACAAAAAAAAGTCATAACCGACCAAAGATCTGTGGGGTCTGACATTTGACTGTCAGACTCAAAAACAAAAATTTCCAGATTTTAAAAAACTCTAAATCTGAGCCTATAGATGTTATGGATCTAACATCTATCAACCCAGATCATCATTGTACACCATAAACAACATATTTTAACACTAAAACATAACATCTAACATCAGATTAAGGATCAGATTTCTTTTAGGGTTTTTACGTCACTATGAGCAAACTCTTGATTCTTGGCTACTGATCTGTTAGAGGAATTCGCGGGGCTTGTTTTATGACTGATCTAGAAAGGCAATCTCGTGGGTTTTAGATAGAGAAATTGTTGGATGAGTGTTTGTACAAAATGAGCTTGAATGTGATTTTTTTCTCTCTCTTGAATTCTATATATCAATTGGTGCAATAAATTTGTAATGGCTGATCATGTGCTGGTAATCTTAGCTCATAGCTAGGTCTAGGGGGTGACTGGCCAGATTTGCAAAGATTTGGCTAGCAATAATTTAACAAATAAGACAGAAGGGTAAAATGGTAATTTTATTTTAATCTCAAGGGTATTCTTGTCCAAGGTACTTGAATCTAGGGTTTAATCACTAGATTTTAAATTTTAAGGTTTTCCAAATAATTTCTAGGGTTTGAAAAATTAAAATTAAAGTGTAATAAAATTTTAATTTTTAACACACTAATTAAATTAGGGGTTTTAATAGAAATTAGGGGTTTTAATAGAAAATTAGGGTTTAAATAATTAGGGTTTCTTAACATCATTTGGGTTCCCAAATTAACAATTCAATTTGCTAAAATAATAATTAGGGTTTCTAAAATTTGTAATTAGGGTTGCTAATTAGCAAATTAGGGTTTCTAATTTTAAATTAGGATTTTCAAATATTAATTAGGGTTTTTCCTAATTAACATAAATTCTATAATACGCAATAAAATTCATATACCACAATTACTACTCAGTCTTAAACTCATAACTGAGTTTAACATTTAGGGTTTAATAACACAATATAAGGGTTATGGCATAATTTACCATAATTGGCCAACCATTATCAGTCTACACATTTACAGTACATATTTATAGCACTAAAAAATTAAAATATAATTAATATTATATTATTATTCTCATCCTTGATCAATACCCAAATTTAGGGTTTGGATTCCATATCTGATATATTTTTCATATCTAACATTATTAATTAAGTTAAAATAATTAATTTAATAATCGAACTAAAATTCATATAATAAAATATTAATTATAATAATTCCAATAATCATTTCATATATTATTTAAATAATATAAAAATCTTATTTTCATAGAAAATAAATAATAAAGACATTTCTACTATAAAATTAATTATTATAAGTATATACGTTATAATGATCAATAATTCTAAAATAAAATTATTTAAAAATATTCATATAATAAAAAATTTTATTTATCACATATATACATACACATTACTTGGCACATATTCCCATCTTTAAAAAAAAATTTATTCAAAATTTCTTATTTATTTACATAGAAATCGGGTTATTACATTCACCCTCCCTTATAAGGATTCCGTCCCCAGAATTACCATTTTAAAACTCATACATACAAGGGTACATAACATACATAATCATTGCAAGTAGATCTCGATCATATTTGATCGAACTGATCTTTAACTATTCAACCTAAAGCTTGTCTATCTGATTAAACGGAAATTTGATTTCTAAAAGAACTCAAATTCCCCCTTCAAAATTTATTTATAAAATAATTTGCTATATAAAGGAAAATCAAATATATACACGAAAATAAAAGTTATTCGAATAATACACGGAGTTCCATTCCCAAATGCCATAGTATCCTCGGACCGTCATATCAAGACTCGTATGCGGTTGGTTTGTTGGTTGAAGTCAGTCCTGTGATTGCCATAGTCCCGCTTCCTTTTCCCGTGGTTACACTCCCTGCCTCCATTTTCCTCTTTGGACAATCCCTCACCTTATGTTCCATCGACCCACACAGAAAACACCCACTGTTCATCCTTTGGTTGGGACAGTTGGGAGAAATATGGCCCTCCTACCCGCACTTGTAGCATACAAACTTACCCTTCAGACACTCACTAGAGTGATTCTTCCCACATTTCTCACACTGAACAACCTGCTTCTTCATACCTTCCTGTTTCACCTGAACATTCCCAAAATAATTTCCCTTTCTTTTCTCACCCTTATTCCCACTATTAGTTTCCACCTTCACAGCTCCTACAGCCTTGCCTTTGTTCCTCTTCTCCTTATTGTAGAGGCTTATGGCCTCACTCCCTTCCTCAACTATGATATCCTTTTCCATGAGTGCTACAAAAGTATTGATCTGCAACACTACCACCTTGTTGTAGAGCCAGGGTTTTAATCCCAGCTTGAACCTTCTTGCCTTCCTAGCCTCCGTATCAACTTGATGCGGAGCGAACCTAGCCAACTCATTAAACTTTGTGGCATACTCCGCAACATTCATGTTCTCCTGCTTTAACTCCAGAAATTTTACCTCCATCCTAGCCTGCATGCTAGCTGAGAGGTAGTTTTCGAAAAACAAAGTCTTAAACCTAGCCCAAGTAACTACTCCTTCTCCTGCCCTTGCTTGATTTGCTTCCCACCAAAAGTTTGCCTCCCCTTTCATCATATAGGTGGCAAAAGAGGTCTTTTTCCCCTCATCTACCCTAGCAACTACGAATGCCTTTTCTATCTCGTTAACCCATGTCTGGCTTCTATATAGGTCATTGCGTTCCTCAATTTCGGTGGTCCCACCGCTTGAAGTCTTTGAAGTTTGCTAAGCGATTGTCTGGTCGGTTCCCTGCGGTTGGTATTCCTTGCTGCATAGCCTGAGCTACCATGTTTGCAAAGTTTTGCATTGGGTCTTGCTGTTGTCCCACAGCGTTGTTGACAGATTCCTCTGCCCTATGATTTCGTGTTTATCGTCTTGGCGGTATTATCTGATTACATAAAATCATAAATTTAACTTACATTCTAAACCTTATTGTATAAGTTTAACATATAACACAGAGTTTTTATACAAAACTTATTCCATTAATGAAACATAGATTCGTATTCATCAATTCAAACTACTTTACATAACATAACACATACTGTTATCCCTTTGTGACCACATAAGTCGGGAATTACAGTAATAACTTATACAAAAGTTTGAGAATATTACATTACACCCGTACATTATCAAACATACATAATCAACTACTAATCCTACTTATTTCCTAAGTCACGATCTTTCATCTTTCTTTTCCCTTTCTTGCTCGGAGCTGCACACAATTTGTTGCTTCCGGCTCCCATTTGATCAATTTGGATTTTAAGTTTGTCTTGTTCTTCCATAGTTTCTATTAACGCCTTTTGCAATTGGTTATTTAGTAGCTTTTCTATTTCCCACAGCTTTTCTAGAGAAGAGACCTTGTTCTTCAGATTCTGTACCTCCGTTGATGCTTGATCAGCTCCAACTTTAGTGTCTGAATCACTATCTGTCAGTTCCACCATTTTTGGATCTGGTACTACGTTTTCCAATACGACTACCTCATTAAGGTTGTCTGCACTATGAGCCTCTATTTCAACTTTTGGCTTTGATATCGGTTCCTTCTTTACGATCAGAGAGCATCCTAATTCTTTTCCACCTGACATCTTCACACAACTTATCTTGATTAGTAAATAGTATATACACACAGCAAATAATAGTTTTATAAGTGTTATCTTTTATTTTGTTTAACGATGAATTTATTCAATTCATCTCCTTTTAAACTCTATATGAGTTATTTGTAATTTCAACGTTTTCCCCCTGTCCTAAGGTTATAGCCTAAGGTCGATTCCACCTAAGGTTCTAACCCTAAAGCTTTGATACCAACCTGTGACACCCCCAAATCCGGGTACTTGAAACCCGAACTCGGTGCTTTACGATACCATTTCTATGAGCGGAATAATACTAATAATAATAACAATAATATAAATATCAAACTTAATTTACATATATCAAAGTCTAAATCCCAGGTACGCGACCTTTAAACATTCATTACATCATAGATCATAAATATAATTGTCTTAATAAACTTTAACTATTACATAGAATATTATAAAACTCATTCGAACAACTTTCCTTTCCCCTTGTTCTTGCCTGAACCTTCTGGTTGATCATACTTAGCTGAAAACATTTAAATTTAAAGCAAGAATGAGCATTTGATCGCTTAAAAGCAAGTAATAATAATAATATATATTATTAAAGAAGAATTAAATGTTTTCTTTGAAAAACACTTCTACAACGAATCAACAGTTGTGAAGTAAGCTGAGCCAATAATAACAACATATCACTTCCATCTGAAATTTTTGAAACTACGTATTGACTATAATTGGAGATCAGTCAACATACTATGAACTTTGTTTTCTATTTTCAAAAAGGTTAAACAGAAATTTATCTATAAACCATCATAACTTACAGGCACGGGGGGTGATCAGCCTGTTATGCCCTGTATTGATCAATACTACATACAAGAACGATATTATCGTTCACTCTGTCCACCTTGGGTGCATAAAAGTTTTCCCGTATTCGGGATGTTCATACTTAGTCTGGAATCCGAACCAAAACAATTTGATTGGATACAAAAAGGTTTTATCATATTCAACGATATTTCTGAATCTGCATCTAGCTGGTCAAATAGCTTAGACGGCTTTTAAGTCAACGTATACATACTCAAAATTAATAAGTATGTATCAACATATGATTAAATACAATGGTTATCCAAAGTGGGGACACTTGTCTAACCTTATATACGAATTAACGAACATAATAAATATCTGAATTAAACAATAATACAATGATCGGATAATGTAAGAACTTGTATGAATACAAAGATTGGATACATAATCAATAATAATAGAGTTAATAATCTCGCACAATAATAATATAATTCTGAAACTTTCTTACTCATATCCATTGCATAAAGTAAATGCAAAAGTAGGATACTTGCCTGAGCTGCTGCTTACAATAACGCAACTTAGATTAATCTTATATACAACGACCTATCAATAATAAGATCATTCTTTCAATTAGAATAATATATCATATTACATAGTACTGCTAATTGCAGTCAGCACATAACCTAATCACATTGCCACATATGTTTAACAGTTATTGATTCACTAACAAACACATATCTAGTCAATTTATTTAAGTCTAGATCAATTTTTGAAATATTTTGATGTACCGATGGCTTTATTGGGTAAATATCGAGTCTAAGACTCTAGCGTGTAGTTCAATATTCGTTTAGATATTTTAAATATCAGTCATATTATTTTTTATAGCCTTATAATAATTTTTAAATAATTATTATACTTTATCATGAATTTTCAAACACTTGGAATCATTATTAAATGATTTAAATATTAACTAATTCCATTATCATTAATATTTAATTAATATTAAACTATTAATGAAATCATTGCCAAAATATTTATTTATAATAACTCAAAATATTTTTAAAGTATTAATATTATCCTTAAATGATTTTTAAAATATTTAAAATCATTTTTAAATAATTACCATTAATATTAGAATATTAATTTACTATTTATCAAAATATTAAAAGTCATTTATTATAACTTAAAATATTTTTAATTCCTTTATTTCCTTTTTAAATGATTTTTAATTCAATAAAACCATTTTAAAACTATTTATTTAATATAATTATTAAATAAACTTAATATCATTAATATTAAATTATTAATGAAATTTACCTTTAAATATCAAAAGTTATATTTTATAACTTAAAAATATTTTAAACTATTTATTTTCATTTAAAATGATTTTTATAATATCAAAATCATTTTTAATTAATTTATTTAATATAATTACTAAATAAACCTAATATCATTAATATTTAATAATTAGTGAAACTTGTCTTAAAATATTAAAAGTTATGTTTTATAACTTAAAACATTATTAAATACCTTATTATTATTTAAAATAATTTTTAATACAATAAAATAATTTTTAATTAATTTATTTAATACATTTATTAAATAATTTAAATACCAATAATATCCAAATAAATATTAATATTTATGAAAAATATGTCAAATTATTAAATGTTAATTTTTATAGCTTAAAATATTTTTTTAAAATATTTTTTTGTAATTTTTAGAATTTATTTACTATTTTAAATGATTTTTAGAAATTAAATTAATTAATTTTGATATATATGTCTGCTAAAGCTTAGTTTGGCGGCGTAATCTGTCATTTTAGGTGTTCTTGAGAAACCCGTGACATTTAAAAGTCGCTTTTTGAGTAGCCTACTTTAACCAAGCTTAATTCAATGTCTACTATGTATTCTGGGCTAACTAATGGTCACTCTTGTAGTGTTAATGTAACAACGCATGAAACAACAAATATCCAGTCATACTTCATCACAATCAAAAGTTATTAAGCTTTGAACTAGGTATGGGCATGTTCATCATGATTCTGGTCGCCTGAAGAAAATAAGTCACGTAGCCAACAACGCTTTATGGGCCTTTCTAACATGAAATCTGTTGATGATATGGTTGGTCTGGACGTCGGGCCTTGAAGTAAACCTAACAGGATACATTATGGAAGTAGTTTCCAAGTCTAAACATCATTAATAAGAAAGATCTGAGGCTTAGAAAATCGTGTCAGAGTCTGTTCATCATTTTTGGGTTTTTCCAGAATGAAGAACAGAACGAGTATGCTACTTTGGATCCTTATATCTCGCGTTGTGAGTTTGCTCTATGTGATCTAATGATTCCAGGTTGTAGCTAACATGTAATACTATAGATCTATTATATATAACACAGATAACAACAACAGATCAAGCAAATGTAAGCCGGTCAAAGGCAGTTAGAGATCAGTGTTCATTTGTTTTCTGGGTTACCCAGAAACAAAAAACGTGATCGTTTTACCTACTTTGACCTGCCACTACGTTAAATCTATTTGATGTTCAGGAGGTTTTAAAGCATAAACACGAAGTCCTTATAACATACTACAATTCTATTACAACAGGAAGAACAATACAACAAATAACTGGAAGATCTGGGGCTATGAACATTGTCAGACTCTGGTGATGACCTTCTGGGTTGCCCAGAAAAGGCCAAGTCAATGCCGGTCAATGACTTTTGACCGTTAATAACTACCAATCTATACATCAAATGACTCTGATTCTTTTTGCAAATTAAAGACCACATTACAAGCTACACATAACAAGTTAAAAACAAAAAAAAGTCATAACCGACCAAAGATCTGTGGGGTCTGACATTTGACTGTCAGACTCAAAAATAAAAATTTCCAGATTTTAAAAAACTCTAGATCTGAGCCTATAGATGTTATGGATCTAACATCTATCAACCCAGATCATCATTGTACACCATAAACAACATATTTTAACACTAAAACATAACATCTAACATCAGATTAAGGATCGATTTCTTTTAGGGTTTTACGCTACTATGAGCAAACTCTTGATTTTGGCTCACCGATACATTTAGAGGAATTCATGGGCTTGTTTTTTATGACTGATCTAGAAAGGCAATCTCGTGGGTTTTAGATAGAGAAATTGTTGGATGAGTGTTCGTACAAAATGAGCTTGAATGTGATTTTTTTCTCTCTCTTGAATTCTATATATCAATTGGTGCAATGAATTTGTAATGGCTGATCATGTGCTGGTAATCTTAGCTCATAGCTAGGTCTAGGGGGTGGCTGGCCAGATTTGGAAAGATTTGGCTAGCAATAATTCAACAAATAAGACAAAAGGGTAAAATGGTAATTTTATTTTAATCTCAAGGGTATTCTTGTCCAAGGTACTTGAATCTAATGTTTAATCACTAGATTTGAAATCTTAAGGTTTCCCAAATAATTTCTAGGGTTTGAAAAATTAAAATTAAAGTGAAATAAAATTTTAATTTTAAACACACTAATTAAATTAGGGTTTTTAATAGAAATTAGGATTTTTAATAGAAAATTAGGGTTTAAATAATTAGGGTTCCTTAACATCATTAGGGTTCCCAAATTAATAATTTAATTTGCTAAAATAATAATTAGGGTTTCTAAAATTTGCAATTAGGGTTCCTAATTAGCAAATTAAATTTTTTAATTTTAAATTAGGATTTTCAAATATTAATTAGGGTTTTTCCTAATTAACAGAAATTCTATAATACGCAATAAAATCCATATACCACAATTATTACTCAGTCTTAAACTCATAGCCGAGTTTAACAATTAGGGTTTAATAACACGATATAAGGGTTATGACATAATTTACCATAATTGGCCAACCATTATCAATCTACACATTTACCGTACATATTTATAGCACTGAAAAATTAAAATATAATTAATATTATATTATTATTCTTATCCCTTGATCAATACCTAAATTTAGGGTTTGGATTCCATATCTGATTTATTTTTCATATCTAACATTATTAATTAAGTTAAAATAATTAACTTAATAATCGAACTAAAATTCATATAATAAAATAGTAATTATAATAATTCCAATAATCATTTCAAATATTATTTAAATAATATAAAATCATATTTTCATAGAAAATAAATAATAAAGATATTTCTACTATAAAATTAATTATTATAAGTTTATACGTTATAATGATCAATAATTCTAAAATAAAATTATTTGAAATTATTCATGTAATAAATAAATTTTATTTATCACATATATACATAAACATTACTTGGCATATATTCCCATCTTTTTTAAAAAAAATTTATGTAAAATTTCTTATTTATTTACATAGAAAATATCGGGTTATTACACTGACCGCCACTTGGTCACTCGAATTCGGTTCGTCACGTTCTCATGGTAATACCATAATAACTAAAATCACACATTCACAACGAAAGATCTAATTTAGAATAATATACAAGGTTTTATTATAATTATTCCCCTAAGTCTCGTAACCTACAGTGCTTAATAGAATACATAATAATATCGAATAAAGACTTATTATGTGACGCCCCAAAAATTAGGTATACGTCACCCATCTTGGGTCGCCACTTACATGGTACATAGATTCAAATACAACTTAATAATACAACTGTAGTGTACAATACGACAAAACATAAACTGTGAGTTTGAATACAAATATTGTCTACTAGAGATTATACAAACTCAAAAGGAGTCCTTATTACAATTATTATTACATTATTTTACAGAATAGTGAGGACTACTAATGCTATCATCCGTCCGTCACTCGGCCTCCCCGACTAGTCCTCGCTACGTTCTCATTTCCTAAAGAGAACAATAAAAGTAAAAGGGTGAGCTCAACTAGCCCGAGAGGAAATATTATGACTAAGATAATGCGTAATATATTATCATTAGCCTTCAACAAAGATTAAAGCGATACAATATAACAACCATCAAGTTTAATCAGAGCGGAACAAGCAATCCATTAAAAGAGTCAAGTAGAGAATAAAATCTACTATCTTTTATGATTTAGAAGGTTTTCATCACTTTTATCATTTGGGACTTAGCTTAATAAATAATCCACATCATCGAATCACCCCTGCACTACGACCAAGGATATTCTTTAGTATCACGACCACAATTATCCATGCACTATGGGCCAAGAATATTTGTGTATTCAATAATGGTCATGATCATGCCAACAACTGTCCATCAATGCTCTACGGGCCAATGAGGACTTTTTCCACATCATTTGTAACATTACTGTCATGATTACACCGAATAATCCCTGGTCATAATCATACCAAGTCCATCTATGCACTATAGGTCACAGATGACTTTCAACAAAATATAAACATGAGGATCATGACAATAATATAAGAATTCAATAAAATAAGTTCAAGAATTAATTTATCCAGGAACTAATAACGTCCAAATTGTCAACATGATACTGCTTTGTAGAGTAAAATTCAAGAATGCTCAGAAGAATATTTCCATGAAAAGATACTGGATGAAGCGCAAATATCAAGGATATTCCACTAATTTCATTGAGTATAGAAGTCAAAACTTTAACCAACTGAGTATAATAAGGAATGGAATAACAAAAGAAATCACCAGGCATGCGATAGACCACACATGCAGGTTATTTCAACAGAATAATAAATAACGGAATCGTAATCAGTCCTGCCAGAAATGCATGCATGAGGATATTCCAACAAAATAATAAAGACGAAATAAGGTCCCACAGAAATGCACAAACAGGATATTCCAACGAGAATAATAAAGATTTTAACTGAAGTCCCCCGAGAACGCATATGTACAAGATGTTCCAATGTAATGATAAAGAATGAAATCAGTCCGGCGTATAAAACGCATGCATGTGATATTCCAATAGAATAATATAGACGGAACCAAGTGGGTGCGTAACGCATGCATGTGATGTTCCAACAGAATGATAAAGAATGGAACAACGGAAGAATTTCACCAAGTATAGGGTAGCAGCAGATACTGAGTTATTCCAATGAGAATAATAAAGAATGGAATAATGTGAAGTTCTCTTCATGGATAAGAAAGAAATAATACTCCCTACCTTGGAAAAAACTGGATACTGGAATAGTGGGGTAACAGATTTCTCTTCTTCTTTCTCTTTATAATTTCTCTCTATAATAATCGCTCTAAAGCTTTTGTGAATTGGTGAGAAATGAAGGAAGAATGAGCTTCTATTTATAGGAAAATATAGTTTCGATAATTGCACGTTTTGGGGCTCGAAAAATTACAGTACAATACCTCCAACTTTTCTTTCATTTTTAATTTAGTCCTGCAAGTATTATCAATCTTGCACCAACTCCCCTAATAGTAAGTAATGTGAATCAATAGTTCAATCATGTGAATCAATAGTATAATCATGTGAAAAATACGAATTACTGTATAGTACCTCCATCTATACCTCTATTTTTAACTTAGTCATGCAAGTATTATCAATCTTGCACCAACTCTCCTAATTGTAAATAATGTGATTCAATAGTACACATATGTGAACAAATAGTTATATAAGCATGTGAATTAGTAGCAATTAATTACTCATTTATCCGATAAATTACCCGATTTATCAATATAACCCCTAGACATCAATTATCATCGTAATAAATGTCGATTTTCACTAACACAAACAATTCCAACATAATGAAACTATTTTTATCAAAAATATAAATTTTGAAATTTTGAAGTTTGACTTTTCCCAAAAAAGTCAACTGTTGACTTTTTGACCAAATAGTGAATCCCGAAAAATTTTGTGTTTATAGACTATTTTTACTAATTTCGTTGTTCCGGACTCAAATACCACGTCCGTGTCTCCAAATTCAACTCCGAACAACATTCATCATTAATATTATAACTCACAATATTTATCAACCAGGTCGTTCCCAGGAAAGAGGGGGCTTTCCAATAAGGATTTCTCCCTATTGGCGCACAGTTAGGTGACCAAACCTCTCTTTGACAGAACTTCTAGACATTGTAAATATTGTAATTTATAATATGAATAACTTTAATAAATCTCAAGTATTGATTTAATAAAAAACATTTTACGCAGATGATCTTTGTGACAATAATTGAATTAATAATATGATAGATATGATGCAGCAATTACTATAGCAATAATTGAGTATAACTGAGTGACTTCTCACGTAAGCATCAATAATCAATACCGTGTGCTACTATGTAACCACGCCAGACATCGTACTTTTAACACCGGGTGTTTCAACAGTTAACTGTAAAACTTCCATAGTTATTTTTTATAAAGTATTTTTATCGTTTTCTCAATCCGACAATAATTCCGTTGTGTGGGGTCCACCAATGATTGTGTTGTTGCATTTAATATTCCCCTGTTAAAATGAATATTCCCCACCAATCGAATATTATATAACAACTTGCGTACTTTGCAAAATTTGTAAATATTACCCACAACTATAACATTATATCAAATCCACACCATAATATTCAAAAATATATTTCGAGAAAATTTAATCTTTATTCAAAAAGTTGGGGTCTTACATATTACATAATTCTACTTAAGCTTAAACATAGTCTAAAAATAGTCTTAATATAACATAATAAATTTAAACATAAAAGGGACAAGCTAGTCAGTAGCCTTGCCCTTGCCCTTGTCTTTCCTAGAGATAAATTCCTGTTCCACCTTAACTGAAAGGTTTTAAATAAGCAAGATTGAGCACAAATTGCCCAACAAGTAATATACAACAAGGGTAAGGAGTTTTATAACACAAGTTTGAGATATCGAAGTATCATCTCTATGATAGTTCAGAGTTTCAGAATAAAATCATGAAAAATGAATATCAACAATTCTTGGAGCAAGAACAATAATTCAATATAAATCAACAGATATATATGAATTCAAAGACGATCAAGGTATCCGACTGGATCACAATTTTTACTGAGCAGTCACTAAGGACTATTGAACATCTATTAGAATTACCAATATTAAACTGATAATCCAAAAGAATCAAGTACTATAGATGATCAGTCTAAAATACTTTAAATTATGCATAACACCACAATAATAATATACTCATGTGTCGGGGTTTCCAACAACATACATTCCGCCTACCTTAAGGGTTATTTAACTCAGTTTTCAAGATTTCTGCACCAATCAATTGGTTTGGACAGTTTTATAAATATGAATATAATCTAGCCGAATCAAATGGCATAGATACTTTAACAATATTCAAGAACAATACTAAGTTCGCATGAATAGTAGTTTTCCTCAAGAGTTTAACATAATAGCTCATTTAATGAGATAAGCTTACGATATTCATCGAATAAAGTAATGCAAGGGTTAGAATACTTGCACAATGTAAAGTAGGGTTCAGATACTTGCCTTAAGCGTAGTTTATCCACGTTAAGAAATCAACACTTTTGAATCCTATTTATAGCGTATTATATGTTCAAGATGTGCATTAGCTAACATATATAGGTAAGTTCAACGTACACATAAACGTCTAACTTAGTTATCACTTCATACACATTACTTATCCTGTATTCTCATAGCACAATTCAGTTTGTAAGTCATCACAAATACAACAACGTCTTGATTGCTTTATTACTTGAAAAATATTCTTTGGACTTAACATTTGGAAATTATGATAAACCTTTGTCTCTATCATATAGCATGCTTCTTAAAACATTACCTAGCATATTAGTCATATATTACAAGTTAAAGTAATCATATAGGCATACTTCAAACATCAGTTCAAAAAATGAAGCTATCTAAGATCAAGACTTGCATGCAGATACGCCTTGGTTAAGTTTTAGATGGCGCAATTGCGCCATCCTTAGCTAAGCCTAGACTCATTTCTTTGCCTTGTGGTTTCTGTCCGACTTGACGAAAACAATCACACATGTTATATTTTTTATGTTAAAGGTCTTTTCATGCTTGCTCTCTAAACATACAAGATAATTATAAAACTCATATTAGGCATGCTTGTGAGTATTCATAATACATATGTGTAATTAGCACCGCTTTGGTAGAAAATATGCTTCGTTTATGCTTTTCTTGAAATATGATACACAATCATGGTATATATACGTTTATATTACATGAGTGAGTCTAAGAGTATCACCGAACATGTTTATAAAAGTAAGAGTCTATCTTTCAAATTAGTGTGTTAACATTCACTTTAAAAGTCGTAATTTCTTTTGTAAAACTTAATACTATGTTCCATACGATTATGCTCTTTTACGAATCATATAATCACAAGTTAACGGGTTATTCATGCATTTCTAAACAATACCAACATGCATGCAAGGTCAGTACATAAATAAGTCATTCATACTTGCAAGTTCATTTCTAAAGTTCTCAAATTCATTTTAAGTTACACCTTTTCGTTAATCATGCGAATCTAGTAAAACATGCCCACATTAAGTTCATATCTCTATATATACTCCTTACAATGCTTGCATGCTATTATAAGTCATAGTACTATAACATATTGTAAAACATAAGCTCAAATCGAATCTCAGAACTACAGAGGCAAAGGCAAGGCTATTGTTAATACATGTTATGATTGGTAGCTATTGCACGCCCCGTTCAAAGCGAGAGCAGGTTAGGCGTAAGCAAATGTTTAGCCCAAACACAAAAAATACTCATGAATTCGTTTCTAAACACTTTTGTAAACGTTTAAACATGCTTATATGGTCATATAACAACTATATAGACATTACCCAACCTTATTAACATCCAATTCCATGAAATCAAAAAGTTAAATTTCAAGAGTTCAAGAACTCTGTTTAACAGAAACCGAAGATGCAAGAAGTTGATACTTTAACCCTAAACCCTAAACCCTAAACCCTTAACTCTTTGCAATTATGAATTAGCTTGCTCCTAATGAACTCCCAATGTCCTAGAATGCTCTCAATCTCTTAGAAATTTTCAGCCAACTCAAGCAACACAAAGAATGAAGGGAAGGGTTCATTTTATAGAAATTCCATTGTCCATGCCAAGCCATTGTCCAAGAAATCAAACCAAAGAATGGAAGAATTGCATGAAGGTTAACAAGGAGTTGGTAAATGGGTTGGTGATTTGCATCATTATGCCCACTCCCTCTATGATCATAGTCTAGCAAAGCTTGGAGAAGGAATATGCCATAGCCTTTTTGGTTTATACGTGACTGAGAAATGAGGCAAATGGGACACTCATTTTGGGACACTTCTACTAATTCAACACTCATGTAACACTTATACACTTTCTTACTCTTATGTTATATTTTATATACACATTCTCCATACATGAGCTATATCCTAATGTTTTAGTATATTTTAATATTTCATGGTAGTAGATGTTATGCCACATACATATAATCCATGTACATTTTATTTTAATGTCTACCCATATGCATATTGTTACATACACATTTCATGATATATTTATACCATATAATTTTAATATGCTTAATCACATTGCTTCATACAATATAGCTTCATAAAACTTAATATATAGTCACATAATTGTCGCACTACACTATATAGTATAGTTTTATTATTGTTCATACGCACATAATTAACTTACTTATTTATGTCAAGTAAATAATTTATTCACTTCCTTGATTAATTACCATCAATATTAATTTAATCCACTTCTTATTGAAGAAATTATGGATTTTCATAACCCTTAATTATCGATAAATTTCTTATTATATTTATAGATATATTGCAAATAATAAAAATCATATATTATTAATTAATTACCAAGTAATCAATATTCCATCATAATTAATTAATATTAATTAATGATTTAACAATTCCGTTACCGGACGTAACATACTTTAATTCATGGTTTATCAATGTCACACATATCACATAATTGTTCCATTTAATTTCCAAAGTAAAAAAATAACAAAGATCAGATCCGATCGACTATCTTGTTTGTGTCAGGTATTCTATTAATCGCCAAGATCTGGTTTAGCTTCAAATTTGCGCTAATTTTCATCGCTAAACTCGTTTTATACGACATGAATTACTATCCACATGAGTAATATTACAAGTCTAAGAGCGTATTTATTAACTACATGAAATTTCATGATCAATCTAATTAATCTTCCCAATTTCCGTTTTAACTCGCTTAATGGATTTACTCGTTTCACAATATGCCACACAAGGCATTTCACAATTCTCATTGACAACTCACACTTCTTAATACACATTGATCTAATACAAATCAAATGCATTAACCAACTCATAAAACAATAACACTTATATTCCCATAAATATTATTTTCATTAATATATTCATTTAATAATACGTGGAAATTCTCGGGTATTACAAGCATTGGAGGAAACAATTGAAAGTCAGAGTCACGAAGATTGCAAGTTGGAGAGAAGATGATCGAAGGGTGGTTTTGTATTCATTCTATTTCTTTAATTCAATTATTGTAATTGGGATGATGGATTCTTTTATGATTTCAGTTTTTATTTCATTTATGATGAACTAAGTTATTTATTAGGCTTATGATGGATCTTTAAGGTTGAATGATGATTGTGTAGCCTTAATTTCAGTTTGATAATCTATCCATTCAATTTATCTATTGTGATTTGTGCTTACTTTATGAATTGCTTGATCACCAATTCTGTGTGGATTTGTATGGATTCGAGAGATGATGAATGAATCTAGACTTAATTACATTAGCATGTGTTCTTGAATTCCTTGTTTAAATGGAATCTTGTTGAATGTTAGGGTAGAGATATGCTTAACATCGCATGTAATCGGGCAGATGACTTGAACTTAAACCTTATTTGATTTTAATTCATATAGAGATATAGTGAATTAGTTGATTAGGGTGTTTGACTTAATTCTATCTAATTTATGGATTTAAGTTAATACGGTATTAGTGCATTGAGAGATGACTAATTCTACCTAAGTGTTCTTGATTAATAAACTGAGATAGTGAATTGAATTGGATTAAGGTGTAATAATCGGAGTGAGACTTAAAAATGAAGTTGTAAGCTTAATTCTTCAATATTTGCTTGAAGTTACGAGTTTTTAGTTGTGTTGATTGCTTGGTATTTTTAATATTATTAGTTTTTAATAGTCATAATCATTGATTTGAATAGTTTAATAAAATTTGGATTAATAGAAAGTTGGTAATTGTTAGGATTAATTTCATACTAATCTCCGTGGGAACGATACTTGTACTTATCATTATATTACTTGTTGACCACGTGCACTTCCGTGTGAGCGTAATTAGATTTCGACCAACAAGTTTTTGGCGCCGTTGCCGGGGACTAGTATTGATTTTAACATTTTTCAATATCAGTTTAATTAGTCTAGTTTTACTTAAACAAAATTTTCTTTTGTTTTTCTCTTTCTTGTTTCAGGTTCTTGGAGTTAGTTTATGCAAACTCGGTCTAAGAAGCCAGACTTGCTTCGTTTCGAGGATGATATCGAGAAACGATTTCAAAGGCTAAGTAAGTGGATTAAAGACACTAGGGAAAACTTCGAGAACTTTGAGAAGGAAGAAATGATGGCTGCAGAAGATCAAAAAGTACTAAGGGATTATGTTACTCCTAAGGTAATTGAGCTTCAGTCGAGTATCACTAGGCCGACGATTGATACAAATACTTTTGAGATTAAGCCTGGGATGATTCAGATGATTCAGAACTCAGTTTAGTTTGGGGGATTAGCCAACGACGATCCGAATGAGCACTTTGTTAGCTTTTTAGAAATATGTGACACCTTTAGATACAATGGGGTGTCAGATTACATAATCAGACTTCACTTGTTCCCGTTCACACTACGGGACAAGGTGAAGAGTTAGTTACATTCTCTACCGCCGGGATCAATAATTACTTGGGATGACCTCGCTTAGAAGTTCCTGGCTAAGTTGTTTCTACCAGCTAAAACTGCAAAGATGAGGAACGAGATCACCATGTTTGAGCAGCAGCATGAGGAGTCTTTATATGAGGCATGGGAACTGTGACACCCCCAAATCCGGGTACTTCATTCCCACAAGATTTGGTGTTCACTTGATATAAACATCCATTTCTAACTACCCAAATATAATAAAATTTAACAATAAACCTTCCCATTAAAGGATTACATCAATAAGTTCAATAAAAATCTCCCAGGTCATCTAACCTTTAAATACAAATATCAAGTGCGGAAAATTAAATAACTACATCACAATATTTAAAATAAACTCTGACAATATAAAAGTCAATAGTTTTACAAGTCTTCAATACTTGTTCATCTTTCCTTTCCTTTTATTAGTGGTAGGTTCATCGACCTTCTCAACTTTAGCTGTAATATTTATATAAGCAAGAGTGAGCAACCAAATGCGCACTTGAAGTGACAATGAATAATATAACATAATATCTGTCAAATGAATAGGCCCAATAGAACTGAATAATTTTTCTATCAATGATAATCAGGAACAGAATTTGATATATATATATATATATCTGAGGGTCACAAGACCACGAACTATGTCCAAATTTATAAGTATTCTTTAAACTTAAACCTAAACAGTCATAAGACCGTAGGGACTTCTCGTACTTAGGGAGATCAGCCCTTCGTACAATGTATTATGCACAAACATCTAAACGCTTTGCGTAAATTATCCCCTGTAATAGGGTTGTTTATCTCAGTATTTAGAATACAAGTCCGCACCAAAGTAAGTTTGGTTTGGATAAGTTTTAAGGTAATTTAGAGTTTAACAAACATCAACTAAGGATTAGTTGAATAAAATGTAATAACAATATGTTATGGAATAAGACATAAGTGAATCAACATTATATATATAGGTCATGCTTTAGAAATGAACTAAAAACATAGGCATTGAATAACGTAACATACCTTACTTGAACAATATTAAGCTAAGGCTATAATTTTGGTTTAGTAATCGAATTGAATTATTGAACATACATAACAAATAGTAAGTTGAATAATAGAAACTTGCTCAATATAAGAGTAAATAGAATAAACTCAAGTACATGTTCGAGTTCGGAAACTTTGCTCAATTGTAAACAAGATAGGGTAAAGAAAACTTGCATAATATAAATTTAGAGTTAAGAAACTTGCTTTGCGTGTGAGCTAAACCATAATAATTTGATTCACAATATCTGTAAGACCCCAACTTTTATGAATACAGAATAATTTTCTCGAATTATATTTTTGAATATTATGGTGTTGATTTGATATAATGTTATAATTGTGGGTAAAATTTATAAATTTTGCAAAGTAAGCAAGTGGTTATATAATATTCGATTGGTCGGGGAATATTCTTTTTGTCAGGGAATATTCAGACGACTCAAGACAATCATTAGTGGACCCCAGCGGAAGTATTGTCGTAGTTAGAAAACGATAAAATTATCTTTCTATAAAAATAACGACGGAGGTGTTACCGTTAAAACTGTTGAACTACCCGGTAGTAAAAGTACAGTAACACTCATGGTTGCATAGTAGCACACGATATTGATTATTGATGCTTACGTGAGAAGTCACTCAGTTATACTCAATTATTGCTATGATGAATTATCAGATCATATCTCTTATATTATTGATTCAATTATTGTCACAGTATCATCTGTTTAATATGTTATATTATTAAATCAATAGTTGAGACAACAAGTTATAATATTAATGATTAATAATTGTTGAAAGATTAAATATGTGTTGATTAAAAATAAAATGATTTGTGGTAATATTTATTCAATCCTTGATGTATATAAAGAGTCTATTATGAGACGTTTGTGGTAAATTTGGTTATTCTATGGGGGCCCATATGTCATCATCTAAGAGTCTCTTTCGCCAATAGTAATTACCTTTACCAGACATCAAACCACTTGCCGTTTCATATTACAGGCGTCGAACCAATTGTCATTTCACATTACAGGCGTCGAACCACTTGGTGTTTAACATTACAGGCATCAAACCACTTTTCTTTTCACATCACCAATCGTCAAGCCGCTTGCCTTTTCACATTGCAAGTGCTAAGTTAGAAATCTTCTATAAATAGAGGCCTAGTTCTTCATTATTTTTACTTAATTCATTCAAGCTATAGAGAGAGAAAGTATAGAGAATAAAGAGAAAGAAGAAGAGTATTACGTTACTACACTCATCACAGCATATTCAATCTCCTACTAATGTAAGGGTGTTATTTCTTTTGTATTCATGAAGAGAACTTCATTATTCCATTATTTATTATACATTGGAATAACTCACGATATCTGTGAGCAATCCTATACTTGGTGAAATTCTCCTGTTATTCTATTCTTTATTATTCTGTTGGAATATCCTGTCTGTGCGTTTTACGTTGGACCTGGTTCCAGTATTTATTATTATGTTGGAATATCCTGTGTGTGCGTTTTATGCCGGACCTGGTTCCAGTCTTTATTATTCTGTTGGAATATCCTATCTGTGCGTTTTACGCCGGACCTGGTTCCGTTATTTATTATTTTGTTGGAATAACCTGCCTGTGCGGTCTATCGCATGTATGGTGATTTCTTTTGTTATTCCATTCTTATTATACTCAGTTGATTAAAACTTTGACTTCTATACTCCATGAAATTAGCGGAATATCCTTGATATTTGCGCTTCATCCAGTATCTTTTCATGGAAATATTCTTCTGAACATTCTTGAATTTTACTCTACAAAGCAGTATCATGTTGACAATTTGGACGTTATTGGTTCCTGAATAAATTAATTCTTGAACTTGTTTTATTGAATTCCTATATCATTGTCATCATCCTCATGTTTATATTCTGTTGAAAGTCATCTGTGGCCTGTAGTGCATAGATGGACTTGGTATGATTATGACCAGGGATCATTCGTTGTAATCATGACCGTAATGCTACAAATGATGTGGTAAAAGTCTTCATTGGCTCGTAGAACGTTGATGGACAGTTGTTGGCATGATCATGACCATTAATGAATACACAAATATTCTTGGCCCGTAGTGCATGGATAATTGTGGTCGTGATACTAAAGAATATCCTTGGCCGTAGTGCAGGGTTTATTCGATGATGTGGATTATTTATTAAGATGAGTCCCAGCGATAAAAGTGATGAAAAACCTTTTAAATCATAAAAGATAGTAGATTTTATTCTCTACTTGACTCTTTTAATGGATTGCTTGTTCCGCTGCAGTTAAACTTGATGTTTGTTATATTGTATCAGTTTAAAACTGTTTAAGGCTAATGATATTTTATTATGTATTATCTTAGTCATAATATTTCTTACTGGGCTAGTTGAGCTCACCCTTTCTTTCCTTTGTTCTCTTGTGAAATGAGAATATAGTTGGGACGAGTCGGGGAATGGAGTGATGGTCCTAGATGGTGCATTAGTAGTCCTCACTATTCTGTGATATAGTGTGATAATAATTATAATGAGGACTCCTTTTGAGTTTGTATACTCTCTAGTAGACAATATTTGTATTCAAACTCACAATTTATGTTTTGTCGTATTGTACACGACAATTGTATTATTAAGTTGTATTTGAATTCTGTACCATGTATCTGGCGACTCAAGATGGGTGATGTATACCTAATTTTGGGGGCGTCACAATATCCTATACACATGTCATCATGACATAATTAGTTACTACATATACTCCGTATACAATTAAGTATCTACATCATGTATGGCTTGGTTTTTAATCATATAACCAAGTTATACTATTATCATAACTCATTAATTATTAATAATATCCTTACTCTTGGTCATATATCACCATAATATAAAAATCACATTTTAACAGTCCTAACATTTCACTTTGTCAACAATTTACAGATTTTTGTATAATAAAAACAACCTTTTCGGCCATATATCGCTAACCTAAGATCATGCGGTCCCAGATTTACATCGGGAATGTATACTATGACGAAAGCACATTCCTATACTTGGCATGGCGGCATGGCATTTGAAACTTATATTCTGGTAGATACACATGGCATGCTACGTATTCTTGCGTCTTTAAGGTCAAGTACTGGCGACACTACTTTCGGAGGAACACAAACAAAGTTAATTTGACCTACAAGTTACTTTCTAAGAACCAAACTAACACGTAATATCAACATAGACCTCACATAAACATAATTTAAGGTCTCTAAACATGATTTTACCTTTATAACAGTATAAACATCAAATTTAAGACCTCTAATTTCACTGTTCTTGCCAAAACTCCACTTTTTGACATTCTTAGTGAAAATCATCACTGTGACTTTGTTTTTCAACCAAAACAGTTAGTTAAAAATGCTTAGTTTTTGTTTCTCCATGCATTTTCACAACAAATAGTCAATTTACACTTTATACAATGAATTAAACACCAATTTAAATTATAGTTTAAGCCATATTCAACATATGTTAATGTAAACTTACTGTAATATGATTTCTTCCATAATAAAATATATTACATGAATCAATTTACTATACATCATCTATAAACCCATGAAAACAATTTTATATCAACCAATTATCATATAAAAGCTATATAACAAATAATTAAACCCTCACACAATTTTTTTACAGAGAACTTTTGAATAGAATAAAACTAAAACTTTGAAAAGTATAAGGGTAGGATTATACCTTTGCTTTCTTGTTTAGGTTATCTAGAAGATGATAGCCACACTTTGATTATCAAAACTCATTCTCACAATTACTCTTTCAAAATCTCTCTAGAATTCTCTCTTTTCTTTCTTCTTTTTCTTCTTCACTGTTCTTTCTCCCATCTCTAACTTACGTACTTAGAAAAATATAACGTATAATATAATAGGTATTAATTATATAATATAAATATATCTGTAACAGATATCCGTTATATTTGTTTTTGAAAATCAAAAGCCATAAGGCTTGTTTGGCTAAACTACTTTAAAAATTAACAACTTAAAATCCTTATGCCTTGGTTGGTAAACCCTATTTAAATTAAAGACTTAACATTTATTAAGCCTTTTTTGGCAAAACTGAATTAACCTCCTTTAATTTATTTTAATAACTCCTTTATAGTATAGTTTATGGTCACACTTTATTTAATTAAATTTTAATATTCAATTTAATTAATTCTAATAATAATTTATTAAATAAATTTACCACATAAATCAATACAATAAAATTATAATTTTCTTTTTAATTATAATTTTCTTTAATAAATTAACACATCATTTTAGTTACAAAGTCAAATTAAAATATCATTATAATAATTCATTTAATCATTATAAACTCTCTAACTTAATTATTAAATTAAATTAGAATATTATCTCATGATAATTAATTTCCTTAACTCATAAATTATTTATTTAACAAATAAATAATCAAATCAAATCACATTAAACAAATATTTATTCAATAATAAACACATCAATTAAAATATTTATATAACTCAATAAATATTTGGAATTACAATATAAAATTTTGGATTGTTACATCCTTCCCTCCGTACAAGGATTCTGTCCCCAAAATCACAACTCAAACAAATCATTCGTCATATTCTTTCCTTCTTACAAGGATTCTGTCCCCAGAATCGAAGACACCGATTAAATAAATAACTCAGGGTAGCTTTTCATCATTTTATCTTCGAGTTCCCATGTAGCTTCTTCAACATTGTAGTTCCTCCATACCACCTTCACATAAGGTATTACTTTATTCCTGAGCACTTGTTCTTTCTTATCAACTACCTGGATAGGAATTTCCTCATAAGACAAGTCCTTATCGAACTGTAATGGTTCGTACTCGATCACGTGCTTGTAATCGGGTTTATACGGTCGTAACACCGAAACATGAAAAATATTATGAACTTGTTCCAACTCTGGAGGTAGAGCTACCTCATAAGCCACCTCTCTTACTCTTCGCAGCACCTCGAAGGGTCCAATAAACCTCGAGCTTAGCTTACCCTTTTTACCAAAATGAATTTTCCCCTTCCAAAGAGAAACTTTAAGAACACATAATTTCCTACATCGAACTCACGATCTTGTCTATGTTGATCAACATACTTCTTCTGTCTGTCTTGAGCAGCTACCAATCTTGTCCTGATGAGTTTGACAACCTCGTGAGTTTCTTGTATCGAGCCTGGTCCTAATAGTTGACGTTCACCGACTTCATCCCAGCATAGTGGAGTTCTGCACTTTCTGCCGTACAATGCTTCGTATGGAGGCATGCCGATGCTTGCGTGGTAACTATTTTTGTAGGCGAATTCTGCCAATGGTAAATGTTCATCCTAGTTCCCTTTGAAATCCATAATGCATGCTCTGAGCATATCTTCCAATGTCTGGATTGTTCGTTCGCTTTGGCCATCTGTTTGCGGATGGTACGCCGTACTCATTCTCAGTTGTGTTCCCATGCATTCTTGTAGTTTCTTCGAGAAGTTTGACGTGAATTGTGGATCTCTATCTGACACAATTGACACTGGTACTCCATGTCTTGAAACGATCTCCTTAACGTATAAATTTGCCAACTGATCAAGATTGAATCTAATCTTTATTGGCAAAAAGTGTGCTGAGTAGTTGGAAGACCTACCACAAAATCCATTGTGATGTGTTCCCACTTCTATTCTGGTATTTCCAACGGTTAAAGTAATCCGCTTGGTCTCTGATGCTCGGCTTTGACTCTTTGACATGTCAAGCATTTCGTGACACATTCTGCAACATCTCTTTTCATGTTTGGCCACCAAAAATGCCATCGTAAATCTTGATACATCTTCGTACTTCCGGGATGAATTGAGTATTTTGAGTTATGAGCTTCGGTCAAGATTTCGTCTTTAATATCTGGTACTGCTGGAACCCAAACTCTTTCCTCGAATCTTTGTAGTCCTTCGGTATCGATCTTGTATTTTACTTCACTACCCTCAACAACCTTCTCTTTGATTTTTCCACATTCTTCATCTTGTAGTTGAGCATTCTTTACCTTGTCCACCAAAGTTGGACTAACTTCTATATGGAATAGCCGTTCATCGGATTCTTTTGGAAATTTTATTTCCAACTCTAGCTTTGTCATTGCTGAAATAAGTTCCTCTTGGGTGGTTATCGTCATCAACTTTTCCCGACCTTTCTTGCTTAAAGCATTTGCAACCACATTTGCCTTGCCCGGATGATAAAAGATCTCACAAGCATAATCTTTTATTAATTACATCCATCTCCTTTGGCTCATGTTTAGATCCTTCTGTGTGAAAATATACTTCAGACTCTTATGGTCTGCATATATCTCAAATTTCTCTCCATAGAGATATTGTCTCCATATTTTCAGAGCAAATACCACTGCAGCCAACTCTAAATCATGAGTCAGGTATCCTTTCTCAAAGTCCTTGTAACATTCCAAAATTTTAATTATAATATTAAATATTTATTGAATTATATAAATATTTAATGGATGTGTTTATCATTGAATAAATATTTGTTTAATTGAATTGATTTTATTTGGTTAATTATTTGTTAAGTAAATAATTAATGAGTTAAGGAAATTATTATTATATTAATAATTCAATTTAATGGTTAATTATTTGTGTGAAAGTTATGTGATTAAATGATTTATTTAATTAATTGTTATTTGAATTAATTAAATTAAGTATGAAAAGCTTGATTAAATATAGTGTGACAAATAACTATATTATAAGGAGTATTAAAATAATTAAAGTAGTTTTAAATTGATTTAACCCAAACAAGTCTTAAATATATTAAGTCTTTAATTTTAAAGGGTTTTTGCCAAACAAAGCCTTATGACTTTTGGATTTTCAAATTTTGAATTATATAAATAAAATAAATTAAAATAATAAATATAATATATTTATAATATATACATTTCTTTTAGTAAGGTCGATGTTAGTTATTATGATTATTTACAACATATCGTTTTTTAGTTTAGTTTACGTTATATTATATATCTATATGAATTATCTTTGAGAGAAGAAGAAGAAGAAGTTTGAGAGAGAATTGAGAAAGGAGCTTGAGAGAATTTAAGAGAGATTGGTCTGCAATTAGCAAGGATTTCAGGATAAGTGAAGGTATTTTATCTAACCTTTGTATTATATATATGTATATATACATATATGAATTTACGGCATAGTTTTGGTTTATGTTCTGTGAAATCAAATTGATGAATTGTGGGTATATATAGTTGGTAATTGTGATTATACTTGTTTATGATACTGGAGTTTATGTGTAGATAAGAAATTAAATGCGTATTACATTTAAAAAGGAAGATATTATGACACTGTTTGTATTTTTTCATATGGCTTATGTAAGTACAAATTTTAATGGTCAGTTCATATGTTAAACTACAAATTGGGTCTTGTTCATGCTAGTTCGTTAAGAAACGAGCATAATGTAATTTGAACGAAGTAATTTGGACAAGAATTGAAATCACAGTGTTCATTTTTGTGAAGAAACTCAAAAATGGAGTTTTTGTATAAAAATATGAAATTTGAGAAATTAAAATAGTTAGAAGTGTTGTTAAATTGCTCTATGTTGATGAATATGTTAGCAATCATATGTATGATAGTTGTATATTTATTTTATATGTTAATATTACTATTTTGTGGGTGAAATTCGTGTTTGTTGGGCTAAAAGTCCTGCTCTTTGTTCATAAAGCGACTCGCTATTGTCATGGCACTCAAAGCAATTGCTTGTTGGTGCTAAAAAAAAAAAAATCTTGTTGTGTAAGACCAGACACCGAGATCGAGGCGTAGCCTCCTGCTTTCTTCTTCTTCTTTGCAGATTTTGGGAAGGCTTACCACTTGGTCTAAGGTTATGATTAAGTGTTATACATGTAGTAAGAAGGTTAAAACAGAACCATAATATGTACTTGATAAATTCAAAGTTTGGAAAGATTAGTAATTGATGAACGCAGTATATTAGAACTTAGTGAGCATGATGATTAGTAAACGAGTGTTGTGAAGGTTAACACTTGTAATTTTTGATATTTGTATGGTAGCTTAAGACTTGTGCTAAAATCATAAGTCTAACTAGAAATGCGTGTTATGTTTGCATATAAATGTTAGTATATCTAATAGATGGTGATTCTAAACCTATATGTAGGTGAACGTGAGTTTAATATTATAGTTTACGCTCGAGGCAAGTTCTTTAACTCTATTATTATAATAATTGTGCAAGTTTCTAACTTATCTTTTTTACATTGAGCAAGTTCTATAATCCTACTTTACAATTGAGCAAGTTTTCTAACTCCACACTTTCGTTGAGCTAGTTTTTTCATTGTTATGCAAGTTTACTTGTCCTATTTCAACTATAACTTCGAAAGCTCTTGTATCTAGTTTGTTCATGATGATGCAAGTTTTCTAAACCTTATTTTGATGTTAAACAAGTTATTATTGTCTTTAACTTGTCAAATTCATGCAAGTTTATATAATCTAATATACTGTTGTTGAATAGTTTTTATTGTTCAAATTGCTATTCGTTATGCATGCTTAGTATTCACTTCTAAATAACCTTGGCTCAATATTGTTCAAGCAAGGTAAGTGATAGTTATTCAATATTTATGCTATTAGATTATTCCTAAAGCATAACCTTAATACACAATGTTAATTCACTTATGATTTATTCTATAACATATTGTAATTTCATTTTATTCAACTAATCCTTAGTTGATGTTTGTTGAATTCCAAATTACCTTGAAGTGTATCCAAACCAAACTTACTTTGGTGCGGACTTGTAATCTAAATACTGAGATGAAAAACCCTATTATTAGGGGTTTACGCTTAGCTTTGAAATGGTTGTGCACAATACATTGTACGAAGGGCTGATCCCCCCAAGTACGTGGAGTCCTTATAGTCTTATGACTGTTAAAGTTAAAGTTGAAAGATTACTTATAACTGTGGACATGGTTCGTGGTCATTAGACCCTCAGTAGTATATTTCAGAATGTTAATAGAACATATCATTCAGTTCTATTGAGCCTATTATTTAGCAAATGTTGTAAAGATTATCCATTCTTATTTCAAGTGAGCTTTGTTTGCTCACTCTTGCGTATATAACTATTGCAGCTAAGGATAAGATGGTAGATATACCTAGCACCAGTAAGGGAAAGTGGAAGATGAACAAGTATTGAAGACTTGTAATATGTTGACAGTTATTTATCAGACTTTAAATTTAATTGATGTAATGCAGTATTTATTTAATTTCCGAATTTGAATGATTGTATTTAAAGGTTAGATAACCTAGGAGATTTTATTAATGTAACCTCTTAAGGGAAGGTTTATTATTCAGTTTTTATTATGATTGGGTTGTTAGATATGAATGTTTTGATTAAGTGAACACCAAATCTTGAGGTAATGAAAGTCTTAGAGATTTGGGGTGTCTCAAGTTCTAATGACCTTCAAATATCTTACCCACATAATTAATAACAAAGCCTTAGGTTATGAACCTTAGGTGGGGAAAAGCCTTAGGAAGTCACCTTTGAAAAGATAGTGGTGATAAACTCTTATCGAGTTTTAAGGAAAAATTAATACTTATGTGCTTATGTGTTTATAACTTATGTGCACATGAGTGTCGAGTAGTAATGATTAATAATTAAAACTTAAAATTTTGTTGTCAGGATGACTAATGTCGGAGAATCCAGTCAGGCTAGGGAGGAAGGACCTCAGATGCCTATAGGGGAGGAGCCTCGCGACCTTCAGGTTGTTTGGGAACAACTACTGCCACGGGAGTCAGCCCCGTTGGTCACAGTGGTTGAAGAGGAGGATGATGACGTGGAAACGGATGAGGAGGATCCTGTTGAGTTGCCACAGGAGGGTGAGGATGACGAGGACAAGGAGGAAGAGAATCCACTAACCTCGATAGTTGCTCGTATGTACGATGAAGTTTACGACCTTAACGTGGAACTTCAGGATAAAGTCGAGGAATTGCAAGAGATAGTAGCTGAACAATAGACTGCAATGACACAAAAGGACGACGAGATCCAAGATCGTGAGGAATGACTGACTAATGTCGAGGAGAAGCTAGTACACACTGAAGGAGAGAAAGAACAACTGATCGAGGAGGTCGCAGAACTGAAGAACAAGCTGAAGGAAGAAGCTACTAAGAGGGAAAGAGTCGAAGACGCATATGAGGAAGCGTTTCAACGAGCTGGGATAGCAGTGAAAGACGGACAAGCAAAGAGAATGAAGATGGAAGAGATGAATAGAGTATTCAATACCATGATTAATCGAGCTCAGGATCGGGTCATGGGTTATCCAATTCAGTTCGAGACGCTGCCATCATACGTATTAGATCGCAGAACAATGTTCCGAATCATGGAGGAAGAACGTAGTAAGGCTAAGCAATATCTTAGTAGAACATTGTAGTTGTTATGCGATTAATAAAATGTTAAATAAATTGTAAATCAAAATTGTTATGAAACCTATGGGATATGATGATGATGTTGTCCTGAAACTTTTGAAGTTCATGAAAGTAATGTAAATAGCAGTGATGCTATTGTTTTATATTTTCAAAGAGATTATGAATAAATAAAAGTTGTTATTTAATTCAAAGTGTTACGTGTTATGTGGTTAGTTCTTTTATGGAGGCAAGTTAAGTAGAAATTACTTAAAAGAGTTGAATAATAATCTAATGAATGTATTTTTAACAGAAAATGCCTCCCAGACGTCAACCACCACGACAGAGAACCACTGAAGGAACCAACAATAACGACAATGTTGATGCTAACTCCGTTCAACAACTAGTGACATTACTGACAGGAGCGTTGCAGAATCAACCACAGAACCAAGGTACAACGTTTAAGGATTTCAAGGCGGTTGGACCACCTGAATTCTGTGGGTCCATGAATCCAGTCGAGGCATAAACGTGGATTATGGAGATAGAAAAGGTGTTTGACGTCGCTAGGGTATGGGATGATTAGAAGACTGCTTTCGCAACATTCATGTTAAAATTAGAGGCTAGTTATTGGTGGCAGACCAATAAAACTCGTGAAGGGCCAAGGGTGATGACCTGGAATAGGTTTAAGGAGATATTCTTCGAGACCTATTTCCCCGAGAGTTCGAAGAGTCAGCTGGAGGTTCAATTTTTTGAACTAAAGAAGGGAACGATGACGGTATCTGAGTATGCCGCTAAATTTAACGAGTTAGCGAGGTTTGCGCCTTATCAAGTCAGCACAGACGAACGCAAGGTGAAGAGGTTTGAGTAGGGACTGAAGCCCCGGTTATACAGTAAGGTCTCCCTGTTCTAGTTGAAGACTTTCACAGTAGTGATGGAGAAAGCAATATTCGCTGAAGGTGGAGGCGAGGCAGTGATAAAGTTTAATCAAGAAAAGAAGAAGAAGAAAAATGAAGTGGAGATTAAGAATGGAGGTGGTAGTAGTGGAAACGGTAACAACAATAACTTGAAGAGAAAGTGGAATGGAAACGTGGGTGCTGGAAACCAGTAGGGTAACCAGCAAAATAAGAAGTTTGAAGCATGTGTTACATGTGGGAAGTTTCACAAGGGTGCGTGCTTGATGGGGAAACGTGTATGCTTCAATTGTGGCCAGGAGGGTCACATCGCCCCAAGTTGCACTCAACCTAAGAAGAACATGTGATTCAAGTGCGGATCCAATGATCACTTTTCTCATGAATGCCCTAAGAAGAAGGCTAGAGAGACAACTAGAAGCAATGGAGGTAACAGTGGAGGTACATGGGCCATTGCTGGACCTACATCATCAAACAAACCCACAACCAGAACCTTCAACATGACTGTGCAAGATGCTGTGCAATCAAAAGATGTGGTGTCAGGTATTATCCCAATCAATGATATAAATGCTTATGTATTATTTGATTCAGGTGCTACTTGCTCGTTTATATCTAATGAATTTGCTAAGAGGTTAGGATTGACTAGTGAAGAATTGAATTTCCCTTTGAACATTGAAATTGCGAATAAGGATGTAATCCTTGTTAGATTCGTATACAAGAACTGTAGGGTGAACATTAAGGAGAATATCTTGATGGTAGATTTGATTTCGATTAGACTTGGAGAGTTTGATGTTATTTTGGGAATGGATTGGCTGTTCAAATATGGAGCGATAATTGATTGCCAAAAGAAATGTGTAAACCTTATGACTCCGTCAAAGGTAGTATTCTATGGTAACAAGTCGCTTTAGACAAATGAAATGTCAGCGATTATACGAGCCGAAATTGTTGAGTCAAGGCTGTGTGGGCTATTTAGCTTACATAGTCGATACTTAGAAGAAGAGTGTGAAACTGGAAGAGATACCAGTGGTGAGGGAATTTGAGGATGTGTTTCCAGAGGATTTGCCAGGACTTCCGCCTGACAGAGAAATTGAGTTCGTGATCGACTTAACGCCAGGAACATCACCGATTTCGAAGGCCCTGTACAGAATGGCTCCGGTAGAGATGAAGGAACTGATGGTACAATTGGAAGAACAGTTAGATAAGAAGTATATTCAACCAAGTGTATCACCGTGGGGAGCGCTGGTGTTATTTGTGAAGAAGAAGGATGGGTCGATGCGTCTTTGCATTGATTATAGAGAATTGAACAAAGTCACTATTAAAAACAAATATCAATTACCAAGAATAGATGATTGTTTGATCAGTTGAAGGGTGCGAAATACTTCTCAAAAATGGATTTGAGAAGTGGGTATCACCAATTGAAAGTAAGGAAGGAGGATATACCTAAAACGACATTCAGAACTCGGTATGGACATTACGAGTTTCTGGTGATGTCTTTTGGTTTGACCAATGCCCCTGCTGTATTCATGGATTTGATGAACAGGGTGTTTAAACCATTCTTAGACAAGTTTGTTGTGGTATTTATCGACAACATTCTGGTGTATTCCAAAACTCAAGAAGAACACATGGAACACTTACGTTTGACATTGGAAACACTAAGAAAGGAAAAGTTGTATGCAAAATTCTCTAAGTGCAAATTTTGGCTAGATCGTGCACAATTTCTTGGGCACGTGGTTGACAAAGATGGGATTTCAGTGGATCCATCAAAAGTGGAAGCTGTAATCAATTGGGAACAACCAAGAACACCATCGGAAGTGAGGAGTTTCTTGGAATTTGGCCGGATTATTATAGAATTTATTTATTCATGATTTTTCTAAGATAGCCACTCCATTAACAAATTTGACAAGGAAAACTGTGAAATTTGTTTGGATGGAGAAATGTGAGAAAGTTTCCAGGACTTGAAGAAGAAATTAAGCGTGGCACCTGTGTTGTCATTATCAGATAGTACAAGTAACTTTGTGATGTATAGTGATGCCTCATATAAAGGGTTGGGTTGTGTTCTTATGCAGAACGACAAAGTTATTGCCTATGCATCAAGACAACTGAAGGATTATGAGAAAGGATATCTGACTCATGATTTGGAATTGGCTGTAGTAGTATTTACTCCGAAGATATGGAGACACTATCTCTATAGAGAAAAATGTGAGATCTACAGACCATAAAAGTCTGAAGTATATTTTCACACAGAAGAACCTGAATATGCGTCAAAGAAGATGGATTGAATTGATAAAAGATTACGATTGTGAGATCTTTTATCATCCGGGCAAAGCGAATGTGGTTGCAGATGCTTTAAGCAGGAAAGGTTGAGAAAAATTGATGCTGATAACCACTCAGGAGGAGCTTATATCAGCAATGGCAAAGCTAGAGTTGGAAATAAAATTTCCAAAGGAATCCGATGAATGACTATTCTAGATAGAAGCTAGTCCAACTTTGGTGGACAAAGTGAAGAATGCTCAACTAAAAGATAAAGAATGCGAAACGATCAAAGAGAAAGTGGTTGAGGGTAGGGATGTAAAATACAAGATCGATACCGAAGGACTACTACGGTTCGAGGAAAGAATTTGGGTTCCAGCAGTACTAGAGCTTAAAGACGAAATCTTGACCGAAGCACACAACACAAGATATTCGATTCATCCAGGAAGTACGAAGATGTATCAAGATTTGCGGCGACATTTTTGGTGGCCGAACATGAAAAGAGATGTTGCAGAATGTGTCGCGAAATGCTTGACATGTCAAAGAGTCAAGGTCGAGCATCAAAGACCAAGCGGATTACTTCAAACGTTAGAAATACCGGAATGGAAGTGGGAACACATCACAATGGATTTTGTGGTGGGTCTTCCAACTACTCAGAGAGGATGCGATGCGATTTGGGTGATAGTGGACAGACTGACAAAATCAGCGCACTTTTTACCAATAAAGATTAGGTTCAATCTTGATCACTTTGCAAGGTTGTACGTTAAAGAAATTATTTTGAGGCATGGAGTGCCAGTGTCAATTTTGTCAAATAGAGATCCGCGATTTACATCAAACTTTTGGAAGAGACTACAAGAATGTATGGGAACACAATTGCGAATGAGTACAACATACCATCCCAGAAACCGACGGAAAAAAGCGAACGAACAATCTAAGCGTTGGAAGATATCTTTGAGAGCATGCATCGTGGATTTCAAAGGGAATTTGGGAAGAACATTTACCGTTGGTGGAATTTGCCACAACAAACAGCAGTTACCCGTGAGCATCGGCATGCCGCCTTACGAGGCATTATACTCGTGAAAGTGCGAGAACTCCTTTGTCTTTGGGATGAAAGTCGGTGAACACTGAATTGTTAGGACCGAGGCTGGTACAAAAGCTGCTTTGAGGTTGTCAAACTCATTAGGATAAGATTGGTAGCAGCCCAAGACAGATAGAAAAAGTATGCTGATCAACACAGAAAAGATCGTGCATTTGAAGTAGGAAATTTTGTTTTCCTAAAAGTTTCTCCTTGGAAGGGGAAAATTCGTTTTGGCAAGAAAGGAAAGCTTAGCCCAAGATTTATTGGACCTTTCGAGATACTACAAAGAGTGGGGGAAGTGGCTTATGAGGTAGCTCTACCTCCAGAGTTGGAAAACGTTCATAATGTTTTTCACGTTTCTGTGTTACGACCGTATAAACCTGATTACAAGCATGTGATCGAGTACGAACCATTGCAATTCGATAAAGATTTGTCTTATGGAGAGATTCCTATTCAGATAGTCGACAGGAAAGAACAAGTGCTCAGAAATAAAGTGATACCTTCTGTGAAGGTGATATGGAGAAACCACAATGTCGAAGAAGCAACGTGGGAACTCGAAGCTGAAATGATGAAGAATTACCCTGAGTTATTTTTTTAATCTATGTCTTCGATTCTGAGGACAAAATCTTTGTAGGAAGGGAAGAATGTGACGATTTGATTGTTTGAATTGTGATTCTGAGGACAGAATCCTTGTAAGGAAGGAATGATGTAACATTCCAGAAATTTAATTGTAATATTAAATATTTATTGAATTATATAAATATTTAATGGATGTGTTTATCGTTGAATAGATATTTGTTTAATTGAATTGATTTTATTTGGTTAATTATTTGTTAAATAAATAATTAATGAGTTAAGGAAATTATTATTATATTGATAATTCAATTTGATGGTTAATTATTTGTGTCAAGTTATGTGATTAAATGATTTATTTAATTAATTGTTATTTGAATTAATTAAATTAAGAATGAAACTTGATTAAATATAGTGTGACAAATAACTATATTATAAGGAGTATTAAAATAATTAAAGTAGTTTTAAATTGATTTTACCCAAATAAAGGCTTAAATATATTAAGTCTTTAATTTAAAAGGTTTTTGCCAAACAAAGCCTTATGGCTTTTGGATTTTTTAAATTTTGAATTATATAAATAAAATAAAATAAAATAATAAATAAATAATATATTTATAATATATACATTTCTTTTAGTAACTGATGTTAGTTATTATGATTATTTACACCATATCATTTTTTATAGTTTACGCTTAAGTTATACTATATTGGCTATTTTCTTTGAGAAGAGTAAGAAGAGAAGAAAAAGAGAGAAACACTTAGAGAGAATTGAGAGAGGAGCTTGAGAGAATTTGAGAGAGATTGATCGCGCAATGATTAAAGGATTTCAAGCAAATTGAAGGTATTTTATCTAACCTTAGTATTATATATATATATATATATATATGTATATACATATATGAATTTACGGCATAGTTTTGGTTTATGTTCTGTGAAATCAAATTGATGAATTGTGGGTATATATAGTTGGTAATTGTGATTATACTTGTTTATGATACTGGAGTTTATGTGTAAATAAGAAATTAAATGCGTATTACAGTTAAAAAGGAAGATATTATGACAGTGTTTGTATTTTTTCATATGGCTTATGTAATTACCAATTTTGATTGTCAGTTCATATGTTAAACTGCAAATTGGGTCTTATTCATGCTAGTTCTTTAAGAAACGAGCATAATGTAATTTGAACGAAGTAATTAGGATAAGAATTGAAATCAAATATTCATTTTTGTGAAGAAACTCAAAAATGGAGTTTTTGTATAAAAATATGAAATTTGAGAAATTAAAATAGTTAGAAGTGTTGTTAAATTGCTCTATGTTGATGAATATGTTAGCAATCATGTGTATGATAGTTGTATATTTATTTTACATGTTAATATTACTGTTTTGTGGGTGAAATTCGTGTTTGTTGGGCTAAAGTCGGCTATTGTTCATAGCCGATTCGCCTGTTAATGTATGTGCACCAAGCATTATAGCTATTGGTGCCAAAAAAAAAAAGCTAGCAATGCATGTTGTCTTTATTGTGTGTGTGCAATTCAAGATCACACACACTGATCTGAGCCTCTTCTCTTCTTGCTACATCGCAGATTTTGGGAAGACTTACCACTTGGTCTAAGGTTATGATTAAGTGTTATACATGTAGTAAGAAGGTTAAAATAGAACCATAATATGTACTTGATAAATTCAAAGTTTGGAAAGATTAGTAATTGATGAACGCGGTATATTAGAACTTAGTGAGCATGATGATTAGTAAACAAGTGTTGTGAAGGTTAACACTTGTAATTTCTGATATTTGTATGGTAGCTTAAGACTTGTGCTAAAATAATAAGTCTAACTAGAAATGCGTGTTATGTTGGAATGTAAATGTTAGTATATCTAATAGATGGTGATTCTAAACCTATATGTAGGTTAACGTGAGTTTAATATTATAGCTTACGCTCGAGGCAAGTTCTTTAACTCTACTATTATAATAATTGTGCAAGTTTCTAACTTATCTTTTTATATTGAGCAAGTTCTATAATCCTACTTTACAATTGAGCAAGTTTTCTAACTCCACACTTTCGTTGAGCTAGTTTTTTCATTGTTATGTAAGTTTACTTGTCCTATTTCAACTGTAACTCCGCAAGCTCTTGTATCTAGTTTGTTCATGATGATGCAAGTTTTCTAAACCTTATTTTGATGTTAAGCAATTTATTATTGTCTTTAACTTGTCAAATAGCATGTAAGTTTATATAATCTAATATACTGTTGTTGAATAGTTTTTATTGTTCAAATTGCTATTCGTTATGCATGCTTAGTATTCAATTCTAAATAACCTTGGCTCAATATTGTTCAAACAAGGTAAGTGATAGTTATTCAATATTTATGCTATTAGATTATTCCTAAAGCATAACCTTAATACACAATGTTAATTCACTTATGATTTATTCCATAGCATATTGTGATTTCATTTTATTCAACTAATCCTTAGTTGATGTTTTTTGAATTCCAAATTACCTTGAAGTGTATCCAAACCAAACTTACTTTGGTACAGACTTGTAATCTAAATACTGAGATGAACAACCCTATAATTAGGGGTTTACGCTTAGCGTTGAAATGGTTGTGCACAATACATTGTACGAAGGGCTGATCCCCCTAAGTACATGGAGTCCTTATAGTTTTATGACTGTTAAAGTTAAAGTTGAAAGATTACTTATAACTGTGGACATGGTTCGTGGTCATTAGACCCTTAGTAGTATATTTCAGAATGTTAATAGAACATATCATTCAGTTCTATTGAGCCTATTATTTGGCAAATGTTGTAAAGATTATCCATTCTTATTTCAAGTGAGCTTTGTTTGCTCACTCTTGCTTATATAACTATTACAGCTATGGATGAAAATGTAGATGTACCTAGCACCAGTATGGGAAAGGGGAAGATGAACAAGTATTGAAGACTTGTAATATGTTGACATTTATTTATCAGACTTTAAATTTGATTGATGTAATGAAGTATTTATTTAATTTCCGAATTTGAATGATTGTATTTAAAGGTTAGATAACCTGGGAGATTTTATTAATGTAACCCCTTAAGGGAAGGATTGTTATTCAGTTTTTATTATGATTGGGTTGTTAGATATGAATGTTTTGATTAAGTGAACACCAAATCTTGAGGTAATGAAGTACCGAGATTTGGGGGTGTCACAGTCCTTCAGTTGCCTTGATGCATACACAATGACTTTGTCGTTCTGCATAAAGACACACCCTAATCCTTTATGTGATGCATCACTATACACCATAAAGTTTTCTGTATTATCTGGTAATGACTACACAAGTGTGACAACCCGAGAATTTGGATAAGGTTAAATAATAAACCTAGACATAAAATAAGTGTATGGATTTGATAGTTCTGACAAGGAATTTTGTGAATTTAAAATTTTTGTGGTGAATTATTCAGGATTAAAGGTACAAGTGTATATGTTCTGTGTATATGGTTGTATATGTGTACATTATGTGGTTAAGGGTCAAGGGTTGACCAGATAACCTATATCTGTGGCAAACCCAAATATTATATTAAGAACGTCAACGTTCAGTTATAAAACGATAGCGATTAGCTAGAAAACCTATTATCGGTTCTAAAAACCTTAATTTCACTTTCGGGAATTCGAAACCCTAATTCGGAATTAGAAAACCCTAAATTGGGAATTCAAAGGCTTAAATGTTATTAATTATAACCTAATTAGGGAAAACCCTAATGATTAATTAGAAACTCTAATTATTAGAAACCCTAATTTCTAATTGGAAACCCTAAATTGCTAAATTAGGAACCCTAATTGCTAAATTAGGAATCCTTAATCCTAATGTTCGAGTCTAAGTAATTAGGAAACCCTAATTATAAATTAGAAAGCTTAAATTTCTATTTTAAAACCTAAATTGGAAATCCTAGAATTTATTTTTCTAAAAACCCTAAGATCAAACCCTAAAGATCAAACCTTAAGAGTTAAACCCTAAGGGTTGGATCAAAAGACCAAATTGTCATTAAATTTGCTAGCTAAAAGACTAAAGTGCCCTTGTTGCATTCTTTAACAAGAAACTTGTAGTAATTGCCAAACACTTTAGTTGCTCAACTACTCTATCTACCTCATGTGCAAAAAAATCCAGCCATCAGCCTTCTAGATCAGTTATATTCATTGTATCAAATTTATTTATAGATCAAAAAGAGAGAAAAACTTCACTTTACTTAGAAAGCTAGCCAACCTCTTTTCTCTCTCTAAATTAAGGATTTGGGAGTGAGAGTGAATGAAAAGTTAATTCCATATCAACACTTAACTCTCAAAGATCAAGATCATCATGATCAGAATCAAGGATCAAAGATAGAAAGGTATAAAAACCCTAAAATTAGAAATCTATGTGATCCATGTTGTTTGTTGTTTAAAGTTATGTTAGAGGGTGTCATTTAGTGATCTGGGTTGTTAGATTCTAGATCCATAACATCAAAGTACTTGAAAATTAAGTTTTCAAAAATCTGGAAAACTAGAAAAATATTGTCTGACACTCACATGTCAGGGCTTCTAGATCTCTTTGTGTTAGTTGTTTGTTAAGTTATAAGTTATAGACTTGTAGTATGTTGTAAGAGCTTGGATCTGGAACTTGAATCACGCCCAGATCATGTGTAGATTAAAAGTTATAAGCAGTCAAAGTGTGTTGACCGACATTGACCAATTGGTTTCTTGGCAGCCCAGAAACCTAGAATGGTCTGACAGTGACTTTTGAGACCCTAAATCTTGCCGTGGTTTAATAGTTTGACCAATTTGTTGTATTGATGTTGTAGTCTGGCATATGAACTACATATCTAAGCCTTTAGATCACCTAGATGCTTAACGGAATCAAAGTTATACAAGGTCAAACTTGGGTTGACCGTCTGCCTATGAACATTTCTAGGTTTTCCAGAAATGTTCAAGAACAGTTTTTCTGGCCTACTTTGACCGGTCCATATCTTACGTTGGCGATGTTGTTAAGTTGATATTTGTTATATAATTGTTCCTTGACATGTAGTCTACATGATTAAACCTTGTAATCACACAAACGAGACCCAGGATACAAAATATGAGGATTCAAAGTAGCAACCCTGACCTGTTCTTCATTTCTGGATAACCCAGAAATGAAGAATAGCTTCTGGCAACATGTTTGGTGATTTATATCTTCTGGATCTGTTGCAGTTTAGCTATGAAATGAAATTGTGGTAGTAGTATTACATAAATACTACAACATTAACACTTTAGATAAACCATAAACTTAATGATAATGAATCTAGAACTGGTCAAAGTGAGCACCTCGAACTCTGACATGAGTTTCTGGGAAGGCTCAAGAACACTCAAGAACACCTATAGCGACAGTTTCGTCGCTATAGGGGACCTTTAGCGACAATTAATTTCAAAAAATTATTATTTTTATTAAATAATTAGTATTAAATAGTTTTTAATTATGAAAAATACTTAATAAATTTCTAAAAATTATTTTAAAGCCTGAAAATGGGTTTTTAATTATTTTGAATATATTTAATTAATATTTAATATTTTTGGAATATTAATGGTATTTAATTTATTTAATTATAATATTAAATAAATTACTTAAAAATAGTTTTAATACTTGAAAAATCATAAAAATTATATTATGGTATAAGAAAATATTTTAAGTTATTTTTAATGACTTTTAATATTTTGTGATGAATTTAATTAATAAATTAATATTAATGGTAATTAATTTATTTAATAAATATATTAAATAAATTATGAAAAATAGAATTAATGATTTAAAAATCATATAAAATGATTGAAGTATTATAAAAATATTTTACGTTATAAAATATAACTTTTGATATTTTTCATAAAAAATATTAATATTTAATATTAATGATAATTATCGGATAATGGATTTAAAGGTTTAAAAATCATATAAATATTATTTTAAGGTATTAAAAATACTTTGATATATTATAAATATATTATAATATTATGTTATGATTTCTATTAATATTTAATATTAAATAAATATTAATGACAACGAAATTAAGTAGTATTTAATTAGATAAATACGATATTAATGATTGAAAAATCATGATAAATGATAATAATTACTTGAAAATTATTCTGAGCTTATGAAAAATATTTTGACTGATAATAAATTATCTATGATATTTGTGAACTAGTTTAGACCGAGTCTTAATGATATTATGCTCGAGTTTTATCCGACTAGGTCGTCGGGATGTCGAAATTGTGTTAGTTTCAACTCTGACTGAAATAGTTTGATTTGATACCGAGTCTTAGGTAATTTGTGTACTGATAGGGTTATGTGTTATGTGTTTAGGTTATTCCGTGAATATATAATAATAATAATAATAATAATAATAATAATAATAATAATAATAATAATAATAATAATAATAATAATGTTATACTTTGATGATATTATTCTAATTTGTGGATCAATATTATTTATAATATGTGTTCAGGCAAAGCTAGATAAATTGCGTAACAGTAATCGACCGAACATGCAAGTTTTCCTTAACTCAACTTCGAGTTGTTTATTCAAATATGCTTGTGGATAATCATTACTGATTACCATGTCTATGAATTGTTGAATCGTACTCAGTGCATATTGCATGTATTCATCAGGTATGAAAGGCTGATCACCTTCATTACCATTCGGTCAAGATATAATTGATATGTTCATGTTCAATGTTCGTTCAGCTATGAAAATTTGTCCATGCTAGTTTACAATTATATTGTTGAATGTTAGCCAGCTATTATTCAAAATCTTTCCATGATATATCCTTAATTTATTGAACTTAAACTTGCTGGGCAAACTTGTTGCTCACCCTTGCTATATCATAAAAAACATTGCAGATAAGGCGAATACGTCGGATACAAGGAAAAGTCAAAGTCAAGTTCAACTTTGGATTATATGTGCAGCTAAATTGTAATAGTATAGTATGATAATAACATTGTATGTTAGATAGAATATTGGTTCAGGTATTATGTGAAGGTTTTCGTCCTTGGGGTTAGTGTGTAAATGTATTGTATAAACAATTTATGTTTATATCTTCCGTAATAGTTATAGAATTGATTGAACCAGATCCGCGGTGATTCGGGACCCAGATCTGGGGATGTCACAGTTGGTATCAGAGCTGTAGGTTATAAACCTTAGGTAGGGTTACCTGAGACTAATAACTGTAGTGATTAGGATAGGTACTAACTCAAATAGAGTTAGTCAATCGGTAAGATTCAAAGATGAATCTCGGCGGGTTATAAAAGACACGGAGTTCCCTAACTCTGATAATAAAGGTGAACAATAGTGATGAATAGATAGAGTCTAAAAGACTAAAAGTACAAGGAAATGAGATCGTAAAACAAAACGAACATAGTATAGAAATGAATCGTAATATATACGATGAGATCACCCCGTGATCTGATAAGGTTATAGTATAGAGACGAATCAAGCGAATGATTGAAAAGTGTACAGCAAAGATTGTTGTGTGTCTATGAATTGGTACAGATTCAGGAAATGATTATGAATACAGATTAAACAAAATTCATATTGAGAATGGAGTTAAGATTAGGTGGGGATTTCAATTGAGGACTCATGTCAGCAGCTGGGTTGTATGATTCCTTGTTATGGGCGGGGAATTGTACTTGGTGTAAAAACCACTTAGTTTCGAAATCGATAATCATTGAAAATGTCGTGTCGCTATTATTTGATATATATAATTGTTAAGAAGGTGATTCTTTTCTCATGTGTATAACAGATAGATAGGTTATAGGTAGAGAATATAAGGTTACGTTCGAGTTCTTAAAACTCATACTAATGGTACGTTCGTGACTCATAATTATATGAAATGTTTATGAACCCCTCAGCGAATGGACGCCAAAGGTCTGTCTAGGATAAGTTTTTAAACTCATATGATTGTGGCAAGTTCCTGAACTCATAAGTGTGGTAAGTTTGATGAACTGGGTAGAACTACGTGTGAATAGAGTATTGAGGAGAATATGAATAGATAGTATTATTAGGCATTGGATTATTAGGGGAGACATAAGTTTTTCAAAACTCCTAGCTATGCTAGACTTCAAAATTTTTGACATCAAGCTAAATACGCACTAGGTGCCTTTTTGAAATGAATTTTTATTCTCAACTTTTGGTGACCATTGTGTATGCGTGGACTTCGGGCCACCGACACATTGTTACTTGTTAAGATGATAAAACTGAATTGCATTGATTTTTGAACGGTTTAAAGAATAGTCTATGATACTTGTTTCAGCTAGACGATAATGATTTGAAATATCAAAATATATTTTTATTTATCACTTATGTACCATGTAACCTGGTGCAGAGATGATAAAAAGTTGATAGTTTTGTAAATACAGGAATACTTTGTGTTGGATTTGATCAAAAATCGTTATTCCACTATTGTATAATTTGTTATGATAAAGTCACTCAATGAAGACATCATCAAATGGACTGTTAATACAGTACGACATCATGACGTCATTTTCGAACAATTTTCAAAATTTTAATTTGCCAACGGGGTTTTGGCTATACCTTAATATTTCATTTGAAATTGATTTTCGATATGAGTTTAAGCTATTCGATTCGGCTAGACCAACGTTTTGAAAACTCTAAGCGTTCTTTGAAAATTTTCCCGAACCAAATTGTTTTGGTGCATAATTCTATGATAAGACTGAGGTGAACTGTGCAGATTGGATAAAATTATTCAATAGCAAGAATATTCGCGAGAAATGATTAAAATATACGTACTAGTAACAGTACCTTCTTCGTGATTGTAAACATACTGTTAATTAACCTTTGTAAGGGGTAGAGTATTTTTTTTCTTAATTGAAATAGGTCAAGGGTAGTAATACCTATAAACCTCAGAAGTTCATGGTCTATATGACTCCTCAACAAAATTTCAAAATTTTAACTCTGGTGAGTAGTGTATTGGGTAGCATGTAATGATGAGAATGAATGGTTAATGATGCAAGGTATAAGGTGTAAGGTAAATTTCGGGGACGAAATTTTTAGAAGAAGGGGTGAATGTGACAACTTGAGAATTTGGATATTTATTACAATCTTAAAAAATTGAATGAAGGTTAAATAATAAACCTAGATAGAAAATAAGTGTATGGATTTGATAGTTTTGACAAGGAATTTTGTGAATTTAAAATTTTTGTGGTGAATTATTCAAGATTAAGGGTATAAGTGTATATGTTCTGTGTATATGGTTGTATATGTGTACATTATGTGGTTAAGGGTCAAGGGTTGACCAGATAATCTATATCAGTGGAAAACCCTAATATTATATTAAGAACGCCAACGTTGAGTTAGAAAACATTAACGATTAGCTAGAAAACCTATTACCGGTTTAGGAAACCCTAATTTTAGTTTCAAAAATCTGAAACCCTAATTCAGAATTAGAAAACCCTAAATTGGGAATTCAAATGCTTAAGTGTTATTAATTATAACCTAATTAGGGAAAACCCTAATGATTAATCAAAAACCCTAATTATTAGAAACCCTAATTTCTAATTAAAAACCCTAAATTGCTAAATTAGGAACCCTAATTGCTAAATTAGGAATCCTTAATCCTAATGTTCGAGTCTAAGTAATTAGGAAACCCTAATTATAAATTAAAAAGCTTAAATTTCTATTTTAAAACATAAATTGGAAATCCTAGAATTTATTTTTCTAGAAACCTTAGGGTTAAACCCTAAGGGTTGGATCATAAGACCAAATTACCATTAAATTTGCTAGCTAAAAGACTAAAGTGCCCTTGTTGCATTCTTTAATAGGAAAGTTGTAGTAATTGCCAAACACTTTAGTTGCTTAACAATTCTATCTACCCCATGTGCAAAAAACTCCAGCCATCAGCCTTCTAGATCAGTTATATTCATTGTATCAAATTTATTTATAGATCAAAGAGAGAAAAACTTCACTTTACTTAGCAAGCTAGCCAACCTCTTTTCTCTCTCTAAATTCGGGATTTGGGAGTGAGAGTGAATGAAAAGTTAAGTCCATATAAACACTTAACTCTCAAAGATCAGATCATCATGATCAGAATCAAGGATCAAAGCTAGAAAGGTATAAAAACCCTAAAATTAGAAATCTATGTGATCCATGTTGTTTGTTGTTGTTTAAAGTTATGTTAGAGGGTGTCATTTAGTGATCTGGGTTGTTAAATTCTAGATCCATAACATCAAAGTACTCGAAAATCAAATTTTCAAAAATTTGGAAAACTAGAAAAATGTTGTCTGACACTCACATGTCAGGGCTTCTAAATCTCTTTGTGTTAGTTGTTTGTTAAGTTTTAACTTATAGACTTGTAGTATATTGTAAGAGCTTGGATCTGGAACTTGAATCAAACCCAGATCATGTGTAGATTGAAAGTTATAAGAAGTAAAAGTGCGTTAACCGACATTGACCAACTGGTTTCTGGGCATCCCAAAAACCCAGAATGGTCTGACAGTAACTTTTGAGACCCTAAATGTAACGCACCCAAAATAGATATACATCACCTATTTTGAGTCGCCAAATACATGGTACATAAATCAAATACAAACTTCTTTTATACAATACGACAACAGCGTAGCTTAGAGTTTTTACACGAATATTATCTCATAGACAGTATTCAAATTCAAATGAAGTCCTCATTACATTTTATTATCACACTATTTCATAAAATTGTGAGGACTACTATATCTCTCATCTCGGACCGCCACTCTGTTCCCCGACTAGTCCCGGCTACGTTTTCATTTCTTGAAGAAAACAATGAAAGCAAAAGGGTGAGCTCAACTAGCCAAATAAGAAATATTATGACTAAGATAATGCAGAATACATTATCGTTAGCCTTCAACAGTGTTAAACAGATAAAATTCAATAAACATCAAGTTTAACTGCAGCGGAACAAGCAATCCATTAGAAGAGTCAAGTAGAGCATGATATCTACTATCTTCTATGATTTAAAAGGTTTTTCATCAACTTTATCGTTGAGACCTCAGCTTAATAAATAAACCACATCATCGAATCATCCCTGCACCACGGCCAAAGATATTCATGTAATCATCAATGGTCATGATTATACCGAATAATCCCTGGTTATAATCATACCAACAACTATCCATCGATGCACTACAGGCCAATGAGGACTTTTACCACATCATTTGTAACATTACAGGTCATGATTATACCGAATAATCCCTGGTCATAATCATACCAATCAATAGTACATCTATGCATGTAAGCCACATATGACTTTTATCAAAATATAAGCAAAAGATAAGTTTTTAAAGATTTATAATTTAATTTATCCAGAATTCAATAATGTCCAAATTATCAACATGATACTGGTTTGTGGAGTAAAATTCAAGAATAATATTGTATCAAAAATGATTTGGACAGCAAAGATATCAATTTTTATCATGAATAATTCCCCGGGTGAATAGTACCCCATGAATAGTACTTCGAAAATAGTACCCCGTGAATAGTATTTTGTGAATAGTGCTCATGAATAGTACTTTGTGAATAGTACCTGTGAATAGTACCCCGTGAATAGTACTTTATGAATAGTACCATAAAAATGAATACTACTCATGGACAATACTCCGGCATGAAAAGCTTAAAATTTAACAAGAATGTGCAGAAAATATCCTTGTGAAACGATACTAGATGAAGCGCAAATTTCAAGGATATTCTACTAATTTTGCGGAGTATAGAAGTAATACTTTAGCAAAATAAGGGTATAATCAGGAATACGAGACGAAATAATATTACTCACATACTACAGATTATGGAAGAAAATATTATTCCTTATGAATACCGAAAAAAATAATATCCTTTTACCTCAGAAGAAGACTGGATACTAGAATAGTGAAGTATCAGACTTCTCTTCTTCTTTCTCTCTATAGCTTCTCTCTCTATAATTTCTCTTTAGAGTCTTGGTGAATTGGTGAGAATGAAGGAAGAATGAGCTTCTATTTATAGGAAAATATAGTTTCGATAATTGCACGTTTTGGGGCTTGAAATATTATAGTATAATAACATCATCTTTTCCTTCAATTTTAATTTAGTCCTGCAAGTATTATCAAACTTGCACCACCTCCCCTAATAGTACATCATGTGAATGAATAGTACATTCATGTGAATCAATAGTTCTATACATGTAAAAAATATAATTACAGTATAGTACCTTCATCTATACCTCCATTTTTAATTTAGTTATGCAAGTATTATACTTCTTACACCACCTCCCCTAATAGTACACGCATGTGAATCAATAGTACACACATGTGAACAAATAGTTATAAGCATTTGAATTAATAGCAATTAATTGCTCATTTATCCGATTAATTACCCGATTGATCAATATAACCTCTAGACATCAATTATTATCGAAATAGATGTCGATTTCCATTAACACTAATAATCCCAACACAATGAAAATATCAATTTCATCTTTAATCAACACGAATTTATTCATCATTAATATTATAACTCACAATATTTAACAACCAGATCATTCCCAAGAAAGAGGGGCTTTTCGATAAGGAATTCTCCCTATTGACGCACAATTAGGTGCCCAAACCTCTCCTCGATAGAACTTTCTAGACATTGTCAATATTGCAAATAATAGTACGAATAATTTTATCGTCTCAATTATTGATTTAATAATAATAAATATTATGCAGATGATACTGTGACAATAATTGAATCAATAATATGAGAGATATTATGCAAAGAATTATCGTAAAGTAATAATTAAGTATAATCGAAAGTGACTTCTCACGTAAGCATCAATAATCAATAAAGTGTGCTACTATGCAACCATGCGTATTACTGTACTTTTACCACCGGGTAGTTCAACAGTTTAATGGTAAAACTTTCGCCGTTATTTTTATAAAAAGATAATTCTGTCGTTTTCTGACTCCGACAAATTCTGTTTTGGGGGTTCCACCAATGATTGTGTCGTAGTACGAATAATCCTTGTTAAAATGAATATTTCCCGACCAATCGAATATTTTATTACCACTTGCTTACTTTGAAAAATTTGTAAATATTACCCACAACTATAATATTATCTCAAATCTACACCATAATATTCAAAAATATATTTCGAGAAAAATTAATCTTAATTCATAAATGTTGGGGTCATACAACCTCCCCTTCTTATGAAATTTTTCCCTCAAAATTAGGTTGCGTACCTGGTATGTTGAAGAGGTGAGGATACCTTGACTTCATTTCAGATTTTAACTCCCAGGTCATTTCCTCAACATCGTGGTTTCTCCACAAAACTTTGACTTGAGGTATAACCTTGGAGCGTAGAATATGATCCTTCTTATACAAGATTTTAACAGGTACCTCTTCATACGATAAATCTTCTGCTATCTCGTCTGGTTCTAATTCAATAATGTGGTTCGGGTCTTTCACATATTTACGTAACATAGATATGTGAAAAATGTTATGAACACGAGACATACTTGGCGGTAGAAGGCAGTCTATAGGCCGCTCCTACTACTCGATCGAGGATTATAAATGGGCCAATGAATCGAGGATTGAGCTTTCCCCTCTTTCTAAATCTCATAACTCCTTTCTATGGAGCAACACGTAATAACACATGATCTCCAATATTGAATTCCACGTCCTTTCAATGAAGATCAACATAATTCTTTTGTCGATCTTGTGAGGTTTTTATACGTTGTCGAATCGTTTAAATCTTTTTCGTAGTCATACGTACCAACTCCGGTCCCAACAACATTGCTTCACCCACCTCATCCAAGCATACTAGAGAATGACACTCTCTTCCATACAACGCCTCAAATGGAGCCATGCCAATACTTGCTTGATAACTGTTGTTATAGGAAAACTCCACCAATGGTAAGAACTTGTCCCAACTTCGTTTGAAGTCAAGGACACAGAGTCTTAATAAATCTTCAAGAGTTTGAATAGTCCTCTCCGTCTGCCCGTCCGTTTAAGGGTGATATGCCGATCTAAATCTTAAATCCGTGCCCATAGCTTTTTGCAAACTAACCCAAAATCGTGAAGTGAATCTTGGGTCTCGATCAGAAACTATGGATATTGGCATGCCATGTAATCTTACAATCTCGTTTATGTACATATGAGAAAGATGTTCAAGTGTAAAAGTTTCTCGCATCGGTAAGAAATGAGCATATTTGGTCAATCTATCAACAATGACCCAAATCGTATGAGAAACCTTGGGAAGACCAGTAACGAAATCCATGGTAATGTGCTCCCACTTCTATTCTGGAATTTCTAGTGATTGCAATGGACCTTTTGGAACTTGATGCTCTTCCTTGACTCGTTGACAAGTTAGACACCTTGAGATAAACCCCGCTATCTCTCTCTTCATATTGCTCCACCAAAATGTATGTCAAAAATCATGATACATTTTGGTACTCCCAGGATGGATTGCAAATGGTGTGTTGTGCGCCTCCATCATGATTTTATACTTCAAGTCAGAATCGTTAGGAACACAAAGTCTAGAGTTGACTCGAAGTATTCATTCTTCATCGATTCTTGCTTCCGAAATATCACCTTCTTGCACTTTCTTCCTCATACGCATCAGCTCCAGGTCTATAGCTTGAGCATCTTTAACTTTATCGATTAAAGTCGGCTCTACTCGTATATTCGCGATCATCACATGGGTCCCTAGAGTCTTTAACTCTATCTCCATCTTTTATAAGTCATACAAAATGGGCCTTTGCGTTGACAATATCGCACTCGTACCCGCATATGATCTTCTACTCAATGCGTCAACTACTACGTTCACTTTTTTAGGATGGTATTGAATGGTATGATCGTAATATTTCAACAGTTCGAGCCAACGTCGTTACCGCATGTTGAGTTCCTTTTGAGTGAAGAAATATTTGAGGCTTTTATGATCCGTATATATCTCCACCTTCTCTCCATACAGGTAATGCCTCCAAATCTTATTCGCAAAAACGACTACTGCCAACTCTAGATCATGAGTATGACAATTCCTCTCATATTCTTTGAGTTGTCGTGAGGCATAGGTTATGACTTTCCCATGTTGCATGAGAACGCATCCTAACCCTTTGCCTGAAGCATCACTGTAGATGACAAATGTGAGATCCCGAAATTATGAAATGAAAGTATTCAATTTTCTTATAATTATTATTTTATTTAGTAAGTGGTTAAATTGATAAAGGGTTAAAGTTAAGGGTGATATGTGAAAAATTTTCTAAGTAAGCAAGTTGTCATAAAATAATTGGTGATAAAAGTACAGTAATACGCATGGTTGCATAGTAACACACGATGTTGATTGTTGATGCTTACGTGAGAAGTCACTCAGTTATACTCAATTATTGCTACGGTACTTGTTGCATCATATCTCTCATATTATTGATTCAATTATTTTCACAATATCATCTGCATAATATGTTATATTATTAAATCAATAATTGAGACGACAAAGTTATTCATATTATTATTTGCAATATTGACAATGTCTAGAAGTTCTGTCAAGGAGAGGTTAGATAATCTAATTGTGCGCCAATAGGGAGAAATCCTTATCGGAAAGCCCCCTCTTTCCTAGAAACGACCTGGTTGTTAAATATTGTGCGTTATAATATTAATGATGAATAAGTTTGTGTTGATTAAAGATGAAATTGATAGTTCCATTGTGTGGGAATTATTATTGTTAGTGGAAATCGACATTTATTTCAATAATAATTGATGTCTGGAAGCTACATTGACCAATCGGGTAATTAATCGGATAAATAACCAATTAATTGCAATTAATTCACATGCTTATAACTATGTGTTCACATGTGTGTACTATTGATTCACATGATTTACTATTAGGGGAGTTGGTGCAAAATTGATAATACTTGCGTGACTAAATTAAAAAAAGAGGTATAGTTGAAGGTACTATACTGTAATTAGTTTTTTCACATGATTATACTATTGAGTCACATGAATGAACTATTAATTCACATGATTTACTATTAGGGAAGGTGGTGCAAGTTTGATATTACTTGCAGGACTAAATTAAAAATGAAGAAAAAGAGGAAGGTATTATACTATAATATTTCGAGCCCCAAATCGTGCAATTATCGAAACTATATTTTCCTATAAATAGAAGCTCATTCTTCCTTCATTTCTCACCAATTCACTAAGTCTCACAAGAGTAATCATAGAGATAGAGGCTATAGAGAAAGAAGCTATGGAGAGAAAGAAGAAGCGAAGTCTGCTACTTCACTATTCCAGTATCCAGTCTTTTTCTGAGGTAAGGAATATTGTTTGTTGTATTAGTAAGGGATATTATTTGTTGTAGTAGTAAGGGGTATTATTTTATTTCATATTCTGAAGAGAAATTATTTTTCGTATTCGTATGAATATTATTTTCGTTTAATATTCTTAAGGGGTATTATTTCTTTCGTATTCATGAAGAGAGTTATTTTCTTTCAATACTCGTAAGGGTTGTTATTCCATTCTTTATTATTCTGTTGGAATAACCTGTATACACGGACTACCGTATGCATGGTAAAATTCTTCTGTTATTCCATTCTTTATTATTCTATTGGAATAACTCAGATACGGACTCACAGTATGCATGGTGAAATTCTTCTGTTATTCCATTCTTTATTATTCTGTTGGAATAACCTGTATATGCGGACTACCGTATGCATGGTGAAATTCTTCTGTTATTCCTTTCTTTATTATTCTATTAGAATAACCTGTCTATGCGGACTACCATATGCATGGTGAAATTCTTCTGTTATTCCATTCTTTATTATTCTGTTGGAATAACCAGTCTACGCAGACTACCGCATGTATGGTGAATGACCCTTCGTATTCATTCTTTATTAAATTGTGGAAATGATCTGTCTACGTAGATTACAGTATAGCGGGTGAAAATCCATTTGCAGTTTCGTATATTCTATTATACTCGTATGAGATATCATTTCTTTTGTACTCGTGATGGAATATTGTCTTCTTTTATATTTTCCTTTTATGAGTATTATTCACGGAGTAATATTAATGAGTTACTATTTACGGGTTACTATTCACCCAATTACTATTCACTCGAATATTATTTACTCGGGTATTCGGGACACTTTTTGTGCCAGAGTACTATTCACGAGTTACTATTCACCCGATTATTATTTACTAGAATATAATTCACTCGGGTATTTGGGACATTTTTCATGCCGGGGTACTATTCACGAGGTACTATTTTCAAAGTACTATTCACTGTGACGCCCCCAAAATTAGGTATACATCACCCATCTTGGGTCGTCAGATACATGGTACCAAATTCAAATACAACTTACTACTACAACTGTCGTGTACAATACGACAAAACATAACTGTGAGTTTGAATACAATTATTGTCTACTAGAGATTATACAAACTCAAAAGGAGTCCTCATTACAATTATTAACACACTATTTCACATAATAGTGAGGACTACTAATGTTATCCTCCGGACCGCGTCACTCCGGTTCCGACTAGTCCCTCGCTATGTTCTTATTTCAAGAGAAACGGTGAAAGAAAGGGTGAGCTCAACTAGCCCAAAGTAAGAAATATTATGACTTAGATAATGCAGAATAAATTATCGTTAGCCTTCAACAGTGTTAAACTGATAAAATATAACAACATCAAGTTTAACTGTAGCGGAACAAGCAATCCATTAAAAGCTTCAAGTAAAGAATAAAATCTACTATCTTTTATGATTTAAAAGGTTTTTCATGACTTTTATCGCTGGGACTCAGCTTAATAAATAATCCATATCATCGAATCACACATGCACTACGGCTAAGGATATTCTTTAGTATCACAACCACAAATTATCTATGCACTACAGCCAAGGACATTCGTGTATTCATTAATGGTCATGATCATGCCAACAACTGTCCATCAATGCACTATGGCCCAATGATAACTTTTACCACATCATTTGTAACATTACGGTCATGATTACACCGAATAATCCCTGGTCATAATCATACCAAGTCCATATATGCACTACAGGCCACAGATGACTTTTGTAAGACCCCAACTTATTATTAATGAAATTTAATTTTCTCTATTTATTATTTTAAGGGTTGATTTGATTAATGTGGATAGTTAGGGATAAAATACGCAAATACTTCAAAATAAGCAAGTGGTTATAAAATATTCATTGTTGTTTGGGAATATTCGTTTGGTCGTGGAATATTCATCTTTTCATGGGAATATTATTAAATGACGACAGTAGCAAACCATGTGTGGGCCCCATAACTGAAAGCGATTGGATGAAGAAAACGACAAATATAAGTGGTTTAAAAATAATAGCGGTGTGGTTGTTACTGTTAATATCGTTAAAATACCGGTGGTTAAAACACAAGAAGATACCAGTATTGCACCAATTATTGATTCTTATGTAAGAAGGCACTACTCAATAATGGTTACAGAAGAATTATCGCTTCGGTATTTTATTGAGTTAATAATTGTCTGCGTTGATATTTTATATTGTTGTTGTTTCAATAATTGTCATTTCACAAAGATTTTTCGTTATCGAAGCAATAATTCATATATTATCCGAATAATATTATTAGATAACATTATTGGCAATGTCTAGAAAGTTTCGCATCTAAGGAGAGGTTTGGTCACCTAATTCGCGCCAAGAAGAAGAAATTCTTATTGGAAAGCCCTCTTCAGGAACCCGCCTGGTTGTCATTAATATGGTGATTTCGTAATATTATTTGTGAATAATTAATTATTTATTCATATGATGAGGAAAATATTGATTTTTTGTGGATATAGATGGAGAAAAATTTTAATGTGACAATTGTTGAAAATTGAAATTTTATCTTTTTCGATAAAATAATTCATTTAAATATATTATTATATTTTAATAATATGATAATGGTGATATTTTTACAACGAATGTGGGATATATGAGTATACGAGGAGGAAGAGTATTTTGTTGCAATAAATGTTTAAAACATGTTAAACATGCCTGTGGACCCCATTTATTGGATCGAAATTTGATTATAACTCGTAAAATCGCTTGGTTTGTGGATTTTTGGCCAATTTCTATTTGGAATTTGGAAAACTTTCTTCCGCAAAGTTGTAGAGAATTGAATTTCCTATAAAAACTCTCGAGATTCGAATTTTCCGATGAAAGGGCTATTTATTATGAATTATTGAAGTTCAAGCTCAAATAATTGATTTTGGAAGTTTAAAATATTTAAAATTAGAAAACATTTTTTCTTACTTTTTCTAGAATGTGGCATGTGTTTGATGGCTGAAATCGATTCTAGGCATGCGAGGAAATTTATATAATTATATTATTAATTTATTAAATTTTTCGCTTTGGTGTTCTAAGCAATTTCTTATAAATAGGTGCTTAGGTTAGAATTGAAAATCACACACGTAAATCAAGTTTTCTCTCTATATTATCGAGCATATTCTTGTGAGTATTTTGAGTATACTTTGAGTATTGCTATACTGGTGCAAGTCCAAGTCATAGCATATATCCGGTGTTTCAATTTAAATCTCGATTTTTCGAGGTAAGGGATGTTATTTTCTTCTCAAATGATATTATTTCTTTAATATCATTATGCTGAAATATTGGTTGGAACTTTTTATCAAATTTGGAACTTTTTCATGTCGAGGTTACTATTCATGAGTTACTATTCACGAGTTACTATTCATGAGTTACTATTCACGAGTTACTATTCACGAGTACTATTCATGAAGCGTGAAGATGTTTTTTTGTGGAATTTCTATCTTTTGGTGTCGGAGTTACTATTCAAGTATACGACACTATTCACGATATCTGACACTATTCGCGAATACTAAGACTATTCAATTTGAAAAATGAAAATTTTTCTTTTCGCTCTAAAATATCTATTCGGATACTAGCTTTGATTGTATCCATGTTTTGATCATTTCTTGAATTTTACACCACTATGATTATTTTTGAGGTATTTTTTTGAACATGGATAAAACAAAGTACTAATCCTTAATCCTTAATCCTTGTCATTTTGTTTCATCGGATTCGTTTCTTTAAAAATATTTTCATCATCCTCTACCTTAAATGATGATATTATTGAATATCTTTGGCCCAGTAGTGCAAAGATGAATGATTTTCAAGAATATCTTTGGTCAGTAGTGCAAAGATGAAGCAGTGTTTAGATGAACATGAATTAATCGATGAATATCTTTGGCCCTGTAGTGTAAAAGATGAATATTTGATTCCGTATGTATATTGATTGATGTTACGGGGATAAAAGATAGACGATGAACTTGTAAATTCATACATAGAAGATAGTAGTTTGCATTCTCTACTTAACTCTTCTAATGAATTATTATTTCATCATGTAATATTGATTTAAAATTTGTTGTCTATTGTATTCTATTAGATTTTTCCCTCGTCAAGACTAACGGTAATTTGTTTTATATTATCTTAGTCATAATATTCTTTCTCGGGCTAGTTGAGCTCACCCTTTTCCTTTTGTTCCATTTTTCTTCTCGGGAGGTGAGAATATAAGCGAAAGTACTAGTCGGGGTATGGAATGAAGGTTTTAGAAAGAATTGTTTAGTAGTCCTCACCATTTTTGTAAAATAATGTATCAATAAATGTGATGAGGATTTATTTGAGTATAGATATTGTCTAGAAGATAATATTTGTATTCAAACTCACAGTTTTACGGTTGTAATAATAAAGTTGTAGTTGTTTCTGTACCATGTATTGACAACTCAGAATAGGTGATGTATACCTATTTTGGGGGTGTCACAACTTTCAACATAATATAAACATGAGGATGATGACAATGATATAAGAATTCAATAAAACAAGTTCAAGAATTAATTTATCCAGGAACTAATAATGTCCAAATTGTCAACATGATACTGCTTTGTAGAGTAAAATTCAAGAATGATCAGAAGAATATTTCCATGAAAAGATACTGGATGAAGCGCAAATATCAAGGATATTCTACTAATTTCATGGAGTATAGAAGTCAAAACTTTAACCAACTGAGTATAATAAAGAATGGAATAACAAAAGAAATCACCATGCATGCGGTATCAGACAGACAAAGTTATTCCAACAGTAATAATAATAACGGAACTAGGTCGTGCAAAATTTGCAATCGACAAGATGTTCCAACAGAATAATAAAGATTTTAACCAGTCCTGTAAAACACATGCACGTGATGTTCCAATGAATAATAATAAAAGATTTTAACCAAAGGTGTAAAACATCTGCACAGGATGTTCCAATGTAATAATAATAAAGACGGAACCATTCGATTGTAAAACACACGCATAAGATGTTCCAATAGAATAATAGAAGAATGTCACCAAGTATAGGGTAAACCACGATACAAAGTTATTCCAATAGAATAATAAGCAATGGAATAACAACAGTTTCTCTTCATGAATAAGAAAGAATAACACCCCTTACATTAGTAGTAGATTGAATCTGCGAGTAGTGTAGTAATGTAATACTCTTCTTCTTCTCTCTTATTCTCTCTATACTTTCTCTCTATAGCTTGAATGAATTTGTGAAAATAATGAAGCACCGTGCCTCTATTTATAGAAGATTTCTAGCTTAGCACTTGAAATATGAAAAGGCAAGTGGCTTGACGATCGGTGATGTGAAAAGAAAAGTGGTTTGACGCCTCGTGATGTGAAACGACAATTGGTTCGGACGCCGTAATAATGTGAAACAAGCAAGTTGTTTGACGTCTGGTAAAGGTAGTTACTATTGACGAAGGTAATTACTATCGACGAAGGTAATTACTATCGACGAAGGTAATTACTATCGACGAAAGAGACTCTTAGATGATGACATATGGGCCCCCATAAAATAACCAAACTTACCACAAACGCCTCATAATAGACTCTTTATATACATTAAGGATTGAATAAATATTACCACAAATCATTTTATTTTTAATCAACACATGTTTAATCTTTCAACAATTATTAATCATTTATAACTTGTCGTCTCAATTATTGATTTAATAATATAATATATTATATGATGATATCTTTGTGACAATAATTGAATCAATAATATAAGAGATATGATGCAAAGAATTTCGTAGAAATAATAATCGAGTATAGGTGAGTGACTTCTCACGTAAGCATCAATAATCAATACCGTGTGTGCTACTATGCAACCACGCCAGACATCGCATTTCTTTTACTACCGGGTAGTTCAACAGTTTTAACGGTAACACCTCCGCCATTATTTTTATAAAGTATTTTTGTCGTTTTCTCAATCCGAGAATAATTCCGTTGTGGAGTCTACCAATGATTGTGCCTTTGTACGAATATTCCCCGACCAAACGAATATTTTATAACAACTTGCTTACTTTGCAAAATTTATAAATATTACCCACAACTATAACATTATATCAAATTTACTCCATAATATTCAAAAATAATATTTATAGAAAATTCATCTTTATTTATAAAAGTTGGGGTCTTACAAGGGATGTTATTTTCGGTTGGTAAGGGATGCTATTTTTGGTTGGTAAGGGATATTATTTGTTGTATTCGTAGGGGGTATTATTTCTTTCATATTCATAAGGAATACTATTTTTTGTATTCATCCTTTAGTATGTCGGAATAACTTGTCTACGCGGATTACGTACCGTATGACAAGTGAAAATCCATTTGCAGTTTTCGTATATAAATTCTTTTCATATTATTAAATCTAAACTTACTATGGTAAGTATTACTTCTATAATCTTTGAAATTAGTGGAATATCTGTTGGTTTTGCGCTTCATCCAATATCTTTTTATTGGAATATTGATCTAAACTTTCTTATTAAATATCAATATTTTCACCCTGGGTACTATTCACGGGTTACTATTCACCCAATTACTATTCACTATAATATTATTCACTCGGATATTTGGGGCACTTTTGATGCCAGGGCACTATTTACGAGTTACTATTCATGGGTTAGTATTCACCCGATTACTATTCAGTCTAGTATTATTCACTCGGGTATTCGGGGCACTTTTTATGCCGGGGTTACTATTCATGGGTTACTATTTCCGAAGTACTATTCACGGGGTACTATTCACCCAATAAATTTATTTCTTTTTTGTCCAAATTATTTTGATACATGGATATTATTCTTGAATTTTACTCCACAAAGCAGTATCATGTTGATAATTTGGATATTTTTTAAACTCTGGATAAATTTAAAGTCTTTAATATTTATCATTGATTCTGTTTGATTGATGCTTATATCATTGTCATCATCCTCATGTTTATATTGTAATGAAAGTCATCTTTGGCCTGTAGTGCATAGATGGACTATTGATTATGAGTTTTACGATTGTATATCTTTGGCTTACGTGCAAAGATGGACTGTTGATTATTGGTTTTACGATTGTATATCTTTGGCTTACGTGCAAAGACGAACTGTTGACTGATAGCTTTGGCCCGTAGTGCAAAGATGGACAGGTGTATGACATGATCATGACCACTTGTGACACTAACGAATATCCTTGGCCCGTAGTGCATGGATAATTCGATGATGTAATTGGTAGGATCATGACCATTAGTTAACAGTTGTATGTCTTTGGCCATAGTTCACTAACAGACAATTGATTAGTATGATCATGACCATTAGTTTTATAGTTGAATATCTTCGACCCATAGTGCAAAGATAGACAACTGATTGGTATGATCATTGATAGTACATTTGAATATCTTTAGCCTTTGGGGTAAGGATATTGAGTAAACGTTCTATTAAGCCTTTATGGCAAGTAAAAACTGTTGATTTACATGATTATAAATATGAATTGTGAATTTAACTATAATCTTTAGTGGTTCAGGTGAAGACAGGAGATGCAAGTTCTCTTTGTCTTGGGTACAAGAAAGAACTGTTGATGAGTATTACAGGAATAAAATATTAACGATAGACTTTTAATTTGAAGGAGATAGTAGAAATTATGTTCTACTTGACTCTTCTAATGGATTATTGATTCCGCTGCAATTATGGTTGAAATCTTTTATTATCTAGCATATGTTCTAAATCTCTGATTTATTCTGATGAAGGCTATTGATAAATGAATTATCTTAGTCATAATATTCTTTACTGGGCTAGCGAAGCTCACCCTTTTGCTTCACAATTCCTTTCAGGTAATAAGAGTGTAGCTGGGTCGAGCAGGGATAACAGGGAAATAGTGTGATGGTTCGAGACTGTCGAAGTTTCTCAATACATTATAAAATGGCATGACGTACAATATATAATTGTATTGAGGACCTAAGATGTGTGTGTCGTATTTTATACGTCACTTAATAATTGATTTTGGTGAACAACAATAGGGTGATGAGAACCCGACTTTGAAAGCGTCAAAAGTGCACCTCATTAGACTGAACATGATAGTAATCTTCTCGTTCTTCTTTGGGGTCTTGAAATATTTGCTGCTGTATTTTATATGGCATTGTAATAATTTGAGTTTGGATAATGTCTATGAGACAATATTGTATTAAAACTCACAGTTCAACTGTGGTCGTACTCTGTACGATAGTTCAACAGTTGAATAAATGAAGTCTGTATTTGATTTTTATAGTGTGATATCTGGAGACTCAGAATGGGCCGTGTGGACCTATTTTGGGGGCATCACAGTGTGGACCTATTTTGGGGATGTCACAATAATCATACCAACAACTGTCCATCAATGCACTACAGGCCAATGAGGACTTTTACTGTAAGACCCCAACTTTTATAAATAAAGATGAATTTTCTATAAATATTATTTTTGAATATTATGGAGTAAATTTGATATAATGTTATAGTTGTGGGTAATATTTATAAATTTTGCAAAGTAAGTAAGTTGTTATAAAATATTCGTTTGGTTGGGGAATAATGTTATAGTTGTGGGTAATATTTATTAGTATGATTATAGATAGGAATTGTGATTTGGTATAACCATGGTCTTTGATGTTTCAGGTAAAGACAAGTGATGAAAATTATCTTCGTCCTGGGTGCGAAGAGGAATTTAGAACCACGATTATGATTATGAAAGTTATTCACACGATTGTGGGATGAGAATTGTTGACTGATGTTACAGGGATAAAACATTGTTGGTGGATTTTTAACGTGGAGAAGATAATAGACTTTATGGTCTATTTGACTCTTCTAATGGATTGCTCGTTCCACTGCAACTATGGTTGAAAAGTTTTATCATCTACCATATGTTCTAAATTCTGATGTATTATTGAGGAAGGTTATTGATAATTCAATTATCTTTAGTCATGATATTCTTTACTGGGCTATTTGTGCTCACTCTTTTGCTTCACAATTCCTTTCAGGTATTAAGAGTGTAATTGGGAATTGGCCAGGGGTAATGTGGGATTATAACGGTGGTCTATAGTTGTTGAGGTTTCCTTAAAACAATATGGAAATAATTTTATTGAGAATTATAGATAAGTGTGTCATATTTTATACGTTATTTTAACCGTTGATTCTTGGTGAACCAAATAGGGTGAGGTGAACCCAACTTTGAAGGCGTTTTGCCATTATCTTACAAGATGTCTAATGATTGCGACGACCGTGTTATCATAAGACAGGGTTGTGCACATCCACTTGTCGAGTATATCTACGAGCACTACCTATATAATCTTGGAGTTTTGTTGAAGTATAATTATCAATTGGAGACAATGGAGATAATTATATGTCAAGAGATGACTCATTATTGGAAAGAAGATGATAACAATCTTCTTGTTTTTCTTTGGGGACTATTGGGTGAACCAAGGATAATTTTGTGGACATATGATATCTATCATAACCTAGATGACCTCCCATGTATAAAGGTTTCCTTGAGTATTTTCCAAAGATTTAAATTTCTAAAACAGTTATTGACTGTACTTTTATGTAAGGTACCATTGTAAGGTCTTGTGGTCAAGGCACCACGAGAGTTATATATATTTGTATTAAAACTCACAGCTTATGTGTTGTCGTACTCTGCACGACAGTTGAACAGTTGTATAAATAAAGTTTGTACTGATTTCTATAGTGTGATATTTAGCGACTCAGAATGGGTCGTGTGGACCTATTTTGGGGGCATTACAACAAATCCCTCCGAGCTAGAAGGTATTGTCAGAATAGGTGCTGAAATGAATCTCCTCTTGAGTTCTTGAAAACTCTTCTCATATTCCTCTCTCCAACCAAATTTCGTATCTTTCCGAGTCAGCTGAGTTAATGGAGTAGTGATTGGAGAAAACCCTTTTACGAATCTCCGATAATAACGAGCTAAGCCGAGAAACCTACGTACTTCGGTAACTGACTTAGGTTGCTTCCAGCTTTGAATTGCTTCAATCTTTTCCGGGTCAACAGATATTCCATGATTTGATATTACGTGCCCAAGGAATGCTACTTCCTCAAGCCAGAACTCGCATTTCTTTAACTTGGCATATAACTTGTTTTCACGAAGCTTTTTGAGTATCAGCCTCAAGTGTTGCTCATGATCTTCACGACTTTTGGAGTAAATGAGGATGTCATCAATAAAGACGACCACAAAGTGATCCAAATATTCCTTGAATACTCAGTTCATCATATCCATGAAGACAGCAGGAGCATTAGTCAATCCAAAAGACATGACTAGGAATTTGTAATGCCCGTACCGAGTTCTGAAAGTAGTCTTTGGAATGTCATCAGTTTTAATCTTCAACTGATGATATCCAGAACAAAGATCGATCTTTGAAAAGAATTTGGCGCCTTGCAACTGATCAAACAGGTCATCAATGCGAGGCAACGGATACCTATTTTTGATGGTGACATGATTTAACTCCCGATAATCAATACAAAGTCGCATACTTCCATCTTTCTTCTTCACTAATAGAACATGAGCACCCTAAGGAGACGTACTAGGTCGAATAAAACCAATGCCTAACAATTCCTACAGTTGGGTTTTTAACTCCTGAAGTTCAATAGGAGCCATTCGATATGGGGCTTTGGAAATTGGTTTTGTACCGGATTCAAGGTCGATACAAAATTCAATTTCACGCTCTAGGGGTAGGCCAAGAAGTTCTTCAGGGAATACGTCAGGAAATTTATTAACAATAGAAATATCATTCAAATCTGACGTATTTTTATTTAAATCCGTGACATGGGCTAAGAAAGCTTGACATCCGTTTTTCAATAAATGAATAGCTTTATGGCTTGATATGACAGTGATTGACTTTAGTGGTTTGGTTTCATGCATTCGCATAATTGGTTGGTTAGGAATATGAAAGCTAAAAACCATACAAAAATATTTAGGGAACCTTTTGCTCCTCGGAGCATCCCAAGACATCAAATATCTTAGTGATCTTCTTTATCCACGTCTCTGCCTTAAGTGGTTTTGGCTCTCCAATAAACTCTGGTGGTCCCAGCTCTTTGAACGATTTAGCGGAGACCGTCCGAGAGTTGCCATTGTTTCCACTTGTATTTTGAACAGGAGCCGCTCTCGCCTGATGTTGCATGAATTGCATAAAGCCTCTGAACATCCCATCATTCATAATTTGATCGGTGTTATTATTTACTTGAGGATTATTGTCTTTCTATTGCACATTTTCCTGGGTATTGATCGTTGGTGACTCAATGGTCTCATGTGCTTCATTTCTGATCTCAACATTTTTAGATGCCATTTTCAAACACTACCACAAAACAAGGGTTAACTGACATGTCACATATTATCCCTATACTCTGACCGACCAATTAAATACCAAATAAACTTAGGTAGGATATACTAGCGAATGAATTTCCCGTCTCTCCCCTCCTAGTTGTTGTCTCACATCTCAGCCAGGGATCATATCCCTAAGCTTTGATACCAACTTTGACTCCCCCAAAATAGGTATACATCACCCATTCTGAGTCGCCAAATACATTGTACATAAATCAAATACAAACTTCTTTTATACAATACGACAACAACGTAGCTTAGAGTTTTTACACGAATATTGTCTCATAGACAGTATTCAAACTCAAATGAAGTCCTCATTACATTTATTATCACACTATTTCATAAAATAGTGAGGGCTACTATATCCTCCATCTCGGACCATCACTCTGTTCCCCGACTAGTCCCGGCTACGTTTTCATTTTTTGAAGAGAACAATGAAAGAAAAAGGGTGAGCTCAACTAGCCCAGTAAGAAATATTATAACTAAGATAATGCATAATAAATTATCGTTAGCCTTCAACAGTGTTAAACTGATAAAATACAATAAACATCAAGTTTAACTGCAGCGGAACAAGCAATCCATTAGAAGAGTCAAGTAGAGCATGATATCTACTATCTTCTATGATTTAAAAAGGTTTTTCATCAACTTTATCGCTGAGACTCAGCTTAATAAATAAACCACATCATCGAATCATCCCTGCATCGCGGCCAAGGATATTCATGTAATCATCAATGGTCACGATTATACCGAATAATCCCTGGTTATAAGCATACCAACAATTGTCCATCAGTGCACTACAGGCCAATGAGGACTTTTACCACATCATTTGTAGCATTATGGGTCATGATTATACCGAATAATCCCTGGTCATAATCATACCAATCAATAGTACATCTATGCACGTAAGCCACAAATGACTTTTATCACAATATAAACATGAGGATGATGACAATGAAATAAGAATTCAATTAAAAGAAAGCAAAGGATAAATTTTTAAAGATTTATAATTTAATTTATCCAGAATTCAATAATGTCCAAATTGTCAGCATGATACTGCTTTGTGGAGTAAAATTAAAGAATAATATTGTATCAAAAATGATTTAGACAACAAAGAAATCAATTTTTGTCATGAATAATTCCCCAGGTGAATAGTACCCGAGTGAATAGTACCCCGTGAATAGTACTTTGTAAATAGTACTCGTGAATAGTAATTTGTGAATAGTACCTGTGAATAGTACTTTGTGAATAGTACTCTGTGAATAGTACTTTGTGAATAGTACCGTAAAAATGAATACTACTCATGGACAGTACTCCGACATGAAAAGCTTAAAATTTAAAAAGAATGTGCAGAAAATATCCTTGTGAAACGATACTAGATGAAGCGCAAATTTCAAAGATATTCTACTAATTTCACGGAGTATAGAAGCTATACTTTAACAAAATGAGGGTATAATCAGGAATACGAGAAGAAATAATATTACTCAAATACTATAGAGTATGGAAGAAAATATTATTCCTTATGAATACTGAAAAAAATAATATCCCTTACCTCAGAAGAAGATTGAATACTCGAATAGTGAAGTAACAGACTTCTCTTATTATTTCTCTCTATAGCTTCTCTCTCTATAATTGCTCTTTTGAGTCTTAGTGAATTGGTGAGAATGAAGGAAGAATGAGCTTCTATTTATAGAAAAATATAGTTTCGATAATTGCATGTTTTGGGGCTCGAAATATTACAGTATAATACCTTCATCTTTTCCTTTTTTTAATTTAGTTCTGCAAGTATTATCAAACTTGCACCACCTCCCCTAATACTACATCTTGTGAATCAATAGTACATTCATGTGAATCAATAGTTCTATACATGTAAAAAAAATAATTACAATATAGTACCTTCATCTATAACTCCATTTTTAATTTAGTCATGCAAGTATTATCAATCTTGCACCACCTCCCCTAATACTACATGCATGTGAATCAATAGTACACACATGTGAACAAATAGTTATAAACATGTGAATTAATAGCAATTAATTGCTCACTTATCCGATTAATTACCCGATTGGTCAATATAACTTCTAGACATCAATTATTATGGAAATAAATGTCGATTTCCATTAACACTAATAATCCCAACACAATGAAAATATCAATTTCATCTTTAATCAACACGAACTTATTCATCATTAATATTATAACTCAGAATATTTAACAACCAGATCATTCCTGTGAAAGAGGGCTTTTCGATAAGGATTTCTCCTATTGACGCCGCAATTAGGTGACCAAACATCTCCTCGATGTAACTTTCTAGACATTGTCAATATTGCAAACAATAATATGAATAACTTTGTCATCTCAATTATTGATTTAATAATAATAAATATTATGCGATGATAATCTTTGTGACAATAATTGAATCAATAATATGAGAGATATTATAAAAGAATTTATTGTAGCAATAATTGAGTATAGCTGAGTGACTTCTCACGTAAGCATCAATAATCAATACAGTATGCTACTATGTAACCATGCGTATTACTGTACTTTTATCACCGGGTAGTTCAACAGTTTAACGGTAAAACTTTCGTCGTTATATATATAAAAAGATAATTTTGTCGTTTTCTAACTCCTACAAATTCCATTTGTGGAGTCCACCAATGATTGTGTCGTAGTACGAATAATCCCTGTTAAAACGAATATTCTCCAACCAATCGAATATTTTATAACCACTTGCTTACTTTGAAAAATTTGTAAATATTACCCACAACTATAACATTATCTCAAATCCACACCATAATATTCAAAAATATATTTCGAAAAAAATTAATCTTTATTCATAAAAGTTGGGGTCTTACAACCTCCTCTTCTTATGAAATTTCGTCCTCAAAATTAGGTTGTGTACCTAGTATGTCGAAGAAGTGAGGATACCTTGACTTCATTTCAGATTCTAACTCCCAGGTCATTTCCTCAACATCGTGGTTTCTCCATAAAACTCTAGGTATAACCTTGGAGCATAGAATATGATCCTTCTTATCCAAGATTTTAATAAGTACCTCTTCATATGTTAAATCTTTCGATATTGCGTTCGGTTCTAATTCAATAATGTGGTTTGAGTCTTTCAGATATTTACTAACATAGATATGTGAAAAACGTTATGAACACGAGACATACTTGGCGGTAATGCGAGTCTATAGGCCACAGTTCCTACTCGATCGAGGATTATAAATGGGCCAATGAATCGAGGATTGAACTTTCCCCTCTTTCCAAATCTCATAACTCCTTTCCATGGAGCAACACGTAACAACATATGATCTCCAATATTGAATTGCACGTCCTTTCGATGAAGATCATCATAACTCTTTTGTCGATCTTGTGAGGTTTTTATACGTTGTCGAATCGTTTGAATCTTTTCCGTAGTCATACGTACCAACTCCGGTCCCAACAACGTTGCTTCACCCACCTCATCCCAGCATACTAGAGAACAACACTTTCTTCCATACAACGCCTCAAATGGAGCCATGCCAATTCTTGCTTGATAACTGTTGTTATAGGAAAACTCCACCAATGGTAAGAACTTGTCCTAACTTCCTTTGAAGTCAAGGACACAGAGTCTTAATAAATCTTTAAGAGTTTGAATAGTCCTCTTCGACTGCCCATCCGTTTGAGGATGATATGCCGAACTAAATCGTAAATCCGTACACATAGCTTTTTGCAAACTAACCCAAAATCGCGAAGTGAATCTTGGGTTTTAATCAGAAACTATGGATACTGGCATACCATGCAATCTTGTAATCTCATTTATATACATATGAGAAAGAAGTTCAAGTATAAAAGTTTCTCACATCGGTAAGAAATGAGCAGACTTGGTCAATCTATCAACAATGACCCAAATCGCATCTATGCCTTGGGAAGACCAGTAACGAAATCCATGGTAATGTGCTCCCACTTCTATTCTGGAATTTTCAAGTGGTTGCAATGGACCTTTTGGAACTTGATGATCTGCCTTGACTCATTGACAAGTTAGACACCTTGAGATAAACCCCGCTATCTCTCTCTTTATATTGCTCCACCAAAATGTATGTCGAAGATCACGATACATTTTGGTACTCCCAGGATGGATTACATACGGTGTGTTGTGCGCCTCCATCATGATTTTATATTTCAAGTCAGAATCGTTAGGAACACAAAGTCTGGAGTTGACTCGAAGTATTCCTTCTTCATCGATTCTTGCTTCTAGAATAGCACCTTCTTGCACTTTCTTCCTCATATGCATTAGCTCCAGGTCTATAGCTTGAGCAGCTTTAACTTTATCGATTAAAGTCGGTTCTACTCGTATATTTATCATCATCATATGGGTCCCTGGAGTCTTTAACTCTATCTCCATCCATTGTAAGTCATACAAAATAGGCCTTTGCGTTGACAATATTGTACTCGTACCTGCATATGATCTTCTACTTAATGCGTCAACTACTACGTTCACTTTTCCCGGATGGTATTGAATGGTATGATTGTAATCTTTTAATAGTTTGAGCCAACGTCATTGCCGCATGTTGAGTTCTTTTTGAGTGAAGAAATATTTGAGGATTTTATGATCCGTATAGATCTCCACATTCTCTCCATATAGGTAATGCCTCCAAATCTTAAGCACAAAAACGATAGCTGCCAACTCTAGATCATGAGTAGAATAATTCCTCTCATATTCTTTGAGTTATCGTGAGGCATAGGCTATGACTTTCCCATGTTGCATGAGAACACATCCTAACCCTTTGCCTGAAGCATCACTGTAGATGACAAATCCCTCTAAGCCAGATGGTATTGTTAGAACAGGTACTGAAATGAGTCACCCCTTGAGTTCTTGAAAACCCTTCTCACATTCCTCGCTCCAACCGAATTTTGTATCTTTCCGAGTCAGCTGAGTTAATGGAGTAGTGATTCGAGAAAAACCTTCTACGAATCTCCGATAATAACCGGCTAAGCCGAGAAAGCTTCGTATTTTGGTCACTGACTTAGGTTGCTCCCAGCTTTGAAATGCTTCAATCTTTGCCGGGTCAATAGATATTCCGTGATTTGATATTACGTGCCCAAGGAATGCTACTTCCTCAAGCCAGAACTCACATTTCTTCAACTTGACATATAACTTGTTTTCACGAACCTTTCGGAGTATCAGCCTCAAGTGTTGTTCATGATCTTCACGGCTTTTGGAGTAAATGAGGATGTCATCAATAAAGACGACCACAAAGTGATCCAAATATTCCTAATATACTCGGTTCATCATATCCATGAAGGCCTCAGGAGCATTAGTCAATCCAAAAGACATGACTAGGAATTCGTAATGCCCGTACCGAGTTCTAAAAGTAGTCTTTGGAATGTCATCAATTTGTTAAGAACGAAGATCGAACTTTGAAAAGAATTTGGCCCCTTGCAACTAGTCAAACAGGTCATCAATACGAGGCAACGAGTACCTATTTTTTATGGTGACATGATTCAACTCCCGATAATCAATACAAAGTTGTATACTTCCATCTTTCTTCTTCACGAATAGAACAGGAGCACCCCAAGGAGACGTACTAGGTCGAATGAAATCGATGTCTAATAATTCCTGCAGTTGGGTTTTTAACTCTTGAATTTCAATAGGAGCCATTCGATATGGGGCTTTAGAAATGAGTTTTGTACCGGATTCAAGGTCGATACAAAATTTAATTTCACGCTCTGGGGGTAGGCTAGGAAGTTCTTCAGGGAATACGTTAGGAAATTTATTAACAATAGTAATATCATTCAAATCTAACATATTTTTATATAAATCCGTGAAATGGGCTAAGAAAGCTTGACATCCGTTTTTTAATAAACGAATAGCTTTATGGCTTGATATGACAGTAATTGACTTTAGTGGTTTGGTTGCATGAATTCACATAATATGTTGGTTAGGAATATGAAAGCTAACAACCTTACGAAAATAATCAATTTTTGCATGATGAGTAGTTAACCAATCAATCCCTAAAATCACATCAAATGCAAGTATTTTTAAGGAAATAAGATCGACATGTAATGTGAGGGTACCGAGTTGAACCAAACAAGACTTATAAACAGTGAATGTAATGAAGGTTTCTCCAAATGAAGTTTTAACAGATAAGTCAAAGTCTAATTTCTCCGGAGTCAAATTTAAACATTGAGCGCATGTAGGAGAAATAAAAGAATGGGTAGAACTAGTATCAAATAAGGTATATACTTCACTAGAGTTTATGATTAGTATACCCGCGATCACCTCGTTCAGATTCCTCGCTTTTTGGGAGGTTACGACAAACGGTCTCCCTTGAACTACCAGTTTTGTCTTGTCTAGAATGGCCTTGGATGCCTCCATCCCAACTGGACTTGACTTCGGTGCACGATAAAATCGGGCTAGGTGACCTTCTCTTCCACAATTGTAACATGCCTTGGAGTGTTGCGTACAGTTTGGACTGATGTGTCCCTCCCCTCTGCATTTGTAACATACGACCGACAGTCGTTCTCCTTCCTTAACAACATATGTTGGTGCTGACGTCTTTCCATCATTATTGAATTTCCTCTTCTTGAAATTTCCACTTCTATTATCTTGGCCATGATTACCACCGAAGTGGTTACCTTTTCTGGCATGTTGATTCCCTCCACGTTTGTTGTCACCGCTTCGATGACTGTTACCACTGGTATTATCGATTTGTCGACTATTCTCTCTTGGTTGGGTTGAATCATTATCGTGCTCCAATAACTGAGCCTTATTTATAACATCTGAATACAAACACAGTTTGTGAGAAATTAGGTATTGACGTATCTCATGTTTCAAACCTCTTAGAAACATCCGCGTCATTCTCTCCTCATTATCAACCAAGTGGGACGTAAACCGGGACAACTCGGCAAACTTAGCTTCGTACTGTGACATGGTCATATTGTTTTGCTCCAGCTTGATAAAATCTACCTCTTTCATGTGATGAATACTTTCTAGAAAGTACTTGTCATTGAATTGTTCTTGGAACTTCTCCCAAGACATCTTCAATGCGACAGGTTGAATACGCTTTACAGATTCCTACCAGTAATCTGCCTCTCCTCGCAACATGAAGGTGGCAAATGGAACCTTTTGCTCCTCGGAGCATCCTAAGACATCAAATATCTTGGTGATCTTCTTTATCCACGTCTCTGCCTTAAGTGGTTTTGGCTCTCCAATAAACTCTGGTGGTCCCAGCTCTTTGAACTATTTAGCGGAGACCGTCCGAGAGCTGCCAGTGTTTCCACTTGTATTTTGAACAGGAGCCGCTCTCGCCTGATGTTGCATGAATTGCATAAAGCCTCTGAACATCCCATCATTCATAATTTGATCGGTGTTATTATTTACTTGAGGATTATTGTCTTTCTATTGCACATTATCCTGGGTATTGATCGTTGGTGACTCAATGGTCTCATGTGCTTCATTTCTGATCTCAACATTTTTAGATGCCATTTTCAAACACTACCATAAAACAAGGGTTAACTGACATGTCACATATTATCCCTATACTCTGACCGACCAATTAAATACCAAATAAACTTAGGTAGGATATACTAGCGAATGAATTTCCCGTCTCTCCCCTCCTAGTTCTTGTCTCACATCTCAGCCAGGGATCATATCCCTAAGCTTTGATACCAACTTTGACTCCCCCAAAATAGGTATACATCACCCATTCTGAGTCGCCAAATACATTGTACATAAATCAAATACAAACTTCTTTTATACAATACCACAACAGCGTAGCTTAGAGTTTTTACACGAATATTGTCTCATAGACAGTATTCAAACTCAAATGAAGTCCTCATTACATTTATTATCACACTATTTCATAAAATAGTGAGGACTACTATATCCACCACCTCGGACCGTCACTCAATTCCTCGACTAGTCCCGGCTACGTTTTTATTTCCTGAAGAGAATAATGAAAGCATAAGGGTGAGCTCAACTAGCCCAGTAAGAAATATTATGACTAAGATAATGCAGAATAAATTATCGTTAGCCTTCAACAGTGTTAAACTGATAAAATATAATAAACATCAAGTTTAACTGCAGCGGAACAAGCAATTCATTAGAAGAGTCAAGTATAGCATGATATCTATTATCTTCTATGATTTAAAAAGGTTTTTCATCAACTTTATCACTGAGACTCAGCTTAATAAATAAACCACATCATCGAATCATCCTTGCACCACGGCCAAGGATATTCATGTAATCATCAATGGTCATGATTATACCGAATAATCCCTGGTTATAATTGTGAGATCCCGAATTTTATGTAATGAAAGTATTCAATTTTCCTATAATTATTATTCTATTTAGTAAATGGTTAAATTGATAAAAGGTTAAAGTTAAGGGTGATATGTGAAAAATTGTCAAAGTAAGCAAGTTGTCATAAAATAATCGATGATAAAAGTACAGTAATACGCGTGGTTGCATTGTAGCACACAATATTGATTATTGATGCTTACGTGAGAAGTCACTCAGTTATACTCAATTATTGCTATAGTAATCTCTGTATCATATCTCTCATATTATTGATTCAATTATTGTCACAGTATCATCTGCATAATATTTTATATTATTAAATCAATAATTGAGATGACAAGTTGTTCATATTATTATTTACATTATTGACGATGTCTAGAAATTCTCTCGAGAAAAGGGGTTAGGTTATTTAATTGCGTGCCAATAGAGAGAAATTCGTATCGAAAAGCCCCCTCTTTCCTGGAAACGATCTGGTTGTTAATATTGTGAGTTATAATATTAATGATGAATGTTATTAAAAATCAAATTTGAGCTCGGAGTTGAATTTGGAGATGCTGACGTGATATTTGAGTCCAGAACGGTGAAATTAGTAAAAATAGACTATAAACACAAAATTTACTGTAGTTGACTTTTTGGTCAAAAAGTCAATAGTTGACTTTTTCAGAAAAAGTCAATCTTTGAAAATTCAAAAATGAAATTTTTGATAAAAATATTTTCATCGTGTTGAGATTATTAGTGTTAGTGGAAATCGACATCTATTCTGATAATAATTGATGTCTGGAGGTTATATTGATTAATCGGGTAATTAATCGGATAAATGAGCAATTAATTGCTATTAATTCACATGCTTATAACTATGTGTTCACATGTATGTACTATTGATTCACATGCATGTACTATTAGGGGAGGTGGTGCAAGATTGATAATACTTGCATGACTAAATTAAAAATGGAGGTATAGATGAAGGTACTATACTATAATTATTTTTTTCACATGTATAGAACTATTGATTCACATGATTGTATTATTGATTCACGTGATGTACTATTAGGGGAGGTGGTGCAAGTTTGATAATACTTGCATGACTAAATTAAAAATGATGGTATTATACTGTAATATTTCAAGCCCCAAAACGTGCAATTATCGAAACTATATTTTCCTATATATAGAAGATCATTCTTCCTTCATTCTCACCAATTCACTAAGACTCACAAGAGCAATTATAGAGAGAGAAGCTATAAAGAGAAAGAATAAGAGAAGTCTGCTACTTCACTATTCCAGTATCCAGTCTTCTTCTGAGGTAAGGGGTATTATTTATTTCATATTCGAAAGAGATATTATTTTTCGTATTCGTATGAATATTATTTTCATTCAATATTCGTAAGGAGTATTATTTCTTTCGTATTCATGAAAAGAGTTATTTTCTTTCAATACTCGTAAGGGTTGTTATTCCATTCTTTATTATTCTGTTGGAATAACCTGTCTACGCGGACTACCGCATGCATGGTGAAATTCTTCTGTTATTCCATTCTTTAATATTCTGTTGGAATAACCTGTCTATGCGGACTACCGCATGCATGGTGAAAATCTTCTATTATTCCAGTCTTTATTATTCTGTTGGAAAAAGCTGTCTACGCGGACTACCGCATGCATGGTGAATGACCCTTCATATTTATTCTTTTATTACATTGTGGAAATGATCTGTCTACGTGGATTACCACATGTCGGGTGAAAATCCATTTGCAGTTTTGTATATTCTATTATACTCGTATGAGATATCATTTCTTTTGTACTCGTCATGGAATATCATTTTCTTTTGTATTTTCCTTTTATGAGTACTATTCACGAAGTACTATTCATGTGTACTATTCACGTATACGATACTATTCATGTATATGGTATTATTTTCGAATACGAGTTACTATTCACTGGTTCTATTCATAAAGTACTATTCATGAAGTACTATTCACGAGTACTATTCACAAATTACTATTCTCGAAGTACTATTTCTGAAGTACTATTCATAGGGTACTATTCACGGAGTACTATTCATGACAAAAATATATATTTTTTCGGTCCAAATCATTTTTGATACAATATTATTCTTGAATTTTACTCCACAAAGGAGTATCATGTTGACAATTTGATCATTATTGAATTCTAGATAAATTAAATTATAAATCTTTAAAAATTTATCCTTTGCTTTCTTTTAATTGAATTCTTATATATATCATTGTCATAATCCTCATGCTTATATTGTGATGAAAGTCATCTTTGGCTTACGTGCATAGATGGACTGTTGATTGGAATGATTATGACCTGGGATTATTCGGTATAATCATGACCATAGTGTTACAAATGATTTGGTAAAAGTCCTCATTGGCCCGTAGTGCATTGATGGACAGTTATTCGGTATAATCATGACCATTAGTGAAAACACGAATATCCTTGGCTCGTAGTGCATGGATAATTCGTGGTCGTGATACTAATGAATATCCTTGGCCCGTAGTGCATGGATGATTCGGTGATGTGGATTATTTATTAAGCTGAGTCTCAGCAATAAAATATTGATAATAAACTTTTAATTCGTAGAAGATAGTAGATATCATGCTCTACTTGATTCTTCTAAAATACAGTTGCATGTCTTTGGCCTATAGTGCAAAGATGAAATGTTAATGAATATCTTTGGCCCAGTGCAAAGATGAATTTATTAGTATGATTATGAACAAGAACTGTGATTTGGTATAACCATGATCTTTGATGTTTGAGGTAAAGGCGGGTGATGAAAATTATCTTAAATCACAGGTGCGAAGAGGAATTTAGAATCACAATTATGATTATGAGTTATTGACATGATTGTGGAAAGGAACTATTGATTGATGTTACAGGGCTAAAACATTGTTGGTGGACTTTTAACGTGAAGAAGATAGACTTTATGGTCTATTTGACTCTTCTAATGGATTGCTCGTTCCGCTACCACTATGGTTGAAAAGTTTTATCATCTACCATATGTTCTAAATCTCTGATTTATTACTAACGAAGGCTATTGATAATTTAATTATCTTTAGTCATGGTATTCTTTACTAGGCTAGTTGTGCTCACCCTTTTGCTTTCCAATTCCTTTCAGGTAATAAGAGTGTAGCTGGGTCGAGCAGGGGTAACAGGGGAATAGAATGAAGGTCTATAGCTGTTGAGGTTTCCCCTAAAATAGTATGGAAATAGTTTTATTGAGAATTTTAGATAAGTGTGTCGTATTTTATACGTCATTTTAACCATTGATTTTGGTGAACCGAATAGGGTAAGGTGAACCCAACTTTGGAATGGTATTTTGCCACTATCATACAAGATGTCTAATGATGTACGACTTCACTTGTTATCATAAAGACAGAGTTGTGCACATGCACTTGCTGATTATATCTATGAGCACTACCTATATAATCTTGGAGTTTGGTTGAAATATAATTCTCAATTGGAGACAATGGAGGTAATTATATGTCAAGAGAAGACTCATCATTGGAAAGAACATGATAGTAATCTTCTCTTTTTTCTTTGGGGTCTATTGGGTAAACCTAGGATAATTCTCGAGTCATATGATATCTATCATAACTTAGATGCATGGCCTCCCATGTACGAAGGTTTCCTTGAGCATTTTCTGTAATAACCTGATATTTTCTATATAATTAAATCAGAAATTTTGCGTATAAATTTTTTATTTATTATAAAGGTGAGAATATGTGCCAGGTAATGTGTATGTATTTATGTGATAAATAAAATTTATTTATTACATAAATAATTTCAAATAATTTTATTTTAGAATTATTGATCATTATAAATTATATTCTTATAATAATTAATTTTATAGTAGAAATATTTTTATTATTTATTTTCTATGAAAATATGATTATTATATTATTTAAATAATATATGAAAATATTATAGAATTTTATAATAATTAGTTTATTATATGAATTTTAGTTCAGATTATTTAAGTTAATTATTTTAACTTAATTATTATTATTATATATGAAAGATAAATCGGATATGGAATCCAAACCCTAATTTTGGATTTTGATCAAAGAATGAGAATAATTATATAATATTAATTATATTTTAATTTTTTAGTGTTATAAATATGTAATGTATATACGTAGTGATAATGGTTGGTCAATTATGATGTATTATGATCAAACCCTAATAATATTTTTATAAACCCTAATATTACTATTAAACCTTAGTTTCGAAGTCAAATAAGACTTTAAAATCTGTTAAGTCACTGTGTTATGTGGTGTATGATATGTATTATAAAGATTTGATTCTAATTAGGAAAACCCTAATTATAAGAGACCTTAACTGTAAATTAAATCCCTAATTTCTTAAATTATAAACCTTAAACAGTAATTAGCTAATTGCTAAATGGAAACCCTAATTTAATACTCAATTTGAGTTCGAGACTGTTATGTAACTATGTTGGTATGATTAAGGTTAAGTATTATAGAATTTTATATTGATTAGGTAAACCCTAATTAATATTTAGAAATATTAATTTCTAGAAAACCTATTATTTAAATTAATAACCCTAATTGTTAGAATTAGTAACCCTAATTATTCAATTGGAGCCCTAATTGCTAAATTAGCAATCTCAATGATAATTAGTGAAACTTAAATCTAATATTCAATTCTATGAAATTAGATAACCTAGGTTAATTAAAGAAACCCTAATTATAATTTTTAGAAACTAAAATTTTATATTTTAAACCCTAACCAGAAGTCCTACAATTTTTGTGCTAAATCCTAAGGGTTAAACCCTAAGGGTTGGCCATGTTACAAGATTGCCATTAAATTGGTTAGCCAAATGACAAAAATGCCCTTATTGCATTATTGGACATTACTTGTGTATCTTGCCAAGATGGGAGTTGGTAAACAAATCTAACAACTGTGACACCCCCAAATCCTGGTACTTCATTACCTCAAGATTCGATGTTCACGTAATCAAAACATTCATAGGTAACTGCCCAATCATAATAAATTGAATAATAAAAACCTGCCCATACAGGATTACTTTAATAAAAACATTATCTCCCAGGTTCTCTAACCTTTAATACAATCATTCAAGTGCGGAAATAAAATTATTACATCACATCATTATTAAAAGTCTATCATCATAACGATTTAAGAAAAATTACAAGTCTTCATCACTTGTACATTTTTCCCTTTCCTTTGCTAGTTGTAGGTTTATCTACCTTCTCAACCATAGCTGCAATAAATGTATAAATATGCAAGAGTGAGCAAACAAAACTCACTTGAAATAAGAATAAATATCTTTACATCATTTGCCAAATAATAGGCTCAATATAACTGAATGATAGGTTCTATTAACATTTCAATATTTGCCAATTCATAGGCTCAATAGAACTGAACAATAGGTTCTATTAACATTTCAACATTTTCCAATTCATAGGCTCAATAGAACTGAATGATTTGTTCTATTAACATTCTTAAATATACTCTCTCGAGGGTTGAATGACCATAAACCATATCCACGAGTTATAAGTAATCTTTCAACTTTAACTTTAACAGTCATATGACTATAAGGACTCCACGTACTTAGGGGGATCAATCCTTCGTACAATGTATTGTGCAAAACCATTTCAATGCTAAGCGTAAACCCCTAAACATAGGGTTGTTCATCTCAGTATTTAGAGTACAAGTCCGCACCAAAGAAAGTTTGGTTTGGATAAGCTTTCGAGGGTAATTGAAGTTTAATGATCATCAACTAGGGAACTAGTTGAATCAACAATGCTTGATAATACAATAGTTGTTTAATAACAACATAACTTAGAACATTTGAGAATCATAAATGAACTGATTCTACTTATCTAACTCATGCTTGAAATAACTATAGAGCATAAGTATTCAATAGAATGAATAAAATGGTTAACCTTTGTTTGAACAGTAAAATAAGCTAAGGTTCGAGTCTTATAAAATTAGAATGATATTCTTGAATGTACATTTAACTGATAGCAAGTTGGAAACTAAAAACTTGCCCAACAATGTATTATCTCATGCAAGGAATTAAAACAGTTTAATAATAGAGACGAGAGTTCAAAAACTACGCTCATTATACAATAATAGAACTTAAGAAACTTGCTTAATTGTAAACAAGTTAGAATGAATCAATGTAATAATAGAACTAACTCAACAAAAATGTAGAGTTAGAAAACTTGCACAATGTAATAAATGAACTAGATCAACAAAAGTGTAGAGTTAGAAAACTTGCCTAGAGCGTAAGCTATAAAATTAAACTCACGATCACCTACACATAATTTTAGAACCACAACACCTATTAGATATGCTAACATACCATAACATGATCATTACCATTTACATTTCAGAAACTCTAAGTGTTTTACTTCGCAACACTTGTCTAACTTTCATTATGTATACTAAATCACCACATAACACGTTCTTGATTTACTATTCACTTTTACAATTTTGAATTCATAATCCACATAACACAACTTTGTATTAGCCTTGTTGTTACATGTTGGACACATTACCATAACCTTTAGCTAAGCCACAAAGAACGACCAAAGTCTGCAGAATAAATGAATTGATTAATTCGAAAATGGCCACTGCTGGCGGTGAAAGCGAGTTTTATATGGGGATGCCGATATGTGCGTGATGCGACTTATGAAGACCCAGTTTTTGCGAAGCGAGCCACGACACTTTTCTTAAGCCAACTAACACGAATTTCACCCATCAAACAGTGATAATAACACGTAAAATAAATATACAACTATCATAAACATGATTGCTAACATATAAAATCACTTAACACAATTTAACACATACTAACACTATTTTAATTTCTCAATTTTCATGTTTTTCACATAAAACTCCAATATTTGATATTCATCCCAAAATTCATCACTGTGAATTCATTATTTGGCCAAATCACTCCATTCCAATTAAGTTATGCTCGTATCTCATTGAACTAACATAAGCAAAACTCAATTAACATTTTAGCATGCAATTTGACCCTCAAAATTGATACTTACATAGCTACATATGAAAACATATATACACTGATATTATTTCTACTACTGTCAAACGAATTTAGCATGCAATTGTTGTTTATACATAATCTCTATCATCATATACTCACATAATCACAAGTAATCCCATTGTATAGCAATAATTCAACAATTTGAAATTCACAGATTATATAAAAGTTTGCCGTAATACTCATAAACATATATACAATATGCAAGTTGTAGAACATACCTTCAATTTGTGTGTAATTCTTGCTACGATCACTGGAATTGTTGAAAATCCTAAGCTTTCTCTCAATTTCTCTCAACTCTCACTACAAAAAAATAGGGCTTCAGCAACAACCGATTTTCGTTGCTAAAGGTGCCAAATTTCGTTGCCAAAGGGTTTTGGCAACGACTTTACTGTCGTTGCGTCTTTCATTGCGCAATGAGCGTTGCTAATTATTCCGCAACAGACAAATTTTTTTCGTTGCCAAAAGTAATACATTTTGCAACGAAATATGGCTTTCGTACAGAGACATCGATCATTTAGCAAAAAAATGTATTGTTGCAGAATAATTAAAATTTCGTTGCTAAAAACCCCATTTCGTTGCAAAATCCTGCTAATTGGCAACGAAATGAACCTTTTTTTTTTTGCACCGACCATGAATTTTCGTTGCAATTGATACCATTTTGCAACAACATTTTTCGTTGCAGTAAATTATGAAAATTGTTGCCTAAGCTTGCTTTCGTTGCGGAATGTAAACTTTTTAGCAACGATTTTCGTTCTTGATTATATTATTTGGCAGCGACATTATCTTTGAATCAACAACAAAAATGTTTATTCTTTGGTTATTTTTAAATAGCAACGAAAGTTCGACGATTATAGCGACATTATATGTTGCCATTTATTTATATGTGCAACGAAAGTTGATATGATTTTAACGATAAAAATGTTGCCTTTTATTTTAGTATTAGCAACAATATCCTCTCCGTTGTTATTAGGTTAATTTTTCGTTGCCAAATATTATATTTTTTAAAGTCATTACTTAGCGAAAATTTGTTGCTAAATGTATAAAAAATTATTGCTATATTAAAATTATTAAATTATTGCCTTTTCTTTTGTTATGTAACGAATGTCAAAATTATTTTATAAACAAAAAATTATGTCTCAATAACCACATAACAAATTATAACAGAAATACAAAAAAAACTAAAATATTATTAATTAAATAAAATCATCCGATACATCGATACATGATCATTCATCATCTTTACAATCAAACTTCGTAAGATGTTGCTAACAAAATGGAAAATAGCTCAAGTCGCATATATACAAATTTTCTACCATTGATTCATGCAAGTGTGCAATTAAGCAAAGATAAAAAAAGTTTAGTAAAGATAATGATCTATGTGCCCCTAGTTGACCTGATGTTGGTACTCTGGACAATGGTATACCTATAAGAGTACAAGCAATTTGCTTACAATCCCGTCCAAGTATGGTGTCAGGATCTCTGGTGTACAACTTTGCTAAAATTTAGCACTGCTGAAGCATCATTCGCCTGCAACATACAACATAAATGCTAATGGATGAAATAGATCATGTTAGCAGCAGAGTGAAGGGAGAAAAGACTAACACGATCCTACAGAATCAAGGTACAAATTCAAGGCTCCAACATAATACAATTCACAATCCTAATGAAAGCAATGTTATGATTTTTATGAGAGGATATCTCTCGTTGGTTGATTTTACACAGGTTGAGTAAATCCAAAATTGTGCATAAAATAATTGCAATGCTAAAGAACATATACATACAATTCTCAATGAGGCGGATAAATACCAATTAATATATCCCACAAACACTGAATTGAGGGATTTTGGTAGTCATCCATGGTGCGGCTGACTAATCTTTGGCGGCACCAGGATGATGATATTTAACTTGCAAGTCGGGACCCAAATCGGTGGACAATTGACCAATTGCATTAATGATTGTCCACCATACACGTAGGTGGGGATCTTGAAATGAGTTCAAAACCATAGACACCACCGGTTCCAAATTTTTTACTCATTACTGTATGGATCAAGAGAGACAAAATAAAAAATAGTAATATTGGAACATGCCATCCCATGGCCATGATCCAAACTTTTAAGCATTATTGGGTTGATGATATACATATCACGAATAAAAGGGCCATAAGTGTGAGTATTTTAGAAACCTTCAAAAGAACAGATTCAAACCTATGGAAAATCTTTATACAAGTTCTTCAAGGAACAATGACAAATAGAGGTTTGCAGAATGGAAAACATGGACATCGGATACAAAATACATATATGCAAGTGTGTTCGCGCGTGTTCGATAAGGGCGAGATATTACCAAGTCCATGCTAAGCGGCTTTCCATCCTCTACCGATTACCTCGGCTACGGTTCCCGATTGATCAACTGACACAACAATTTAGACCGTAATTTTATTTTTACGGGTTGATTTCAAAAGAATTATATTTACACTACAAGGGATTGATTAGGTATGCAGATTTAAAGAAAGTATATCTTAATAATCCGAGCCACTCACTTTCTTACTCGTATGCAATTATATTCGCAGAAGGAAGGGAATGAAAATAGAGAACTAATAGCCCATAAGCAGAAATCCTCCCAAGCGAAGAATTTGTTGAGCAGTAAGAACAAGATGTATTTCATCAAAAGAATTGCAAGGATGAACTTGGAAAAAGTAGTAGCATCGACTAATTTATGATAAGAGGTAACGCACTTCAATTTCATTCATCGGTTTCATGGCCTCAATAATCCAAATGACACGGCCTTTCTCGCACTTTGTCTCCAACTGCAGAAATGTAGATCAATAAAGGATGCCCGTAGTTATGAAAATGTTCTTTTCATTATTTAAAATAGAAGAAATCCTTGCTAAAATAAATGGTGGTTCTCCAAAAAGGAGGCCAGGTAAAAGTTCTAGCCATGGGGTATTTCGGTGGCGGATGAGATGAATCACTTTATTTTGCGAGAGCAAGCAACTTAATTCAGGGAGTGAAGTAGGGGTGGGAACTTGCCATGGAAGGAGCTGATTTGGCTCGTCGGTGATTGAGTTGGAAATACATAATGGGGTGGCATTGTGACGGACAAAGAGAGGCTTACGGCTTCAAAGCTTCCTTCTTTCTTATTGTAAGCTTACAACCAAACTGCTTCAGCTGCAACTCTGAATTCACCATTCTGCTCACAACAAATGATATCACTCTCGGCCTAAAGCCTATGCACACACATATATCAGCAAGCATATATAATGTAAACCCATTTGTGTGAACTATTTGTCACTTACTTGACTAGGACCGATACTTCATTGACAAATGTTGAAATCGAGGATGCTTGTGGAATTGCAGAATTGAATCAACTTTTGGCAGTAACCTGATGATAGAAAGTTAGACATGAGTAAAACTTTTGCAAAGAAACATGGTACCTCCTCCTCTTGTGGTCCAAAGTAACAAACAGAGTAATCATATAAACAAAGAGTTTTGCTATACTGAAAATTATCCATCCGAATGCACCTTTATGTACACAATTAAACACATGCATACAAGTATTTTTATGATATAATAATATTAATTGATTACCAAAACATTGGTGGTGCAATCAAATAAGCATTATAAATGATAACTCATTTTTTGATACACTCGTACCCAATGGCAAGTTGCTACATATCAAAAGTTTAATAAGATCACCTTTATCAATTGTTCTCACATCAAGACAAGCAATTACCTAACAAAGTAGTAAGATTGTTTAATACAGCCCCTCTGCTAATCATCTATATTCATCCATTAAAATAAAATTCATCATTATTGAATATATAAAAAAATAACAACATACCCTATTTGCAAGTTTTGAAGCCTTCCCTTCAGCTGGCTTCTGTCTTCAGATAAGTTTGAATATTGATAGTAGATGGCTTTAGGTGGAAAAAAAATAGACAAAGGACAATAATTCACATGCAGCATACTACTTGTCACTCAAATATACACATAATGATGAAGAATGGTCTTTGATCAAAATGAGAATATGAATTTATATATGAGAAATAATCTCGAGCAGCAGCTACAATTAAAGCAACCTTCCTTTCAAACTATATCAACTCAACAAAATGATTTCTAGTCTTAACACTCGAAATACTTGAGACGTTGTTACTAATTCTACTTCTCTCAGAGTTGATAAAATACGAGATCTCATCACATCCTCGCACAATTACGATTCTACGGAGGAAAAGTGATTTGATAAAGATTATATGTCTAAATCGAGAATCAAACTATCGACGCGAACACGTAGCATATACAATTATATCAACAAAGAGTTATAGAGACCTTGAATCGTTTATGAAGGCGAGATTGAAAAGCCTCAATGTCCTTGAGAATCTCCGAGTGTGAAGCGATCTAAGTGGCGCTTGATCGAGTCAAAGCGAGAAGAGGCGAGATCCTTCGGATCGAAAATCGAGTTTAGGTTTTTCGAGTTGAGGATTTGAGATAAAAGATTTGGAGCAAATTCGAGATGAAATTATATGTTTTAATTTATATTATTCTATTGGTAAAGAATTAAATTAAAATTTATTTGATATTTTATTTTATTCATTTTTGACCAATTTTTTAATTTATATTATTATATTGGTAAAGAATTAAATAAAATTTATTTGAAATTTATTTTAAAAATTAATATATTTTCATCTAATTTTAAATTTTTTGACCAACTTTTTTAATTTATATTATTATATTCGTAAATAATTAAACAAAAATTAATTTGATATTAATTACAAAAAATTAAATATATTTTTCATTTATTTTTTTTGTTTTAGGCAAAGTTTTCTAATTTATATTATTTTATTTGTAAATAATTAAATAAAAATAATTTGATATTAATTAAAAAAAATAACTAAATATATTTTTCATTTATTTTCTTATTTTTTGGCAACCTTTTTTATTTTATATTATTATATTTGTAAATAAATGAATGTTAATATTATTATTTTTAATAAATATCTTGATTAATGTTTTAATTTATAATTCAAATAATTTTTATTATTTTTAAAATATTAAATTTTAAAATGAATACTTTAATTATAAATGTAAGACCCCAAATTATTAATAAATGAAATTTATTTTCCTCTATTTATTATTTTGAAATAGTAAGGGTTGATTTGATTAATGTGGATAGTTATGGATAAAATACGCAAATATTTGAATAAGCAAGTGGTTATAAAATATTCATTCTTGTCGGAGAATATTAAATGCGACAGTAGCTTGATCTTTTCTTGGGCCCCATGCTTGAAAGCGATTGAATGAAGAAAGCGACAAATATAAGTTGTTTATAAATAACAGGCGTAGTTATTACTGATTAATCTTGTTGGACTACTCGTTGGTTAAAACACACTAATCTCGCGTTGTTGAGCGATAGCTTTGCAGTATTGCACCAATTATTTATTCTTACGTGAAGGCACTACTCAATAATTGTTATAGTAATTCTTTATTCGATTATTTTATTTTATTGATTCAATAATTGCTGCATTGATATTTTATATTCTTGTTGTTTGATAAATTGTCATTACGGTATTTTCCATTATCAGACAATAATTCATATTATCTGAATAATATTATTAGATAGCATTATTGGCGATGTCTAGAAAGTTACATCTAAGGAGAGGTTTGAATCACCTAATTGCGGCGCCCGAGAAGAGAGAGATCCTTATTGGAAAGCCCCATCTTTCTGAGGAGCGGCACGGTTGCCGATCTTGTGATTCTGTAATATTATTTGTGAATAATTAATTATTAATTTATATGATGAGGAAAATATTGATTTTATGTGGATATAGGGAGAAAATTTTTAATGTGACAATTGTTGAAAATTAATATTTTATCTTTTTTGATAAAATAATTCATTTAAATATATTATTTTAATAATATATTAGCGGTGATATTTTTATAATGAATGTGGGATATATGAGTATATGAGGAGGAAGAGTATTTTGTGGCATTAAATGTTTTTAACACATATTTTGTGTGTTGGTGGACACAATTATTAATAGAAATTTGATTATAGCTTGTAAAATCGTCCGTTTGTGGATTTGGTCAATTTCTGTTTTGGAATTTGGAAAAACCTTCTTCGCAAAGTTGTAGAGAATTGAATTTCCTATAAAAACTCGCGAGATTCGAATTTTCTGATAAAAGGGCTATTTATTATGAATTATTGAAGTTCTGAAGCTCTAAAATAATTGATTTTTGGAAGTTTAAAATAATTTAAATAACAAAAACGTTTTTTTGTGCAAGTTTTGTGAGGTGGGCTGTTTGGTGGCTGAGGTTTTGAAGCAAAATAAGTGTGCGTTGGAATAAAAATTATATATATTATTATTATATTAAATTTTCTATTTTGGTGTTCTAAGCATTTTCCTATAAATAGGGTTCTTAGGTTAGAATTGAAAATCACACCAGAAACTGAAGTTTTCTCTCTCTATATTATCGGCGTATTCTTGTGAGTATTTTGAGTATACTTTGAGTATTGCTATACGGTGCAAGTTCAAGTCATAGCCTATATCCAGGTGTTTCAACTAAATCTTGTCTTTCGAGGTAAAGGATGTTATTTTATTCGAAAATGATATTATTTCTTCAATATCATTATCTTAGAAATATTGGTTGGAATTTTTTATCAAATTTGGAACTTTGTCATGTCGGGGTTACTATTCATGAGTTTCTTATTCACGAGTTACTATTCATGAGTTACTATTCACGAGTTCTTATTCACGAGTACTATTCAAGTAAGCGTGAAGATGTTTTTTTTTGTAAAATTTCTATCTTTTGGTGTTTGAGTTACTATTCACGTATCTCGACATTATTCACGATATCTGACACTTTATTCACGATTACGGCACTATTCAATAGAAAAAATAAAATTTCTTCTTTTGTCCAAAATATCTATTATGGATACTAGCTTTGATTGTATCCATGTTTTGATCATTCTTGAATTTTACTCCACTCGATTACTTATGAAGTATTTTTGAACTTGGATTGTTTAAAATACGAATCCTTAATATTGTTCTTTTGTTTCTTTGGATTCGTTTTCTTTAAAATATTTTTCATCATCCTCGGTCCTAAATGATGATATTACTAAATATCTTTAGCTTTGTAGTGCAAAGATGAATGATTTCTTGATGAATATCTTTGGCGTAGTGCAAAGATGAAGCAGTGTTTAGGCGAACATGAATTAATCGATGAATATCTTTGGCACTGTAGTGCAAAGATGAATATTTGATTCGGATATATATTGATTGATGTTCTGGGGATAAAATATCGACGATGAACTTTTAAATTCATATATAGAAGATAGTAGTTTGCATTCTCTACTTAACTCTTCTAATGAATTGTTGTTTCCATCTGCCGATTGTTGATTTAAAAGCCGGTTGTCTATTGTATTCTATTAGATTTTTCCCTGTTGGAGACTAACGATAATTTGTTGTATATTATCTTAGTCATAATATTCTTTTCTTGGGCTAGTTGAGCTCACCCTTTTCCTTTTTGTTCCATTTTTCTTCTCGGGAGGCGAGAATGTAGCGAAAGTCTTAGTCGGGGTATGGAATGAAGGTTTCAGAGAGAGTTGTTTAGTAGTCCTCACCATTTTTGTAAAATAATGTATCAATAATTGTGATGAGGATTTATTTGGGTATGTATATTGTCTAAAAGACAATAATTGTATTTAAACTCACAGTATATATATTGTCGTATTTTGCACGATAAATGTATTAATAAAGTTGTAGTTATTTCTGTACCATGTATTTGGCGACTCAGAATGGGTTGGATGGAATGGACCTATTTTGGGGGCGTCACAATAAATATACCTAGAATAAGAAAAAAAATAATGAGTGTTAAAGTATAATATTAATGAATGAATGTTAATTTATTTATTTTTAATAAATACAATAATCAATAATCTAAATTAATATTCAAATAACTTTTATCATTTTTGAAATTCTAAATTTTAATTTTAAACCTGAATGCACTAATTAAAATTATAAATAGAATAAGAAAAAATAATAAATTTTAAAGTATAGTTCATTAATTCTAAATTAATTCGAACCCAACACATTTTAATAATAAAATTATATTATCCATTGTTATTGCCTCTGTTATCGCAAGTAAATTTTGAAAGTATAAAATTTGTAACAAGCTAATACATATATATATAATTAATTTATATATATGTGACTTATTAATTATTGAATATAAGTTATTAATATATATATATATATATATATATATATATATATATATATGAGTTCCAATTAAATGGTGCGGTTGTTAGGAGTACTATTTCAGCAACCATCATCTCCATCATTTTCCATCATTGATCAATCTAATTAATAGTTGAGTTTGAAAAAAATAAAAGTCTTACCGCTACAAGTTGTAGCGACAGTAATTACATTTACTTTAGTAGATTAGTAAGTGCAATTACTGCCACTACAATTTTAGCGACAAAATTTTTAATTTTTTCAATCTCAGCCATTAATTATATTGATTAACGATAGAGATGATGGTTGCAGGAATAGTACTCCTAACAACTGTTTACATTGAATATATAATTTTTTTTTCAAAATTATATTGTCTATTGCTCCTGCCTCTCGACATCACAATTAAGTTTTTTAAGTAAAAAAATTGTAACAAATTAATAATTATAGTTTGGTAAGTTAATATATAGAGCAATATGGTCATACACAGCCGTGTATAATTTATTTGTGCATAGTCTGTCAAAACTATGTTATTTTGGCAGTTTTTTTATTTATTAAAAAAATAGTTTCATGACTTTTAGTATTTTGGCAGTTTTTTTTATTTTTTATGCATTAAATAAATTTTACTATCATCTATAAATATATAAATGTTTCTCTTTACAAAAAAAGTATTTTTAAAAAAGTATTAGTATTTTTTAGTATTTGATGTAAATATGTAATTATTATTTTAAGTAATCGGGTAAGTGACTTTTAGTATTTTAATATGTTATACAACTATGGTAAAATTTTAGTATTATACAACTATGGTAAAATTTTAGTATTTGAGTAAAATTTTAGTATTTTAGTATTTGAATTTTAATATTACGATTAAATGATGTAAATATGTTATGATATAAATATGATGTAAATGATGTAAATATATAAATATGATAATATGTTATGTTATGATGTAAATGATGTAAATATGTTATGATTTTAGTATTTTAATGATGTAATTTGAATTTTTGTTCTTTTGATTATATAATAAAATAATTTGAATTTTAGTATTTTAGTATTTTTTTTAATTAGTATTTTTAGTATTTGATGTAAATATGTAATTAGTATTTTTAGTATTTTAGTGTCGGGTAACTAACTTTATAATAAAAAATCCTTATAGCTTAGTTGGTTTGAGAATTTGTTTAAGGAGAATGAGACGTCTAGAGTTCAATTCTCAAGTGGAGCATTATTTTATTTTATTTTTTAAAAAGCCCACGGGTCGGCCAGACTTTTTTATTATTAGTACTATTATAATTATTGTAATAATAATAATAATAATAATAATAATAATAATTAATAATAATAATAATAGTAATAGGAATAATAATAGTAATTATAATAATGATTAATAATAACAACAATAATAATAGTAGTAGTTATAATAATAGTAATAGTAATAGTAATAATAATTATAATTAATACTAACAATTATAATTATAATTATAATTACTATAATAATAACAACAATAATAACAATAATAATTATTATAATAATAGTAACAATAATAATAATAATAATAATAATAATAATAATAATAGAAATTATATTAATAGTAATAATTATAATTATTATAATAATAAAATTAATAATTATAAGATTAGTAATAATTATTCTAATAATAATAATAATAATAATTAATAATAATAGTAATAATAATAGTAATAATAATAATAGTAAATATAATAATTATAATAATAGTAATAGTAATAGTAATAATAATAAAAAATATAAATAGCGTAAGCATGAATTTTTTTTTAATAATGACTTATAAGTAAAAAAAAGTTAAAATTTAAGTTATTATCAAACACTAAATAATAACAAATGACTTATAACTTAGTTTAACCAACTTATATGTCATCGCCAAACACCCTCTAATACAAGATATAAAGAGAAATTAATATTTGATTATAAAAAAAATACAAGTCGAGAAAAGGAGAATTTGAAAATGGGAGTTAAAAAAACTTACACACCATTGGTGTAACTTTATTATTGTTATTATTATTATTATTATTATTATTATTATTATTATTATTATTATTATTATTATTATTATTATTATTATTATTATTATTATTATTATTATTATTATTATTATTATTATTATTATTATTATTATTATTGTTATTATTATTGTTGTTGTTATTATTATTATTATTATTATTATTATTATTATTATTATTATTATTATTATTATTATTATTATTATTGTAGTATATAACTTCTTGAGATTATATTAATGGTATGTAGTGAAGGAGAAGAAAGAAATATATGGGAGAAATCTCATGTTTTGATATAAATATTAATCCTTGCAAGATATTAACAAATAACTTGTGTTGCTCTAGCGGTCAAATGACCAAAGTTCCAATTGATAGGTCACATGTTCGAATATGTTTCGCATTAGGATATAATTTTTAAATACTAAATATGAATATTTTTTCACAATTCTCTGAATACCGAATATGGTCTTACAAAAACATGCTTATTGGGATTATCTTAATTTAAGGCAACATTTTAATAGTCGTTGTAAAAAGTTGTATAAGATATGCAACGAAAATAAAAATTATTGCCAATGAATGTGGTCCATATTAGGCGACGAAATATAGCAACAAAAAAATTTTCGTTGCCCACGAGGAGGAGAAATCAAGTGGTTAGAAATTTTGCAACGAATTTTGAATCTAAATTTTGCAACGACTTATGAATTTCGTTGCAAAAAGTGAATGCCTGACACAATCTGCAACGAAGGACAAGTTTCGTTGCTAAACATACACTTTTAGCAACGACTTATAAAGCTGTTGCTTGAAAAATTGTTGCTAAAGCCCCATTTTTAGCAACAAAAAAACTTTGGTTGTCCACGATGACGGGAAATCAAGTGGCCTAAAATTTTGTAACGAATTTCTAACGAATTTTTTTCCCACCAATGAATTAGCAACGAAATTTTGCAACGACTTATGAATTTCGTTGCAAAAAGTGAAAGCCTGACACAATCTATAACAAAGGACAAATTTCGTTGCTAAACATATACTTTTAGCAACAACTTATAAAGTCGTTGCCCGAAAAATCATTGCTGAAGGCCCATTTTTTTGTAGTGTCTCAGTTCTCTCTATTGCCTCTAGACTAGCAAATTTAGAATGAAGCTTTGATAGCCAGTATGCGTAATAGCCAAAATAAAAAACTGATATGACCTTAATACATATATTAAATATATCGGTTACCAACATAAACGTATATAATATAAATATATTATATTTATTATTTTATTTATTTAATTTAATTTAAATAACTAGAAATCTCAAAAGCCATAAGACTTGTTTGGCAAAACCCTTTAAATATTAAAGAATTAATATATTAAATCTTGTTTGTTAAAACTAAATTAAACTACTTTAATTTATTTTAATAACTCCTTATAATATAGTTATTTGTCACACTATATTTAATCAAGCTTTCATATTTATTTTAATTAATGCAAATCACAATTAATTAAATAAATCCTTTAATCACATAACACAATACAAATAATTAATCATTTAAATTGAAATATCAATATAATAATAATTTTCTTAATTCATTAATTATTTATTTAATAAATAATTAACTAAACAAAATTAAATCAATTAAACAAATATTTTTTCAACGATAATCACATCCATTAAATATTTATATAAATCAATAAATATTTAATATTACATTTAAAATTCTGGAATGTTACATCATTCCTTCCTTAAAAGGATTCTGTCCTCAGAATCACACTTCAAACAATCAAATCGTTACATTCTTCCCTACTTACAAAGATTCTGTCCCCAGAATCGAAGACATAGATTAAATAAATAACTCAGGGTAACTTTTCATCATTTCAGCTTCGAGTTCCCACATTGCCTCTTTGACATTGTGGTTTCTCCATATCATCTTCACAGAAGGTATCACTTTATTTCTGAGCACTTGTTCTTTCCTGTCGACTATCTGGATAGGAACTTCTTCATTAGACAAATCTTTATCGAATTGTAATGGTTCGTACTCGATCACGTGCTTGTAATCGGGTTTATACGGTCGTAACACTGAAATGTGAAAAACATTATGAATGTTTTCCAATTATGGAGGTAGAGCTACCTCATAAGCCACTTTCCCCCACTCTTCGTAGTATTTCAAACGGTCGAATAAATCTTGGGCTGAGCTTTCCTTTCTTGCCAAAATGAATCTTCCCCTTCCAAGGAGAAACTTTTAGCTAGGAAAACGAAATTTTCTACTTCAAATTCGCGATTCTGCCTATGTTGATCGGCATACTTTTTCTCGTCTGTCTTGGGCTACTACCAATCTTGTCCTGATGAGTTTGACAACTTCAGCAGTTTGTTGTACCAGTTCTGGTCCTAACAGTTGGCGTTCACCGACTTCATCCCAACACAGTGGAGTTTTGCACTTTCTAACGTGCAATGCCTTGTAAGGTGGCATGTCGATGCTCGTGTGGTAACTGTTGTTGTTGGAAAATTCTACCAACGGTAAATGTTCATCCCAGCTTCCTTTGAAATACATGATGCATGCTCTCAGCATATCTTCCAACGTTTGGATTATTCGTTCACTTTGCCTGTCAGTTTGCGGATGGTATGCTGTACTCATTCGCAACTGTGTTCCTATACATTCTTGTAGTCTCTTCCAGAAGTTTGATGTGAACCTTGGATTTCTATCTGACACAATTGACACTGGAACTCCATGTCTTGACACAATCTCTTTAACGTACAGTTTCGCTAGCTGATCAAGATTAAATCTAATCTTTATTGGCAAAAAGTGTGCATATTTTGTTAGTCTGTCCACTATCACAGTTTTCCTGGTCAAATTTGTTAATGTAGTGGCTATCTTAGAAAAATCTTGAATAAATCGTCTATAATAACCGTCTAGTCCCAAGAAACTCCTCACTTCCGATGGTGTTCTTGGTTATTCCCAATTGATTACAGCTTCCACTTTTGATGGATCCACGGAAATCCCATCTTTGTCAATCACGTGCCCAAGAAATTGCACACGGTCTAGCCAAAATTCGAACTTAGAGAATTTCGCGTACAACTTTTCTTTTCTTAGTGTTTCCAATGTCAAACGTAAGTGTTCCACGTGTTCTTCTTGAGTTTTGGAATACACCAAAATGTCGTCGATGAATACCACTACAAACTTGTTTAAGAATGAATTAAACACCCTATTCATCAAATCCATGAATGCAGTAGGTGCATTGGTTAAACTAAAAGACATCACCAGAAACTCGTAATGTCCATACCGAGTTCTGAATGCCGTTTGTGGTATATCCTCCTTCCGCACTTTCAACTAGTGATACCCACTTCTCAAATCTATTTTTGAGAAGTATTTAGCACCCTTCAACTGGTCAAACAAGTCATCTATTCTTGGTAATGGATATTTGTTTTTAATAGTGACTTTGTTTAATTCTCTATAATCAATGCAAAGACGCATTGACCCATCCTTCTTCTTCACGAATAACACTGGCGCTCCCCACGGTGATACGCTTGGTTGAATATACTTCTTGTCTAATAATTCCTGCAATTGTACCATCAGTTCCTTCATTTCTACTGGAGCCATTCTGTACGGGGCCTTCGATATCATTGTTGTCCCTAGTACTAAGTCGATCACGAACTCAATCTCTCTGTCAGGCGGAAGTCCTGGCAAATCCTCTGGAAACACATCCTCAAATTTCCTCAGCACTGGTATCTCTTCCAGTTTCACATTCTTTTTTTGAGTATCGACTATGTCAGCTAAATAGCCCACACAGTCTTGACTCAACAATTTCTTGTCCTGCATAATCGTCAGACATTTCATTTGTCTAGGCGACTTGCTACCATAAAATACTACCTTTGACGGGGTCATAAGGTTTACACACTTCTTTTGGCAATCAATTACCGCTCCATATTTGAACAGCAAATCCATTCCCAAAATAACATCAAACTCTCCCAATCTAATCGGAATTAAATCTACCATCAAGATATTCTCCTTAATGTTCACCCTATAGTTCTTGTGTACGAATCTAACAGGGATTATCTCTTTATTCGCAATTTCTATGTTCAAAGGGAAATTCAGTTCTTCTCTAGGCAATTCTAACCTCTTAGCAAATTCATCAGAGATAAACGCGCAAGTAGCACCCGAATCAAATAACACATAAGCATCAATATCATTGATTGGGATAATACCTGACACCACATCTTTTGATTACACATCATCTTGTACAGTCATGTTGAAGGTTCTAGCTGTGGGTTTCTTTGATGTTGTACCTCCATTGTTACCTCCATTGCTTCTGGTTGTCACTCCATCCTTCTTCTTAGGGTATTCACGAACAAAGTGATCCTTGGATCCGCACGTGAAGTACACGTTCTTCTTAGCTTGAGTGCAATTTGGGGCGATGTGACCCTCCTGGCCACAATTGAAGCATACTCGTTTCCCCATCAAGTACGCACCCTTGTGAAACTTCCCGCATGTAGCACATGCTTCAAACTTCTTGTTTTGCTGGTTACCCTGCTGGTTTCCAGCACCCACGTTTCCATTCCACTTCCTCTTCAAGTTGTTGTTGTTGTTGTTGTTGTTGTTGTTTCCACCACTACCACCTCCATTCTTAATTTCCACTTCATTCTTCTTCTTCATCTGTTTCTGATTGAACTTTGTCACTGCCTCGCCTCCACCTTCAATGAGTATTGTTTTCTCCATCACTGCTGTGAAAGTCTTCAATTGAAATAGGGAAACCCTACTGTACAACCAGGGCTTCAGTCCATGTTCAAATCTCTTCGCCTTGCATTCGTCCGTGCTGACTTGATAAGGCGCAAACCTCGCCAACTCGTTGAATTTAGCGCCATACTCGGATACCGTCATCGTTCCCTGCTTCGGTTCCAGAAACTGCACTTCCAGCTGACCCATCGAACTCTCGGGAAAATAGGTCTCGAAGAATATCTCCTTAAACCTATCCCAGGTCATCATCCCTGGACCTTCTCAAGTTTTATTGGCCTGCCACCAACAACTAGCCTCTGCTTTCAACATGAATGTTGCGAAAGCAGTCTTCTGATCATCCCCTACCCTAGCAACATCGAACACCTTTTCTATCTCCATAATCCAAGTTTGTGCCTTGACTAGATTCACGGTCCCACGAAATTCAGGTGGTCCAACCGCCTTGAACTCCTTAAACGTTGTTCCTTGGTTCTGTGGTTGATTCTGCAACGCTCCTGTCAGTAACGTCACTAATTGTTGAACTGGGTTAGCATCAATATTGTCGTTATTGTTGGTTCCTTTGTTGGTTCTCTATCGTGGTGGTTGACGTCTAGGAGACATTTTCTGTTTAAAAATACACTCATTAGGTTATTATTCAACTCTTTTAAGTAATTTCTACTTAACTTGCCTCCACAAAAGAAATAACCACATAATCACGTAACACTTTGAATAAAATAACAACTTTTATTTATTCATAATCTCTTTGAGAACATAAAATAATAGCATCACTGCTATTTACATTACTTTCCTGAACTATAAAAGTTTCAGGACAACATCATCGTCATATCCCATAGGTTACATAACACTTGGGATTAGTAATTTATTTAGCATTTACTAATCGCATAACAACTATGATGTTCTACTAAGATACTGCTTAGCCTTACTACTTTCTTCCTCCATAATACGAAACATTGTTCTGCGATCTAAATACGTATGATGGCAGTGTCTCGAACTGAATCGGATAACCCATGACCCGATCTTGAGCTCGATTAACCACGGCGTTGAATACTCTATTCATCTCTTTCATCTTCATTCTCTTTGCCTGTGCGTCTTTCACTGCTATCCAGGCTCGTTGAAACATCTCCTCATATGCGTCCTCGGCTCTTGCCCTCTTCGTAGCTTCTTCCCTTAGCTTATTATTTAATTTAGCGACCTCCTCGATCAGTTGTTCTTTCTCTCCTTCAGTCTGTTCTAGCTTCCCCTTGACATTAGTCAGTTGTTCCTCACGATCTTAGATCTCATCATCTTTCTGTGTCATTGCAGTCTGTTGTTCAGCTACTATCTCTTGCAATTCCTCGACTGTATCCTGAAGTTCCACGTTATGGTCATAGACTTCATCATACATTTGAACAGCTATCGAGGTTAGTGGAGTCTCCTCCTCATCGTCCTCGTCATCCTCATCCTCCTGTGGCTCAGCAGGATCCTCTTCATCCGTCTCCACATCATCATCCTCATCTTCAACCACTATGACCAACGGGGCTGACTCCCGTGGCAGTAGTTGTTCCCAAATAACCTGAATGTCGCGAGGCTTCTCCTCTATAGTCATCTGAGGTCTATCCTCCCTAGCTTGACTGGATTCTCCGACATTAGTCTGTTAGGTTTGTAATATTCTTGAACGCAATCAAATTGCAAAAATTAAGCGGAAGCGTGTAAAATCAGAGTTTAAAAATTTACAAACCATATACCAGGATCACCCTTTATGCACAATTATTAATTAAACGAAAAGATAAAGAATAAAATCATACCCTTGAAGATCGAGCTTCCTCAGGTACAAGTTCACCTCCAAATCATTTCGTGTTCAACTTGAATCCACCGGGGTTTTGTTCCTTCCTTTGATCAACGTTAGCCACCCATATGTTTGGCCTCTAGAGGTGATCCACCAAGGAAGAAGAAAATTCAAGAAGAAGGGGTATTGGCTCAAACCCTAGTTTTTCCTATCTCTATAGAAAAAGGGCGTACTCTCCAACAAATTGGAATTATGTCGTATGTTGAAAAAGTCAACTACCACTTTTACCCATAATAAGACTCCTCTTATTTATAGATGTGGGCAACCCACCTTAACAATTAAGGAATTGGGTTTTATTTAATTAATTAAATTCTTTTAATTAATTAAGCTCCCTAATCTTATTAGGGATAATTAATTAAACTCCTTTAACTAATTTTCCCTCCTAATCCTATTAGGAATAAATGAGAGTACTTATATTAAATTAATTCCTAAACTCTTTTAGAAATTAAAATAATAATAATTGTAATAATATTAATAAGACTCCTCTTATTAATTTATATTTAATATTTCTAAAATATTAAATAATAAATATTAAGCTATTTAATTTATTCTATCACCATAGATTAAATTAAATATACTTAATATATTATTACGATTATGCCATTAACTTCTTAAATAATTATTCTTCCTTTTATGGTGTGACCCTTTAGGTTCTCCATATTAAACCAGGTTGTGAATAAATCAATTAGAACAATTCTAATCTTATTTAAATAAATAAATTAAACAATTAATTTATTTAAATAAATAATATTTATTCTACTGATGGGATAAGCCTCCCTAGCAATCAACGACTTTCCGGATAATATAGATTTCAACATTAATCATAAAAGAACCTTTGAGTAAATAATTCTACCGCACAATTCAATCCTTCCACCATACTGATGTCCCAATTAAATATAAGACATGGAATTCTTTGTCAAGTCTTATTTTATTTAATTATATGTATTTCGATCCTTAAATGCACAACTCAAATAATGCAAATTAGAAACTCCTTTCTAATTTCATTACGCCTTTGCCAAGGACTCTTTGGGTTGTCATTTATCGAATCACATAGGACATTTCTCTTCTTTTATTAGAAGTGGTAGATTCTTTATTGATCATACATTATCTCCATGTACAACTTATTATACCCAAGCATACCCTTTGATATACCCTAAGGGTCTTAAGGAATAAGTCAAAGTATAACTCATCATACACAAGATACTATGATGATCTCAAGTCCAAGGATTACTTGTACTACTATCACTACTGAGAATTCCTATTGATGAGCAAATAAAACTCCATTAGGTATTTCTTAGCGAGCCACGTTCGGTGAACTTATTCTCTAATAAGCACCTACATACTTGCTTTAGTGTCTCCACACACAAATGATCATGAGATCAATCATCCTCATCCAATGAGCAAGTTAAATAACGTATGTACCCAATCTATCGGATTCACTAATCCCCAATTTAGTAATCCAATGATTGGGAACTATTTTAGTTTTAAGCTTTCTAAGAATTGAGATCTCATTAGAATGATCATCATCATTATTCTAAAAGCATTGCTTAAAACTATGGGTTTATCACATATTATAAAAAGCGACATCATGTAGATAATTAAAAGCCTTTAATAAATTAATACTTTTTATTAATAAATGAATAAGATTATTCAAAGTATATGCTTTATCATCAAACATGATTGGCTTGTGTGCATACTACTTTCAATCTCCCACTTGCACTAAAGCCAATCGTCATGGTGGTACTTATACTCTTCTTCTCTAAGTGGCGATTATCCTGCTTTGTTGGATAAGCTTTAGTTAATGGATATGTAATGTTGTTCATGAGAGTCCACTATCTCTATAGTGATTTCCCATCTTTCAATGATTCTAATAATCAAATGAAAGTGCCACAACACATGTTTAGATCCAAGATGAGACTTAGGAACTATTCCTAGTTACGTAATAAACTTTTAATCCAAACAATCAACTTGCGACTTCATTTATAGCTATATACTTTGTCTTTATCACTAAACCAAAGAACTCTTTCTTTGTTTGGAACTTTTCCCATTCAACGCACCTTTGTTCAAGATAACGCTTTACCTTAAAGTGGATTTTACGTCATCTTGGTGCGTCTGAAAACTTGAGTGCGTTAAGCCCTCTAGTTTTAATTTAGACCCACCATGAATATGATCACATCCTTAGTACAGGTTAAGCACTTTAAGATGTTTTTCAACGACTCATAGTGAACTTCTCCATAATATGGTGATCAACATCGGTCTAGTACATTTCATTGCATACATGATAGAGTCACTCATGCGGCCTCTCTTTTCGAGAGTGCTGTGGGGACTATTAAAGAGATACACTCCATAGCTCATCGACATGAGACATCTCTTGGAGTTTTCCATGATAAACAACTTTAGCATCAAATGAATATACGTTCCTTGGGTTAAGTCGAGCATCCTCTTGAATCTATCTATATAGATTTTATCCCCAATTAAGATACTCTTCCCAAACCATTCATGGAGGAATGTTTAGACAACTTTATCATTACTGATTGTAGCATTGGTATGTCATTCCTTATCCGTAGTATATCAACATATAATATTAGGAATGTCACGGCGCTCCCACTGTCCCTTTTGTACACACTAGAAGTCTTACCTCATCGAATGTAACTCTGGATCATCATCTTCTATGATGTGTACCTCATCATCATCATCCATGATGAATCCATACCTCCTAGGTATCTTCGGTACTATTCCAGATTTACGATTCGGTTGTGGTACAATAGGTCTATCTATAGGTTCCTCTTATTTGACTTATAGTGTTTTGTGGTTCTTGAACTCTTCAAGATCTATTATCCTCCCACTAGCCCCTTCAATGATAAACACCTTTATCTTAGAAGGCAGCGTGTTTTACAACAAACACCTTTTGCTAAGTAGAATTATAGAACATATGCCCTAAACTTACTTTAGGATGTCCCACAAATCGACACTTGTCAAATCTTGTCCCAAGCTTATCCTTTGAAACCTTTTCACATAAGTTGGACAACCCCTTATCTTAACATACTTAAGATTAGGAATGCTCCACATCCATTACTTTTATGGAGTCTTGGGGGTGGATTTAGAGATTACCCTTTAAAGTAGATATCGACCATTTCTAGGACATGATCCTGAAGGATCTTTGGAATGTCGGTAAAATCATTATGGACCGCACACCATGTCCAACAAGGTACGATTTTTCCTTTCGGATACATCAATCAATTATTACGTATCATGAGGTGTCCATTATGAGAAAAACCATTTGAGATGATCTAGAAACTTATTGCACAAGTATTTATTCCTTGATCTAATCAAAGAATCTTAATACATTGTCAATTTGTTTCACTTCGAATTCTTTGAACCTTTCAAATAATTCATACTTGTATATTCAACAAATACATACATTCAACTCTTTGAATGATCATCTCCTTTTCTTATACTAATTTGTTCAATATGCAAAATTATTTTCATGTAAGTCAAGTATACAAAATTTATTAAGTAATATTCGATTCTATACAAAACATTATTATTATAAATAGAACAACAATTGTTCTTAATTATAATACCAAAGATTTCATTGTCAACAATAAAATGGAAATAATGTTTCCAACGAGGCTGGAATACAATAACAACTTATTGACTTAATAGACTTGCCCGTAGGCATTGCTAAACTATAAGTTTCTATGGCTAATGCAAACAACCTTTGCTTCATTTTCCCACATAGGATTACTTATATTTGTTTAACTTTCTACTTACCTTGGTTCCTTCATAAATCTATATTTATGATAACCAAAGTTGGTATCCAATACCCAAGTAGAACTTTGACTTAAAGAAAAATTATTTTAAATCATGAACAAATTTGTATTTGTAACCAAAACTTCACTAAGCTTCTTTGGTTAACCTCTGCAAGATGCTTCTTGCAGTTTCTTTTCCAGTGTCCAGGCTTATAGTAGTGGAAGCAAACTCCTTTGCTATCCATATAAGTTTTGTTCTTATTATCCTTTGTTTACGCCTTTCTGTTTACCTTCTTTGAATCGTTCTTCTTTTCAGAAGATCCTTTGGCCCCTACCAGTAAGACTCGGTCTTTCTTGGTTGGAAAGTGACTCTCAACATTTTTCAACATGTTAAGCAAATCAGCGAGGCTGATATCTAGCTTGTTCATATGAAAAATTCACAACAATTGTGAAAGGAGTCCGGGAGTGAGTGCAAGATCAAATCTTGGCTCAACTCTCCATCCATGACAAAACTCGTTGTCCTAATTGATCAATCAAATTGATAATGTTAAGGACTTTTATCATCTTTGTAGTGTCATCTGGTCATTCTAGATCGGAAGAGCTCCTTAGATATCGATATCTATCGGTCCTACTTTCCTCACCATCAACTACTTGATGTGCGGGAATATAGTAGAAGCATCCATAGTTTCATCTTGTGTTTGAAGCTCGTTACTCATAGATGCGAGCATGATGCATTGAGCCAACTTTGTGCATCATCTTGCCACTTTCTAAAAGTAGCAATGTCTTCCTCGGAGGCATTATGCGCAACCATTCTTGAGGATAAGCGTATTAAGGACATAAGATAGCTTTTGACTATGAGAACTATTCTCAAATTCCTTAACCAATCCGTTTAATTCGATTAGGTTAATTTAGCATCTAATATGCTTTCTGTGATGATAGTAATTAAGACATTGTAAAATGTAAATGAATTTGTAATTAACAACATTTTAACATACATTCTTTTATTAATTACCAAAATAAATTAGGTCTTGTTTTAAATTGGTATCTCCCACTATTTTCTTCAAACTATATTACCCTCACTTATATAGTTTAAGCAAAATCTAATTAAAGATTTGCTAGTGAGAATAAGGATCCCATTTCAAATGTATATAGCCTTGTGGTGACACAACAAACTATATATAAATAAATAGGTAGACAACTTTTGTCAATTACATCAACTATCAACTCCTTTTCTTTTGCCTCTTAGATTATTTTGATCAGTGGTGGCACATCCAGAATCAAAATTATCCAAGTTAAGTCCGAACCTAGCACTCCATATATTCAAAAAGAAAAATATCATCCTTGTGGTGACACAACAAAACAATATTGTTCAATTTTCTTTATAAGCATCAAATGTGATAAATTAACATCTTAAATACTTAATACTTGCCTTGTGGTGACACAACAAACTCATATTAAATATTTAATACTCTATTAATTTTATCATGCTAGAAAATGACGTTCGATATTCCAAATATCTTTGAACGCTTAGGACTTAATATAAAAAAAAATTGAGGGTTTTGTTATTAATTTGTCTCATCTTGTTTAGCGCGCATGCACATATATATATAAAATACGCGTCATATTAATAAACATGCGAAGCATGTTTGCATAATATATAATATATATAGTATAAGCATGCACATATAGAATACTATATTCTACCCGGATTGATTATGGACTTTTATTCTAGTTTGGTTCACTAGAGCCACCAAGTGAACCAAAAAGGTCAAACCCTAGGGGTGCAAGAATTAATATTTAAATATAACTATTACATTTAAACCCGGGCTCCATTACAAACGGGTCCTCAAGCGCTCCTTGCTCCTTGATCTCCAATTTTTCAAAATAATTCTAACTATTCCTATTACAAAATTATTTAAAATAAATAGAAACATTGATCGTGATCGAGGGAAGTACATAGGAGAGATAGAATTTACATTAAGAAAAATTAGAGAAGGCAGTACATGAGACCCATTTAATAAAATCCATACATTCATGCATCCAACTAAAATAAAATCCAATCACATTGGTCAATAGTCCATAATCAATCCCATTTATTATCATACACATCACCATATGCATCAATAAATAACATTCATCTTATGAATAATAAACATTTAATATATATATATTGATATCATTTAATGGGCAAATTTAGTTAGTATAAAATCTATTTTTGAATCAAAATAAACTCCTTTATTTTAATCCAAATTTAAATCAAAATAAAACTATTTTATTTTAATTTATCCAATTTTGAATAAAATAAACTATTTTATTTTAATCAAAATATTTAATCAAAATAAACTCCTTTATTTTAATTAATTATGGAATCAATTCCATGTATATATATAAAAAAAAATCTTTAATTAAAATAAACTCTTTTATTTTAATTAATTATAGAATCAATTCCATGAAAAAAAAATAATTATTAAAGGAAACACGGATTATTTTTCCTATTCACAAATAAACTCCTTTATTTTGAATAATATGAAATCTTATTTCATATTTAAATAAACTCCTTTATTTAAGGAAACATGGATTCTCTTTCCTATTCACAAATAAACTCTTTTATTTTGAATAATATGAAATCTTATTTCATATCTAAATAAACTCCTTTATTTAAGGAAATTAGGATTCTCTTTCTATTCACAAATAAACTCTTTTATTTGAATAATATGAAATCTTATTTCATATCTAAATAAACTCCTTTATTTAAGGAAAATAGAATCCAATTTCAACTCCAATTAGTTATCATGGAATCCAATTCCAACTCTAATTAGTTAGCATGAAATTTAATTTTAAAATTAAAATAAAACTATTATTTTAAAATTAAAATAAACTTTTATTTAAAATTAAAATAAACCTTTATTTTAATTATAAAATTATAGAGAATAATATATATATATATATATATATATATATATATAATAACCGTAGTATATAATAATATATATATATATTAGTTATAATATATATATATATATTATATATATATATATCTGATATATATATATAATCGTGAATCATCATGCAAAATCTAACAGTACCTTGTTGCCTTGTAAACCGTGCGTGACTTAGTTAACAGGAGAATAAAGTTTTACAAAAAAAAATATTTCGGTTTTTTTTTTTTTAATTTTAATAAATTTTATACAATAAAATTATGCCCAATTAAATTGTTCTAAACACATATCAATATACATATTAAATTTGAACAATTAATAATTCGCATAAAGATTTGGCTCTGATACCACTGTTAGGTTTGTAATATTCTTGAAACGCAATCAAATTGCAAAAATTAAGCTAAGCGTGTAAAATCGAGTTTAAAAATTTACAAACCATATACCCGGATCACCCTTTATGCACAATTATTAATTAAACGAAAAGATAAAGAATAAAATCATACCCTTGAAGATCGAGCTTCCTCGTGTACAAGTTCACCTCCAAATCCTTTTCAGCGTTCAACTTGAATCCACGGGGTTTTGTTCCTTCCTTTGATCAACGTTAGCCACCCATATGTTTGGCCTCAGAGGTGATCCACGAGGAAGAAGAAAATTCAAGAAGAAGGGTATTCGCTCAAACCCTAGTTTTTTCTATCTCTATAGAAAAAGGCGTACTCTCCAACAAATTGGAATTATGTCATCGTATGTTGAAAAAGTCAACTACCACTTTTACCCATAATAAGACTCCTCTTATTTATAGATGTGGGCAACCCACCTTAACAATTAAGGAATTGGGTTTTATTTAATTAATTAAATTCTTTTAATTAATTAAGCTCCCTAATCTTATTAGGGATAATTAATTAAACTCCTTTAACTAATTTTCCCTCCTAATCCTATTAGGAATAAATGAGAGTACTTATATTAAATTAATTCCTAAACTCTTTTAGAAATTAAAATAATAATAATTGTAATAATATTAATAAGACTCCTCTTATTAATTTATATTTAATATTTCTAAAATATTAAATAATAAATATTAAGCTATTTAATTTATTCTATCACCATAGATTAAATTAAATATACTTAAATATATTATTACGATTATGCCATTAACTTCTTAAATAATTATTCTTCCTTTTATGGTGTGACCCTTTAGGTTCTCCATATTAAACCGGTTGTGAATAAATCAATTAGAACAATTTAATCTTATTTAAATAAATAAATTAAACAATTAATTTATTTAAATAAATAATATTTATTCTACAATAGGGATAAGCTCTCCTAGCGATCAACGACTTTCCGGATAATATAGATTTCAACATTAATCATAAAAGAACCTTTGAGTAAATAGTTACCGTCTGACAATTCAATCCTTCCACCATACAATGTCCCAATTAAATATAAGACATGGAATTTATCGTCAAGTCTTATTTTATTTAATTATATGTATTTCGATCCTTAAATGCATAACTCCAAATAATGCAAATTAGAAACTCCTTTCTAATTTCATTCGCTTGCCAAGGACTACTTTGGGTTGTCATTTATCGAATCACATAGACATTTCTCTTCTTTTATTAGAAGTGGTAGATTCTTTATTGATCATACATTATCTCCATGTACAACTTATTATACCCAAGCATACCCTTTGATATACCCTAAGGGTCTTAAGGAATAAGTCAAAGTATAACTCATCATACACAAGATACTATGATGATCTCAAGTCCAAGGATTACTCAGACTACTATCACTCTGAGAATTCCTATTGACGAAGCAAATAAAACTCCATTAGGTATTCCTTAGCGAGCCAACGTTCAAATTGAACTTATTCTCTAATAAGCACCTACATACTTGCTTTAGTGTCTCCACACAAATGATCATGAGATCAATCATCCTCATCCAATGAAAGCAAGCAACGATGTACCAATCTATCCGGATTCACTAATCCCCAATTTAGTAATCCAATGATTGGGAACTATTTTAGTTTTAAGCTTTCTAAGAATTTAGATCTCATTAGAATGATCATCATCATTATTCTAAAAGCATTGCTTAAAACTATGGGTTTATCACATATTATAAAACAAAGATCATGTAGATAATTAAAAGCCTTTAATAAATTAATACTTTTATTAATAAATGAATAAGATTGTTACAAAGTATATGCTTTATCATCAAACATGATTGGCTTGTGTGCATACTACTTTCAATCTCCCACTTGCACTAAAGCCAATCGTCATGGTAACTTATACTCTTCTTCTCTAAGTGACGATTATCCTGTTTGTTGGATAAGCTTTAGTTAATGGATATGTAATGTTGTTCATGAGAGTCCACTATCTCTATAGTGATTTCCCATCTTCAATGATTCTAATAATCAAATGAAAGTGCCACAACACATGTTTAGATCCAAGATGAGACTTAGGAACTATTCCTAGTTTCGTAATAAACTTTTAATCCAAACAATCAACTTGCGACTTCATTTATAGCTATATACTTTGTCTTTATCACTAAACCAAAGAACTCTTTTTTGTTTGGAACTTTTCCATTCAACGCACCACCTGCTCAAGATAACGCTTTACCTTAAAGTGGATTTTTTCGTCATCTTAGTGCGTCTCGAAAACTTGAGTCTGTTAAGCCCTCTAGTTTTAATTTAGACCCACCATGAATATGATCACATCCTTAGTACCGGTTAAACACTTTAAGATGTTTTTCACTGACTCATAGTGAACTTCTCCATAATATGACTGATCAACATCAGGTCTAGTACATTTCATTGCATACATGATAGTCACTCATGCGGCCTCTCTTTTCAGGAGTCTGTGGGGACTATTAAGAGAGATACACTCCATAGCTCATCGACATGAGACATCTCTTGGAGTTTTCCATGATAAACAACTTTAGCATCAAATGAATATACGTTCCTTGGGTTAAGTCGAGCATCCTCTTGAATCTATCTATATAGATTTTATCCCCAATTAAGATACTCTTCCCAAACCATTCATGGAGGAATGTTTAGACAACTTTATCATTATTGATTGTAGCATTGGTATGTCATTCCTTATCCGTAGTATATCAACATATAATATTAGGAATGTCACGACGCCCCCCTTCGTCCCTTTGTACACACTAGAAGTCTTACCTCATCGAATGTAACTCGGATCATCATCTTCTATGATGTGTACCTCATCATCATCATCCATGATGAATCCATACCTCCTAGGTATCTTGGTATTATTCCGATTTACGATTGATTTGTGGTACAATAGGTCTATCTATAGGTTCCTCTTATTTGACTTATAGTGTTTTGTGGTTCTTGAACTCTTCAAGATCTATTATCCTCCCACTAGCCCCTTCAATGATAAACACCTTTATCTTAGAAGGCAGCGTGTTTTACAACAAACACCTTTTGCTAAGTAGAATTATAGAACATATGCCCTAAACTTACTTTAGGATGTCCCACAAATCGACACTTGTCAAATCTTGTCCCAAGCTTATCCTTTGAAACCTTTTCACATAAGTTGGACAACCCCTTATCTTAACATACTTAAGATTAGGAATGCTCCCTGTCCATTACTTTTATGGAGTCTAAATGGATTTAGAGATTACCCTTTAATAGTAGATATGCTGACCATTTCTAGGACATGATCCCAGAAGGATTTGGAATGTCGGTAAAATCATTATGGACCGCACCATGTCCAACAAGGTACGATTTTTTCTTTCAGATACATCAATCAATTATTACGTATCATGAGGTGTCCATTATGAGAAAACCATTTGAGATGATCTAGAAACTTATTGCACAAGTATTTATTCCTTGATCTAATCAAAGAATCTTAATACATTGTCAATTTGTTTCACTTACAATTCTTTGAACCTTTCAAATAATTCATACTTGTATTTCAACAAATACATACATTCAACTCTTTGAATGATCATCTCCTTTTCTTATACTAATTTGTTCAATATGCAAAATTATTTTCATGTAAGTCAAGTATACAAAATTTATTAAGTAATATTCGATTCTATACAAAACATTATTATTATAAATAGAACAACAATTGTTCTTAATTATAATACCAAAGATTTCATTGTCCAACAATAAAATGGAAATAATGTTTCCAACGAGAACTGGAATACAATAACAACTTATTGACTTAATAGACTTGCCCGTAGGCATTGCTAAACTATAAGTTTCTATGGCTAATGCAGCAACCTTTGCTTCATTTTCCACACATAGGATTACTTATATTTGTTTAACTTTCTACTTCTGCTTGGTTCCTTCATAAATCTATATTTATGATAACCAAAGTTGGTATCCAATACCCAAGTAGAACTTTGACTTAAAGAAAAATTATTTTAAATCATGAACAAATTTGTATTTGTAACCAAAACTTCACTAAGCTTCTTTGGTTAACCTCTGCAAGATGCTTCTTGCAGTTTCTTTTCCAGTGTCCAGGCTTATAGTAGTGGAAGCAAACTCCTTTGCTATCCATATAAGTTTTGTTCTTATTATCCTTTGTTTACGCCTTTCTCATTTACCTTCTTTGAATCGTTCTTCTTTCGGAAGATCCTTTTGCCCCTACCAAGAAGACTTGGTCTTTCTTGGTTGGAAAGTGACTCTCAACATTTTTCAACATGTTAAGCAAATCACGAGGATCGATATCTAGCTTGTTCATATGAAAAATTCACAACAATTGTGAAAGGAGTCCGGAGTGAGTGCAAGATCAAATCTTGGCTCAACTCTCCATCCATGACAAAACTCGTTGTCTAATTGATCAATCAAATTGATAATGTTAAGGACTTTTATCATCATTTGTAGTGTCATTGGTCATTCTAGATCGGAAGAGCTCCTTAGATATCGATATCTATCGGCCCTACTTTCCTCACCATCAACTACTTGATGTGCGGGAATATAGTAGAAGCATCCATAGTTTCATCCGTATTTGAAGCTCGTTACTCATAGATGCGAGCATGATGCATTGAGCCAATGTGCATCATCTTGCCACTTTCTAAAAGTAGCAATGTCTTCCTCGAGGCATTATGTCGCAACCATTGCGAGGATAAGCGTATTAAGGACATAAGATAGCTTTTTCAATTTATGAGAACTATTCTCAAATTCCTTAACCAATCCGTTTAATTCGGTCCGGTTAATTTAGCATCTAATATGCTACGCAGTGATAGTAATTAAGACATTGTAAAATGCTGTAAATGAATTTGTAATTAACAACATTTTAACATACATTCTTTTATTAATTACCAAAATAAATTAGGTCTTGTTTTAAATTGGTATCTCCCACTATTTTCTTCAAACTATATTACCCTCACTTATATAGTTCGGCAAAATCTAATTAAAGATTTGCTAGTGAGAATAAGGATCCCATTTCAAATGTATATAGCCTTGTGGTGACACAACAAACTATATATAAATAAATAGGTAGACAACTTTTGTCAATTACATCAACTATGCAACTCCTTTTCTTTTGCCTCTTAGATTATTTTGATCAAGTGGTGGCACATCCGAATCAAAATTATCCAAGTTAAGTCCGACCTAGCACTCCATATATTCAAAAAGAAAAATATCATCCTTGTGGTGACACAACAAAACAATATTGTTCAATTTTCTTTATAAGCATCAAATGTGATAAATTAACATCTTAAATACTTAATACTTGCCTTGTGGTGACACAACAAACTCATATTAAATATTTAATACTCTATTAATTTTATCATGCTAGAAAGGCGACGCTCGATATTCCAAATATCTTTGAACGCTTAGGACTTAATATAAAAAAAAAATTGAGGGTTTTGTTATTAATTTGTCTCATCTTGTTTAGCTGCATTTGCATATATATATATATAAAATACGCGTTATATTAATAAACATGCGAAGCATGTTTGTATAATATATAATATATATAGTATAAGCATGCACATATAGAATACTATATTCTACCCGGATTGATTATGGACTTTTATTCTAGTTTGGTTCACTAGAGCCACCAAGTGAACCAAAAGGTCAAACCCCTCAGGGGTGCAAGAATTAATATTTAAATATAACTATTACATTTAAACCGGGCTCCATTACAAACGGGTCCTCAAGCTCCTTGCTCCTTGATCTCCAATTTTTCAAAATAATTCTAACTATTCCTATTACAAAATTATTTAAAATAAATAGAAACATTGATCGATGAAATCGAGGGAAGTACATAGGAGAGAGATAGAATTTACATTAAGAAAAATTAGAGAAGGCGAGGGTATGCTGCAGACCCATTTAATAAAACCCATACATTCATGCATCCAACTAAAATAAAATCCAATCACATCGTCAATAGTCCATAATCAATCCCATTTATTATCATACACATCACCATATGCATCAATAAATAACATTCATCTTATGAATAATAAACATTTTTATATATATATTGATATCATTTAATGGGCAAATTTAGTTAGTATAAAATCTATTTTGAATCAAAATAAACTCCTTTATTTTAATCCAAATTTAAATCAAAATAAAACTATTTTATTTTAATTTATCCAATTTTGAATAAAATAAACTATTTTATTTTAATCAAAATATTTAATCAAAATAAACTCCTTTATTTTAATTAATTATGGAATCCAATTCCATGTATATATAAAAAAAATCTTTAATTAAAATAAACTCTTTTATTTTAATTAATTATGGAATCCAATTCCATGAAAAAAAAATAATTATTAAAGGAAACACGGATTATTTTTTCCTATTCACAAATAAACTCCTTTATTTTGAATAATATGAAATCTTATTTCATATTTAAATAAACTCCTTTATTTAAGGAAACATGGATTCTCTTTCCTATTCACAAATAAACTCTTTTATTTTGAATAATATGAAATCTTATTTCATATCTAAATAAACTCCTTTATTTAAGGAAATTAGGATTTCTTTCCTATTCACAAATAAACTCTTTTATTTTGAATAATATGAAATCTTATTTCATATCTAAATAAACTCCTTTATTTAAGGAAAAATAGAATCCAATTTCAACTCCAATTAGTTATCATGGAATCCAATTCAACTCTAATTAGTTAGCATGAAATTTAATTTTAAAATTAAAATAAAACTATTATTTTAAAATTAAAATAAACTTTTATTTAAAATTAAAATAAACCTTTTATTTTAATTATAAAATTATAGAGAATAATATATATATATATATATATATATATTATATATATATATATATATATATATATATATATTAGTTTTCTGATATATATATATATATATATATATAATATATATATATATATAATACGTGAATCATCATGCAAAATCTAACAATACCTTGTTGCCTTTGTAAACCCGTAAATGCGTGACTTACTTAGTTAACGGAGAATAAAGTTTTTAAAAAAAATATTTTTAAAATAGATTTTTTTTTTTTTTTTTTAATTTTTAATAAATTTTATACAATAAAATTATGCCCAATTAAATTGTTCTAAACACATATCAATATACATATTAAATTTGAACAATTAATAATTCGCATAAAGATTTGGCTCGATACCCTTCGTTAGGTTTGTAATATTCTTGAACGCAATCAAATTGCAAAAATTAAGCTTAAGCGTGTAAAATCGAGTTTAAAAATTTACAAACCATATACCGGATCACCCTTTATGCACAATTATTAATTAAATGAAAAGATAAAGAATAAAATCATACCCTTGAAGATCGAGCTTCCTCGTGTACAAGTTCACCTCCAAATCCTTTTCGCTCAACTTGAATCCACCGGGTTTTGTTCCTTCCTTTGATCAACGTTAGCCACCCATATGTTTGGCCTCTCAGAGGTGATCCACCAAGGAAGAAGAAAATTCAAGAAGAAGGGTATTGGCTCAAACCCTAGTTTTTCCTATCTCTATAGAAAAAGGCGTACTCTCCAACAAATTGGAATTATGTCAGTATGTTGAAAAAGTCAACTACCACTTTTACCCATAATAAGACTCCTCTTATTTATAGATGTGGGCAACCCACCTTAACAATTAAGGAATTGGGTTTTATTTAATTAATTAAATTCTTTTAATTAATTAAGCTCCCTAATCTTATTAGGGATAATTAATTAAACTCCTTTAACTAATTTTTCCTCCTAATCCTATTAGGAATAAATGAGAGTACTTATATTAAATTAATTCCTAAACTCTTTTAGAAATTAAAATAATAATAATTGTAATAATATTAATAAGACTCCTCTTATTAATTTATATTTAATATTTCTAAAATATTAAATAATAAATATTAAGCTATTTAATTTATTCTATCACCATAGATTAAATTAAATATACTTAATATATTATTTACGATTATGCCATTAACTTCTTAAATAATTATTCTTCCTTTTATGGTGTGACCCTTTTAGGTTCTCCATATTAAACCTAGGTTGTGAATAAATCAATTAGAACAATTCTAATCTTATTTAAATAAATAAATTAAACAATTAATTTATTTAAATAAATAATATTTATTCTACAATAGGGATAAGCCTCCCTAGCGATCAACGACTTTCCGGATAATATAGATTTCAACATTAATCATAAAAGAACCTTTGAGTAAATAGTTAAAATGACAATTCAATCCTTCCACCATACAATGTCCCAATTAAATATAAGACATGGAATTCTTTGTCAAGTCTTATTTTATTTAATTATATGTATTTCGATCCTTAAATGCACAACTCCAAATAATGCAAATTAGAAACTCCTTTCTAATTTCATTCGCCTTGCCGCCAAGGACTCTTTGGGTTGTCATTTATCGAATCACATAGGACATTTCTCTTCTTTTATTAGAAGTGGTAGATTCTTTATTGATCATACATTATCTCCATGTACAACTTATTATACCCAAGCATACCCTTTGATATACCCTAAGGGTCTTAAGGAATAAGTCAAAGTATAACTCATCATACACAAGATACTATGATGATCTCAAGTCCAAGGATTACTTGTCTTTACTATCACTCTGAGAATTCCTATTGATGAGCAAATAAAACTCCATTAGGTATTCCTTAGCGAGCCACGTTCAGTGAACTTATTCTCTAATAAGCACCTACATACTTGCTTTAGTGTCTCCACACAAATGATCATGAGATCAATCATCCTCATCCAATGAGCAAGCAACGTATGTACCAATCTATCCGGATTCACTAATCCCCAATTTAGTAATCCAATGATTGGGAACTATTTTAGTTTTAAGCTTTCTAAGAATTTAGATCTCATTAGAATGATCATCATCATTATTCTAAAAGCATTGCTTAAAACTATGGGTTTATCATATATTATAAAACAAAGATCATGTAGATAATTAAAAGCCTTTAATAAATTAATACTTTTTATTAATAAATGAATAAGATTGTTACAAAGTATATGCTTTATCATCAAACATGATTGGCTTGTGTGCATACTACTTTCAATCTCCCACTTGCACTAAAGCCAATCGTCATGGTAACTTATACTCTTCTTCTTCTCTAAGTGACGATTATCCCGTTTGTTGGATAAGCTTTAGTTAATGGATATGTAATGTTGTTCATGAGAGTCCACTATCTCTATAGTGATTTCCCATCTTTCAATGATTCTAATAATCAAATGAAAGTGCCACAACACATGTTTAGATCCAAGATGAGACTTAGGAACTATTCCTAGTTACGTAATAAACTTTTAATCCAAACAATCAACTTGCTTGCGACTTCATTTATAGCTATATACTTTGTCTTTATCACTAAACCAAACAACTCTTTCTTTGTTTGGAACTTTTCCCATTCATCGCTGCACTATTCAAGATAACGCTTTACCTTAAAGTGGATTTTTTACGTCATCTTGGTCCGTCTCGAAAAACTTGAGTGCATTAAGCCCTCTAGTTTTAATTTAGACCCACCATGAATATGATCACATCCTTAGTCTGGGTTAAGCACTTTAAGATGTTTTTCACCGACTCATAGTGAACTTCTCCATAATATGGTGATCGACATCAGTCTCAGTACATTTCATTGCATACATGATAGTCACTCATGCGGCCTCTCTTTTTTAGAGAGTCTGTGGGGACTATTAAGAGAGATACACTCCATAGCTCATCGACATGAGACATCTCTTGGAGTTTTCCATGATAAACAACTTTAGCATCAAATGAATATCGTTCCTTGGGTTAAGTCGAGCATCCTCTTGAATCTATCTATATAGATTTTATCCCCAATTAAGATACTCTTCCCAAAACCATTCATGGAGGAATGTTTAGACAACTTTATCATTATTGATTGTAGCATTGGTATGTCATTCCTTATCCGTAGTATATATCAACATATAATATTAGGAATGTCACTGGCGCTCCCCCTTTTGTCCCTTTTGTACACACTAGAAGTCTTACCTCATCGAATGTAACTCGGATCATCATCTTCTATGATGTGTACCTCATCATCATCATCCATGATGAATCCATACCTCCTAGGTATCTTGGTACTATTCCGATTCTGACGATTTGGTTGTGGTACAATAGGTATATCTATAGGTTCCTCTTATTTGACTTATAGTGTTTTGTGGTTCTTGAACTCTTCAAGATCTATTATCCTCCCACTAGCCCCTTCAATGATAAACACCTTTATCTTAGAAGGCAGCGTGTTTTACAACAAACACCTTTTGCTAAGTAGAATTATAGAACATATGCCCTAAACTTACTTTAGGATGTCCCACAAATCGACACTTGTCAAATCTTGTCCCAAGCTTATCCTTTGAAACCTTTTCACATAAGTTGGACAACCCCTTATCTTAACATACTTAAGATTAGGAATGCTCCCTGTCCATTACTTTTATGGAGTCTTGGGGCCGGATTTAGAGATTACCCTTTCCGTAGAATTGCGTACCATTTCTAGGACATGATCCTGAAGGATCTTTGGAATGTCGGTAAAATCATTATGGACCGCACCATGTCCAACAAGGTACGATTTTTCCTTTCAGATACATCAATCAATTATTACGTATCATGAGGTGTCCATTATGAGAAAAACCATTTGAGATGATCTAGAAACTTATTGCACAAGTATTTATTCCTTGATCTAATCAAAGAATCTTAATACATTGTCAATTTGTTTCACTTCTGAATTCTTTGAACCTTTCAAATAATTCATACTTGTATTTCAACAAATACATACATTCAACTCTTTGAATGATCATCTCCTTTTCTTATACTAATTTGTTCAATATGCAAAATTATTTTCATGTAAGTCAAGTATACAAAATTTATTAAGTAATATTCGATTCTATACAAAACATTATTATTATAAATAGAACAACAATTGTTCTTAATTATAATACCAAAGATTTCATTGTCAACAATAAAATGGAAATAATGTTTCCAACGAGAACTGGAATACAATAACAACTTATTGACTTAATAGACTTGCCGTAGGCAGTTGCTAAACTATAAGTTTCTATGGCTAATGCAAAGAACCTTTGCTTCATTTTCCACACATAGGATTACTTATATTTGTTTAACTTTCTACTCGCTTGGTTCCTTCATAAATCTATATTTATGATAACCAAAGTTGGTATCCAATACCCAAGTAGAACTTTGACTTAAAGAAAATTATTTTAAATCATGAACAAATTTGTATTTGTAACCAAAACTTCACTAAGCTTCTTTGGTTAACCTCGCAAGATGCTTCTTGCAGCTTTCTTTCCAAAGATGTCCAAAGCTTATAGTAGTGGAAGCAAACTCCTTTGCTATCCATATAAGTTTTGTTCTTATTATCCTTTGTTTACGCCTTTTCATTTACCTTCTTTGAATCGTTCTTCTTTTCGGAAGATCCTTTGGCCCCTACCAAGAAGACTACTGGTCTTTCTTGGTTGGAAAGTGACTCTCAACATTTTTCAACATGTTAAGCAAATCGGCGAGAGGCGATATCTAGCTTGTTCATATGAAAAATTCACAACAATTGTGAAAGGAGTCCGGAGTGAGTGCAAGATCAAATCTTGGCTCAACTCTCCATCCATGACAAAACTCGTTGTCCTAATTGATCAATCAAATTGATAATGTTAAGGACTTTTTTATCATCATCAGTAGTGTCATCGGTCATTCTAGATCGGAAGAGCTCCTTAGATATCGATATCTATCGATCCTACTTTCCTCACCATCAACTACTTGATGTGCGGGAATATAGTAGAAGCATCCATAGTTTCATGTCGTGTGAAGCTCGTTACTCATAGATGCGAGCATGATGCATTGAGCCAATCGTGCATCATCTTGCCACTTTCTAAAAGTAGCAATGTCTTCCTCAGAGGCATTATTCGCAACCATTGCAGGATAAGCGTATTAAGGACATAAGATAGCTTTTCACCTATGAGAACTATTCTCAAATTCCTTAACCAATCCGTTTATTTAATTGGTCAGGTTAATTTAGCATCTAATATGCTTCGCAGATGATAGTAATTAAGACATTGTAAAATTTCGTAAATGAATTTGTAATTAACAACATTTTAACATACATTCTTTTATTAATTACCAAAATAAATTAGGTCTTGTTTTAAATTGGTATCTCCCACTATTTTCTTCAAACTATATTACCTCACTTATATAGTTTAAGCAAAATCTAATTAAAGATTTGCTAGTGAGAATAAGGATCCCATTTCAAATGTATATAGCCTTGTGGTGACATAACAAACTATATATAAATAAATAGGTAGACAACTTTTGTCAATTACATCAACTATGCAACTCTTTTTCTTTTTGCCTCTTAGATTATTTTGATCAGTGGTGGCACATCCGAATCAAAATTATCCAAGTTAAGTCCGACCTAGCACTCCATATATTCAAAAAGAAAATATCATCCTTGTGGTGACACAACAAAACAATATTGTTCAATTTTCTTTATAAGCATCAAATGTGATAAATTAACATCTTAAATACTTAATACTTGCCTTGTGGTGACACAACAAACTCATATTAAATATTTAATACTCTATTAATTTTATCATGCTAGAAAGGCGACGTTCGATATTCCAAATATCTTTGAACGCTTTAGGACTTAATATAAAAAAAAAAATTGAGGGTTTTGTTATTAATTTGTCTCATCTTGTTTTAGCATTTATGCATTATATATATATATAAAATACGCGTTATATTAATAAACATGCGAAGCATGTTTGCATAATATATAATATATATAGTATAAGCATGCACATATAGAATACTATATTCTACCCGGATTGATTATGGACTTTTATTCTAGTTTGGTTCACTAGAGCCACCAAGTGAACCAAAAGGTCAAACCCTAGGGGTGCAAGAATTAATATTTAAATATAACTATTACATTTAAACCCGGGCTCCATTACAAACGGGTCCTCAAGCGCTCCTTGCTCCTTGATCTCCAATTTTTCAAAATAATTCTAACTATTCCTATTACAAAATTATTTAAAATAAATAGAAACATTGATCAGCAGTCAAGGGGAAGTACATAGGAGAGAGATAGAATTTACATTAAGAAAAATTAGAGAAGACGAGGTACGCAGACCCATTTAATAAAACCCATACATTCATGCATCCAACTAAAATAAAATCCAATCACATTGGTCAATAGTCCATAATCAATCCCATTTATTATCATACACATCACCATATGCATCAATAAATAACATTCATCTTATGAATAATAAACATTTAATATATATATATTGATATCATTTAATGGGCAAATTTAGTTAGTATAAAATCTATTTTGAATCAAAATAAACTCTATTTTAATCCAAATTTAAATCAAAATAAAACTATTTTATTTTAATTTATCCAATTTTGAATAAAATAAACTATTTTATTTTAATCAAAATATTTAATCAAAATAAACTCCTTTATTTTAATTAATTATGGAATCCAATTCCATGTATATATATATAAAAAAATCTTTAATTAAAATAAACTCTTTTATTTTAATTAATTATGAATCCAATTCCATGAAAAAAAAATAATTATTAAAGGAAACACGGATTATTTTTCCTATTCACAAATAAACTCCTTTATTTTGAATAATATGAAATCTTATTTCATATTTAAATAAACTCCTTTATTTAAGGAAACATGGATTCTTCTTTTCCTATTCACAAATAAACTCTTTTATTTTGAATAATATGAAATCTTATTTCATATCTAAATAAACTCCTTTATTTAAGGAAATTAGGATTCTCTTTCCTATTCACAAATAAACTCTTTTATTTCGAATAATATGAAATCTTATTTCATATCTAAATAAACTCCTTTATTTAAGGAAAAATAGAATCCAATTTCAACTCCAATTAGTTATCATGGAATCCAATTCCAACTCTAATTAGTTAGCATGAAATTTAATTTTAAAATTAAAATAAAACTATTATTTTAAAATTAAAATAAACTTTTTATTTAAAATTAAAATAAACCTTTTATTTTAATTATAAAATTATAGAGAATAATATATATATATATATATATATATATTAACCGTATATATAATAATATATATATATATTAGTTACGGTATATATATATATTATATATATATAATACGGTATATATATAATACGTGAATCATCATGCAAAATCTAACAGTACCTTGTTGCCTTGTAAACCGTGCGTGACTTAGTTAACAGGAGAATAAAGTTTTACAAAAAAAATATTTCGGTTTTTTTTTTTTTTTTTAATTTTTAATTTTTAATAAATTTTATACAATAAAATTATGCCCAATTAAATTGTTCTAAACACATATCAATATACATATTAAATTTGAACAATTAATAATTCGCATAAAGATTTGGCTCTGATACCACTGTTAGGTTTGTAATATTCTTGAACGCAATCAAATTGCAAAAATTAAGCGGAAGCGTGTAAAATCAGAGTTTAAAAATTTACAAACCATATACCCGGATCACCCTTTATGCACAATTATTAATTAAATGAAAAGATAAAGAATAAAATCATACCCTTGAAGATCGAGCTTCCTCAGGTACAAGTTCACCTCCAAATCATTTTCGCGTTCAACTTGAATCCATGGGGTTTTGTTCCTTCCTTCGATCAACGTTAGCCACCCATATGTTTGGCCTCTGAGGTGATCCACCAAGGAAGAAGAAAATTCAAGAAGAAGGGGTATTGGCTCAAACCCTAGTTTTCCTATCTCTATAGAAAAAGGCGTACTCTCCAACAAATTGGAATTATGTCAGATGTTGAAAAAGTCAACTACCACTTTTACCCATAATAAGACTCTTCTTTATTTATAGATGTGGGCAACCCACCTTAACAATTAAGGAATTGGGTTTTATTTAATTAATTAAATTCTTTTAATTAATTAAGCTCCTAATCTTATTAGGGATAATTAATTAAACTCCTTTAACTAATTTTCCCTCCTAATCCTATTAGGAATAAATGAGAGTACTTATATTAAATTAATTCCTAAACTCTTTTAGAAATTAAAATAATAATAATTGTAATAATATTAATAAGACTCCTCTTATTAATTTATATTTAATATTTCTAAAATATTAAATAATAAATATTAAGCTATTTAATTTATTCTATCACCATAGATTAAATTAAATATACTTAAATATATTATTACGATTATGCCATTAACTTCTTAAATAATTATTCTTCCTTTTATGGTGTGACCCTTTAGGTTCTCCATATTAAACCTAGGTTGTGAATAAATCAATTAGAACAATTCTAATCTTATTTAAATAAATAAATTAAACAATTAATTTATTTAAATAAATAATATTTATTCTACAATAGGGATAAGCCTCCCAATGATCAACGACTTTCCAGATAATATAGATTTCAACATTAATCATAAAAGAACCTTTGAGTAAATAGTTACGAAATACAATTCAATCCTTCCACCATACAATGTCCCAATTAAATATAAGATATGGAATTCTTTGTCAAGTCTTATTTTATTTAATTATATGTATTTCGATCCATAAATGCACAACTCCAAATAATGCAAATTAGAAACTCCTTTCTAATTTCATTTCCGCTTAACCAAGGACTATTGGGTTGTCATTTATCGAATCACATAGGACATTTCTCTTCTTTTATTAGAAGTGGTAGATTCTTTATTGATCATACATTATCTCCATGTACAACTTATTATACCCAAGCATACCCTTTGATATACCCTAAGGGTCTTAAGGAATAAGTCAAAGTATAACTCATCATACACAAGATACTATGATGATCTCAAGTCCAAGGATTACTTGTACTACTATCACTCTGAGAATTCCTATCGACAGCAAATAAAACTCCATTAGGTATTCCTTAGCGAGCCACGTTCAAATGAACTTATTCTCTAATAAGCACCTACATACTTGCTTTAGTGTCTCCACACAAATGATCATGAGATCAATCATCCTCATCCAATGAGCAAGCAACAACGATGTACTCAATCTATCCGGATTCACTAATCCCCAATTTAGTAATCCGATGATTGGGAACTATTTTAGTTTTAAGCTTTCTAAGAATTTAGATCTCATTAGAATGATCATCATCATTATTCTAAAAGCATTGCTTAAAACTATGGGTTTATCACATATTATAAAACAGCATCATGTAGATAATTAAAAGCCTTTAATAAATTAATACTTTTTATTAATAAATGAATAAGATTGTTACAAAGTATATGCTTTATCATCAAAAATGATTGGCTTGTGTGCATACTACTTTCATAGTCATCCTAACAACAAAATTTAAGTTTCAATTTTAATCATTACTACTCGACACTCACGGGCACATAAGTATAAACACATAATCACATAAGTGTTTTATTATTTCTTCCTTAAAACTCGATAAGAGTTAATCACCACTATCTTTTCAAAGGTTGTTTCCTAAGGCTTTTCCCCACCAAAGGTTCATAACCTAAAGCTTTGATACCAACTTGTGACACCCCCAAATCCCGGTACTTCATTACCTCAAGATTCGGTGTTCACGTAATCAAAACATTCATAGCTAACTACCCAATCATAATAAATTGAATAATAAAAACCTGCCCATACAGGATTACTTTAATAAAAACATTATCTCCCAAGTTCTCTAACCATTAATACAATCATTCAAGTGCGGAAATAAAATTATTACATCACATCATTATTAAAAGTCTATCATCATAACGATTTAAGCAAAATTACAAGTCTTCATCACTTGTACATTTTCTCTTTTCCTTTGCTAGTTGTAGGTTTATCTACCTTCTCAACCATAGCTGCAATAAATGTATAAATATGCAAGAGTGAGCAAACAAAGCTCACTTGAAATAAGAATAAATATCTTTACATCATTTACCAAATAATAGGCTCAATAGAACTGAATGATAGGTTCTATTAACATTTCAACATTTGCCAATTCACAGGCTTAATAGAACTGAATGATAGGTTCTATTAACATTTCAACATTTGCCAATTCATAGGCTCAATAGAACTGAATGATTTGTTCTATTATCAGTCTTAAATATACTACTGAGGGGTCAAATGACCATGAACCATGTCTACAATTATAAGTAATCTTTCAACTTTAACTTTAACAGTCGTATGACTATAAGGACTCCACGTACTTAGGGGGATAAATCCTTCATACAATGTATTGTGCACAACCATTTCAACACTAAGTGTAAACCCCTAAACATAGGGTTGTTCATCTCAATATTTAGAGTACAAGTCCGCACCAAAGAAAGTTTGGTTTGGATAAGCTTTCGAGGGTAATTGAAGTTTAATGATCATCAACTAGGGAACTAGTTGAATCAACAATGTGTTATAATACAACAGTTGTTTAATAACAACATAACTTAGAACATTTGAGAATCATAAATGAACTGATTCTACATATCTAACTCATGCTTGAAATAACTATAGAGCATACGTATTCAATAGAATGAATAAAATGGTTAACCTTTGCTTGAATAGTAAAATAAGCTAAGGTTCGAGTCTTATAACATTAGAATGATATTCTTGAACGTACATTTAACTGATAGCAAGATGGAAACTAAAAACTTGCCCAACAATGTATTATCTCATGCAAGGAATTAAAACAGTTTAATAATAGAGACGAGAGTTCAAAAACTATGCTCATTATACAATAATAGAACTTAAGAAACTTGCTTAATTGTAAACAAGTTAGAATGAATCAATGTAATAATAGAACTAACTCAACGAAAATGTAGAGTTAGAAAACTTGCACAATGTAATAAATGAACTAGCTCAACGAAAGTGTAGAGTTAGAAAACTTGCCTCGAGCGTAAGCTATAAAATTAAACTCACGATCACCTACACATAATTTTAGAACCACAACACCTATTAGATATGCTAACATACCATAACATGATCATTACCATTTACATTTCAAAAACTCTAAGTGTTTTACTTCGCAACACTTGTCTAACTTTCATTATGTATACTAAATCACCACATAACACGTTCTTTATTTACTAATCACTTTTACAATTTTGAATTCATAATCCACATAACACAACTCTGTATTAGCCTTTTTGTTATATGTTGGACACATTACCATAACCTTTAGTTAAGCCACAAAGAACGACCAAAGTCTGCAGAATAAACATACTTTAGTGTCTGAAAATGGCCACTCACGCGGCCGCACGAGTTTTATATGGGGATGCCAAGCGCTTATTGCAAGGCATACCGCGCTTATGGTCATGCATATTTAACGGCTTATTTGAAACTGAACCAATTTTGCGAGCGAGCCAACGACACGTTTCTTAAGCCAACTAACACGAATTTCACCCATCAAACAGTGATAATAACACGTAAAATAAATATACAACAATCATAAACATGATTGCTAACATATACAATCACTTAACACAATTTAACACATACTAACACTATTTTAATTTCTCAATTATCATGTTTTTTACATAAAACTCCAATTTTTGATATTCATCCCAAAAATCATCACTGTGAATTCATTATTTGGCCAAATCACTCCATTCCAATTACGTTATGCTCGTATCTCATTGAACTAACATAAGCAAAACTCAATTAACATTTTAGCATGCAATTTGACCCTCAAAATTGATAGCTACACATGAAAACATATATACACTGACATTATTTCTACTACTGTCATACGAATTTCGCATGCAGTTGTTGTTTATACATAATCTCTATCATCATATACTCACATAATCACAAGTAATCTCATTGTATAACAATAATTCAACAATTTGAAATTCACAGATTATATAAAAGTTTGTCGTAATACTCATAAACATATATATAATATCCAAGTTGTAGAACATACCTTCAATTAGTGTGTAATTCTTGCTACGATCACTGGAATTGTTGAAAATCCTAAGCTTTCTCTCAATTTCTCTCAACTCTCAGTTCTCTCTATTGCCTCTAGACTAGCAAAGTTAGAATGAAGCTTTGATAGCCAGTATGCGTAATAACCAAAATGAAAAACTGATATGGTCTTAATACATATATTAAATATATCGGTTACCAACATAAACGTATATAATATAAATATATTATATTTATTATTTTATTTATTTATTTTATTTAATTTAAATAACTAGAAATCTCAAAAGCCATAAGGCTTGTTTGGCAAAACCCTTTAAATATTAAAGAATTAATATATTAAGCCTTGTTTGTTAAAACTAAATTAAACTACTTTAATTTATTTTAATAACTCATTATAATATAGTTATTTGTCACACTATATTTAATCAAGCTTTCATATTTATTTTAATTAATGCAAATCACAATTAATTAAATAAATCCTTTAATCACATAACACAATACAAATAATTAATCATTTAAATTGAAATATCAATATAATAATAATTTCCTTAATTCATCAATTATTTATTTAATAAATAATTAACTAAACAAAATTAAATCAATTGAACAAATATTTTTTAACGATAATCACATCCATTAAATATTTATATAAATCAATAAATATTTAATATTACATTTAAAATTCTAGAATGTTACAACAACTCCATGTGACCAAAAAAAATTCCAACATATCAGCTATTATATACCAACCATATACATTTTACCATCATTTACATAGATCAAGAGAGAGAAAATCTAATAAATTAGCTCATTCATTAGCAATCAACCAACCAAAGCCTCTTTCTCTCTCTCTCTCTATACTCACGAAATATAGTAGTATATCAGCTCGCAAACAAAGCCCCACGATTACCATTATCAGATCAGAAGGCCAGATTCAAGCATAGCTTAAGAAAGGTATAAACCCTAGTTGAAAAATCTGACTTTGATTCCATGTTAGATTTTATGTTTTAATGTTTAAACATGTTGTATGGAGTCTAATTAAGTGATTTGGGTTGATAGATGTTAGATCCATAACATCTATAGCCTCAGATTTGATGTTTTATAAAATCTGGAAATTTTTGTTTTTATGTTTGACAGTCAAATGTCAGTCCTCATAGATCTTTGTATGTTATGTGTTTTTGTTGTTCAAGTGTTTGATCTTGTAGTATGTTATGAGAGCATTGATATAGAACTTGATTTGGAGTCAGATCTGTTGTAGATTTGAAGTTATAATCGGTCAAAACCCGTTGACCGGGCATGACTAGACGAATTCTGGGTAACCCAGAAAGTCTTAAGCAGCGTCTGACAAGATATTTAAAAGCTTTGATATGTCAGATGTTAAGCCTTTTATTGATGTTAGTGTAACCATATTGTAGTGTGCTGTATGGACTATAGATCCATGCCTTAATATTCCTTATATCACAAACATGATCAAAGTAGTATGTGGTCAAAGTGAGTCACTCGATCACGAAGTTGGGTTTCTGGAATTTCCAGAAACCGTTAGAACAAGTATTCTGACAATGTTTGACCGAACAAGATCTGTTTTTTTTGTTGTTGTTAGATCTATGTTATGTGTTATATTTGTTCACTTGCATGTTGTCTATACACTGAACGTATTAGATCACATAAATCAGACTTGTACATCAAGTTATAATGATTGAAAGAAGGCAATATGAACTGTTCTTCATTTCTGGAAAACCCATAAATGAAGAACAGCTCTGACAAGGGATTTGAGGGCCTATAACTCTCCGATCTGTTGTGTTATGTCAATGATATCGATTGTTAATGGTAGTATTACAGTTATACTACAATACCAACACATTAGCAAGGCCAGAATCGTGATAACCAAAGATCTATAATAGGTCAAAGTAGGTACCTTGTGTAATGACATTGAAGATCTGGGACAATCAGCGACAGTTTTGTCACTAAAGCCACTTTTAGCGACATATAATTTCTAAAATCAATTATTTTATTTATTAAATGAAAAAAATAGTTTTAAATTATTAAAAATACAAATTAAATTACTAAAAATTATTTTAAAGTCCAAACAATAGTTTTTAATAATTTTGAATATATTTCATAAATATCTAATATTTTTAAAAAATATTAAAGGTATTTAATTTATTTAATTATAATATTAAATAAATTAGTTAAAAATGATTTTAATACTTAAAAATCATTTAAAATTATATTATGGTATAAGAACATATTTTAAGTTATTTTTAATGGATTTTAATATTTTGTGATGAATTTCATTAATTAATTAATATTAATGATGATTAAGTTATTTATTGAATATATTATATAAATTATGAAAAATAGAATTAATGATTTAAAAATCATATGAAAATAATTTAAAGGTTATAAAAATATTTAAGTTATAAATTATAACTTTTGATATTTTGTCATGAAAATATTAATATTTTAATATTAATGATATTATATTTATTTAATAATTATATTAAATAAATTAGTTTAAAAATGATTTTAATATTAGAAAAATCATTTTAAATGAAAATAAAGTGTTTCAAGATATTTTAAGTTATAAAATATAACTTTTAATATTTAAAGGATAATTTCATAAATAAATTAATATTAATGATATTAATTTAATATTAATGATATTAAATTTATTTAATAATTTTATTAAATAAATAGTTTTAAAATGATTTTATTAATTTAAAAATCATTTAAAAAGGATATAAATGAGTTAAAAATATTTTAAGTTATAATTAATGACTTTTAATATTTGGATAAGTGGTACATTAACAATTAAATATTAATGGTAATTATTTAAAATGACTTTTAATCATTTAAGGTAATATTAATGTTTTAAAAGTATTTTAAGTTATTATAAATAACTTTAAGATTTTGGCAATGGTTTTATTAATGGTTTAATATTAATTAAATATTAATGATAATTGAATTATTCAATATTTAAATCATTTAATAATGATTCCAATGTTTGAAAATTTATGATAAATTATAATAAATGTTTAAAAATTATTATAAGTCATTTAAAAATAATATGACTGATACTTACAAATATTGAACTACAGGCTAGAGTCTTAGACTCGATAATTACCCGATAAAGCCGTCGGTACACCGACATGTTTCAGAAATTGATATGGACTTAGATATTTTGACTGTATTAATGATTGTTAGGGATTCAATGACTGTTGAATATGTGTGACAAGGTGATTAGGTTATGTGCTGACTGCAATAAGCAGTGCTATGCGTTATAGTATGTTATTCTAATCAGTAAAATGATCTTATTACTAACAAGTTGTTATACAAAAGATAAAAACTAAGTTGCGTATTGTAAGCAGCAGACCAGACAAGTATCCTACCTTTGCATTTTCTTTATGCAATGGACATGAGTAAGAAAGTTTCAGAATTATATTATTATTGTACCAGATTATTAACCATATTGTTATATATATTATGTATCCGATCATTGTTTATCAACATGGTATTATTATATAATTCAGATATATTTATTCTGTTCGTTAATTTCTAAATATGGTTATACAAGTGACCTCACTTGGATAATCATTGTATTTAATCACATGTTGATATATTTATATATATTTATTGATTCCCCGTATGTATATATTAATGAAAAGCCATGTAAGCTATTTGATCAGCTAGACACAGATTTAGAAATATCGTTGAATATGATAAAACCTTTTTGTATCCAATTAAATTATTTTGGTTCGGATTCCCGACTAAGTATGAACATCCCGAACAAGGAAAAACTTTTATGCGCCCAAGGCGGACAGAGTGAACGATAATATCGTTCTTACATGCAGTATTGATCAATACAGGGCCCATGGGATGTACACCCTAGTGTCCGTAAGTTATGCTGGTTTGTAGATGAAGTTCTGTTTAACCTTTTCAAAACTAGAAAACAATGTTCATAGAATGTCACCTTAACCTTATTTATAGTCAATACGTAGTTTCAAAAATGTGATATAGAGTTGTTATGTTATTATTATCGGTTTAGTTTACTTCACAACTATTGAATCGTTGTAGAAGTGATGTATAAAGAAAACATTTATTCTTTTAGCGAATATTTATAATTACTATTACTTGCTGGGCACCCAAATGCTCATTCTTGTTTTAAATTTAAATGTTTTTAGCTAGGCATGATTAACCCGAAGGTTCAGACAAGAACAAGTGAAAAGGAAAGCAAACAGAATATGTTTAATGATATCTTTTGTAATAGTTAAACTGTATTAAGACAATGATATGTATTATCTATCATGTAAAGAATTATAGTAAAGGTTGCGTACTTGGGATTAGACTCTGATATATGTAAATTAAGTTTGATTTTTATATTATTGTTATTATTATTAGTATTATTTCGCTCATAGAAATGGTATCATGAAGCACCGAGTTCGGGTTTCAAGTACCTAAATTTGGGGGCGTCACATTTTCCAAAGATTTTAATTTCTAAAACGATTATTGACTGTACTTTTATGTAAAGTACCATTGTAAAGTGTTGTAGTCGAGGTAGCATGAGAGTTACATATATTTGTATTAAAATTCACAGCTTATGTGATGTCGTACTCTGCATAACAGTTCAACAGTTGTATAAATAAAGTTTGTATTTGATTTCTATAGTGTGATATCTGGCGACTCAGAATGGGTCGTGTGTGTAAGACCCCGAATTTTACAAAATAAAAGTATTCAATTTTTTGATAATTGTTATTCTATTTAGTAAATGGTTAAATTGTTAAAAGGTTAAAGTTAAGGGTGATATTTGAAAATTTTGCAAAGTAATCAAGTTGATATAAAATATTCGTTGTGTCAGGGAATATTATTTTTGTCAGAGAATATCCGTACGACGACACCATCATTGGTGGACCGCACAACGGAATAATTGTCGGAGTTAGAAAACGACAGAAATATCTTTTTATAAAAATAACGACAAAAGTTTTACCGTTAAACTGTTGAGATACCGGTGGTAAAAGTACAGTAATACGCATAGTTGCATAGTAGTACACGGTATTGATTATTGATGCTTATGTAAGAATCCACTCAGTTTACTCAATTATTGCTACAGTAATTGTTGTATAGTATCTCACGTTATTTGATTCAACTATTGTCACAGTATCACCCGCATAATATTTTATATTATTAAGTCAATAATTGAGACAATACATTTATTCATATTATTATTTATATTATTGATAATGTCTAGAAAGTTTTGTCGAGGAAAGAGGTTTGGTCACCTAATTGCTCTCCAATAAGGAGAAATATTTATCGGAAAGCCCCCTCTTTCCTGGGAATGATCTGGTTGTCGATATTCTAAGTTATAATATTAATGATGAATAATTGTTGAAGTATTAAGAATGTGTTTATTGAAGATAAGTGAATTACAAAAAGTTAGAGGGGAATAATGCAAACTTGGAAAACTTTAGGGGTACTAAAGTGTAATAAGTTAAATCAATCTGGACCATTGGTGGTGGTTTTAATAGTTAATCAATCTGTACCATTGATGGTGGTTTTAATAGTAAATCAATCTGGACCGTTGGTGGTGGTTTTAATAGTAAATCAATTTGGACCGTCGGTGGTGGTTTTAAAAGTAAATCAATCTGGACCGTCGGTGGTTGTTTTAAAAGTAATCAATCTGGACCGTAGGTGGTGGTTTTAAAAGTAAATCAATCTGGACCGTCGGTTGTGGTTTTAATAGTAATCAATCTGGACCGTCCTTTCTAATAGTGAATCAATCTGGACCGTCCTTTCTAATAGTGAATCAATCTGGACCGTTCATGAATTAGTTACTATTTAGTCCATTCTCCTATAAACAGAAGCTTAATTCTTCTTTCATTTTCACCAATTCACTGAGATTCACAAGAAAAGCTATAGAGAGAGAAACTATAGAGAGAAAGAAGAAGAGTATTCTGCTACTTCACTTTTGCAGTATCCAATCTTCTACTAAGGTAAGGGATGTGATGCCCCCAAAATTAGGTATACATCACCCATTTTGGGTCGTCAGATACATGGTACAAAATTCAAATACAACTTACTAATACAACTGTCGTGTACAATAAGACAAAACATAACTGTGAGTTTGAATACAATTGTTGTCTACTAGAGATTATATAAACTCAAAATAAGTCCTCATTATAATTATTAACACACTATTTCACAGAATAGTGAGGACTACTAATGCTATCCTCTGGGCCGTCACTTCGTTCCCGACTAGTCCCTGCTATGTTCTCATTTTCTGAAGAGAACAGTGAAAGAAAGGGTGAGCTCAACTAGCCCAGTAAGAAATATTATTACTAAGATAATGCAGAATAAATTATCGTTAGCCTTCAACAGTGTTAAACTGATAAAATATAACAACATCAAGTTTAATCTGCTTTTGAACAAGTAATCTATTAAAAGAGTCAAGTAGAGAATAAAATCTACTATCTTTTATGATTTAAAAGGTTTTCATGACTTTTATCATTTGGGACTCAAATTTTTAATAAATAATCCACATCATCGAATCACCCATGCACTACGACCAAGGATATTCTTTAGTATCACGACCACAAATTATCCATGCACTACAGCCAAGGACATTCGTGTATTCATTAATGGTCATGATCATGCCAACAACTGTCCATCAATGCACTACGGCCCAATGATAACTTTTACCACATCATTTGTAACATTACGATCATGATTACACCGAATAATCCCTGGTCATAATCATACCAAGTCCATCTATGCACTACAGGCCACATATGACTTTCAACATAATATAAACATGAGGATGATGACAATGATATAAGAATTCAATAAAACAAGTTCAAGAATTAATTTATCCAGGAACTAATAATGTCCAAATTGTCAACATGATACTTCTTTGTAGAGTAAAATTCAAGAATGATCAGAAGAATATTTCCATGAAAAGATACTGGATGAAGCGCAAATATCAAGGATATTCTACTAATTTAATGGAGTATAGAAGTTAAAACTTTAACCAACTGAGTATAATAAAGAATGGAATAACAAAAGAAATCACCATGCATGCGGTATCGCACAGACAAAAGTTATCGCAATGTAATAATAATAATGAAAACCAAAGTCGAGGCAAAATTTGCAATCGATGTGATGTTCCAACAGAATAATAAAGAGCGAAACCAGTGTCCGTGTAAAATACACGCATATGATGGTCCAACAGTAATAATAATAAAGAGCGGAACCAGTGTCGGTGTAAAAACACAAACAGGATGTTCCAATGTAATAATAATAAAGAGCGGAACCAGTAGGTGTAAAATACATGATGCAGGATGTTCCACAGAATAATAGAAGAATGTCACCAAGTATGGTAAACCGCGTATACTGAGTTATTCCAATGTAATAATAAGCAATGGAATAACAGCAGTTCTCTTCATAAATAAGAAAGAATAACACCCCTTACATTAGTAGTAGATTGAATCTTCGCAGTAGTGTAGTAATGTAATACTCTTCTTCTTTCTCTCTTATTCTCTCTATACTTTCTCTTTCTATTGCTTGAATGAATTCGTGAAAAATAATGAAGCACTAGGCCTCTATTTATAGAAGATTTCTAGCTTAGCACTTCAAATGTGAAAAGGCAAGTGGCTTGACGACTGGTGATGTGAAAAGAAAAGTGGTTTGACGCCTGTAATGTGAAACGACAATTGGTTCGACGCTTGTAATATGAAACGGCAAGTTGTTTAACGTCTGGTAAAGGTAGTTACTATTGACGAAGGTAATTACTATTGACGAAGGTAATTATTATTGACGAAGAGACTCTTAGATGATGACATATGGCCCCCCCATAAAATAACCAAACTTACCACAAACGTCTCATAATAGACTCTTTATATACATCAAGGATTGAATAAATATTACCACAAATCCTTTTATTTTTAATCAACACATGTTTAATCTTTCAACAATTAGTAATCATTTATAACTTGTCGTCTCAATTATTGATTTAATAATATAACATATTATACTGAGATGATAATCTTGTGACAATAATTGAATCAATAATATAAGAGATATGATGCAACAATTATCGTAGCAATAATTGAGTATAATGAGTGACTTCTCACGTAAGCAAAATAATCAATACTTGTGTGCTACTTATGCAACCACGCGACATTCATCGTACTTTTACTACCGGGTAGTTCAACAGTTTTAACGGTAACACCTCCGCCCGTTATTTTCAGTAAAGTATTTTTGTCTTTTTCTCAATCCGAAACAATAATTCCGTTGTGGGGTCCACTAATGATTGTGTTGAATCCCTACTTAATATTCTCAGACAAAAAGAATATTCCCCGACCAAACGAATATTTTATAACAACTTGCTTACTTTGCAAAATTTATAAATATTACCCACAACTATAACATTATATCAAATTTACTCCATAATATTCAAAAATAATATTTAGTGAAAATTCATCTTTATTTATAAAAGTTGGGGTCTTACAACCTCCCCTTCTTATGAAATTTCGCCCTCGAAATTAGGGTACGTACCTGGTATGTCGAAGAGGTAAGGATACCTTAATTTCATTTTAGATTCTAACTCCCAAGTCATTTCCTCAACATCATGGTTTCTCCACAAAACTTTGAAGGTATAACCTTGGAGCGTAGAATATGTTCCTTCTTATCCAAGATTTGAACAGGAACCTCTTCAGACATCAAATCTTCTGCTATTTCATCCGGTTCTAACTCAATAATGTGGTTCGGGTCTTTCACATATTTACGTAACATGGATATGTGAAAAACGTTAGGAACACGAGACATACTTGGCGGTAAAGCGAGTCTATAGGCCACAGTTCCTGCTCGATCGAGGATTAAAAATGGGCCGATGAATCGAGGATTGAGTTTTCCTTTCTTTCTAAATCTCGAAACTCCTTTCCATGGAGCAACACGCAACAACACATGATCTCCTATATCGAATTCCACGTCCTTTCGATGAAGATCATCATAACTCTTTTGTCGATCTTGTGAGGTTTTTATATATTGTCGGATCGTTTGAATCTTTTCCGTAGTCATACGTACCAACTCCGGTCCCAAGAATGTTGCTTCACCCACCTCATCCCAAATCTTTCGAGAACGACACTTTCTTCCATACAATGCTTGAATGGAGCCATGCCAATACTTGCTTGATAAGCTGTTGTTGAGGAAAACTCCACCAATGGTAAGAACTTGTCCCAACTTCCCTTGAAATCAAGGATATAGAGTCTTAATAGATCTTCAAGAGTTTGAATAGTCCTCTCCGTGTCGTCCGTCTCGAGGATGATATGCCGAGCTAAATCGTAAGTCCGTGCCCATAGCTTTTGCAAACTAACCCAAAATCGTGAAGTGAATCTTGGGTCTCGATCGAAACTATGGATACTGGCGCATACCATGTAGTCTTACAATCTCGTTTATGTACATACTGAGCAAGACGTTCAAGTGTATAAGTTTCTCGTATCGGTAAGAAATGAGCGGACTTTGGTCAATCTATCAACAATAACCCAAATCGCATTTATGCCTTGAGAAACCTTTGGAAGACCCAGAACGAAATCCATGGTAATGTGCTCCCACTTCCATTACGGAATTTCAAGTGGTTGCAATGGACCTTTTGGTACTTGATGCTCTCGCTTTAACTCGTTGACAAGTTAGACACCTTGAGATAAACAACGCTATCTCTCTCTTCATATTGCTCCACCAAAATGTATGATTTAATATCATGATACATTTGGTACTCCCTGAGATGGATTGCAAATGGTGTGTTGTGCGCCTCCATCATGATTTTATACTTTAAATCGTGGTCGTTAGGAACACAAAGTCCGGAGTTGACTCAAGTATTCCTTCTTCATCGATTCTTGCTTCCAAGATAGCACCTACTTGCACTTTCTTCCTCATACGCATCGCTCCTGTGTCCGTAACTTGAGCAGCTTTAACTTTATCGATTAAAGTCAGTTCTACTCGTATATTCGCCATCATCACATGGGTCCCTGGAGTCTTTAACTCTATCTCCATCCTTTGCAAGTCACACAAAATGGGCCTTTGCGTTGACAATATCGCACTCGTACTTGCATATGATCTTCTACTCAATGCGTCAGCTACCACGTTCGCTTTTCCAGGATGGTATTAGATGGTATGATCATAATCTTTCAACAGTTCAAGCCAACGTCATTGTCGCATGTTGAGTTCCTTTTGAGTAAAGAAATATTTGAGGCTTTTATGATCCGTAAAGATCTCCACCTTCTCCCCATATAAGTAATGCCTCCAAATCTTTAGTGCGAAGACAACATCTGCCAACTCTAGATCATGAGTAGGATAATTCCTCTCATATTCTTTGAGTTTTCTTGAGGCATAGGCTATGACTTTTCCATGTTGCATGAGAACACATCCCAACCCTTTGCCCGAAGCATCACTGTAGATGACAAATCCCTCCGAGCCAGATGGTATTGTCGTAAGCAGTGCCTTAAATGAGTCTCCTCTTGAGTTCTTGAAAACTCTTCTCACATTCTTCGCTCCAACCGAACTTTGTATCTTTACGAGTCAGCTGAGTTAATGGAGTAGCGATTCGAGAAAATCCTTCCACGAATCTCTGATAATAACCAGCTAAATTGAGATAGCTACGTACTTTGGTCATTGATTTAGGTTGCTCCCAGCTTTGAATTGCTTCAATCTTTGCTGGGTCAATAGATATTCCATGACTTGATACTACGTGCCCAAGGAATGCTACTTCCTCAAGCCAGAATTTGTATTTCTTCAACATGGCATAAAGCTTGTATTCACGAAGCTTTTGGAGTGACAGCCTCAAGTGTTGCTCATGATCTTCACGGCTTTTGGAATAAATAAGGTTGTCATCAATAAAAACGACCACAAAGTGATCCAAATATTCCTTGAATACTCGGTTCATCATATCCATGAAGGCAGCAGGAGCATTAGTCAATCCAAAGGACATGACTAGGAATTCATAATGCCCGTACCGAGTTCTGAAAGCCGTCTTTGGAATGTCATCGGTTGTAATCTTCAATTGGTGATATCCAGAATGAAGATCAATCTTTGAAAAGAATTTGGCTCCTTGCAACTGGTCAAACAGGTCATCAATACGTGGCAATGGATTCCTATTTTTGATGGTGACATGATTCAACTCCCGATAATCAATATAAAGTCACATACTCCCATCTTTCTTCTTCACGAATAGAACAGGAGCACCCCACAGATACTAGGATGAATAAAGCCAATGTCTAACAATTCCTGCAGTTGGGTTTTTAACTCTTGAAGTTCAATAGAGCCATTCGACATGGGGCTTTGGAAATGGGTTTTGTACTGGGTTCAAGGTCGATACAAAATTCAATTTCACGCCTCGGGGTAGGCAGGGGAAGTTCTTCGTGGAATACGTCAGAAATTTATTAACAATAGAAATATCGTTCAAAAACCGATTTATTTTTGTTTAAATCGTGACATGAGCTAAGAAAGCTTGACATCCATTTTCAATAAATGAATAGCTTTATGGCTTGAGATGACCGTGATTGATTTTAATGGTTTGGTCGCTTGAATTCGCATAATAGGTTGACTAGGAATATGAAAGCTAACAACCTTACTTTTAAACAATCAATTTTGCATGATGAGTAGTTAACCAATCAATCCCTAGAATCACGTCAAATGCAAGTATTTTCAATGAAATAAGATCTACAGGTAATGTGAGGGTACCGATTTGAACCAAACAAGACTTATAAACAGTGGATGTAATGAAGGTTTCTCCCAACGGAGTTTCCACAGATAAGTCAAAGTCTAATTTCTCCGGAGTCAAATTTAATCGATGAACACAAGTAGGAGAAATAAAAGAATGGGTAGAACCGGTATCAAATAAAGTATATATTTCGTTAGAGTTCATGATAAGCTTACCCGTGATGACCTCATTCAGGTTCCTTGCTTTCTGGGAGGTCACAACAAACGCTCTCCCTTGCAATACCGGTTTTGACTTTTCTGGGACGGCCTTTGGTGCCTCCATCCTAGCTGAATTTGTCTTCAGTGAACGAAAAAATTGGGCTAAGTGACCTTCTCTTCCACAATTATAACATGCTTTGGACGGCATCGCGCAGTTTGGACTGATGTGCCCCTCCCCTCCGCATTTGAAACATATGATAGGTGGTCGTTCTCCTTCCTTAACGACAGGTGCTGGTGCTGACGTCTTTCCATCATTGTTGAATCTCCTCCTCTTGAAATGTCCATTCTTATTGTTTTGACCCTGATTACCACTGAAGTGGTTACCATTTCTGGCCTGTTGATTCCCTCCACGCTTGTTGTCACCGATTCGATGATCGCTCACCGGTATTATCATTTTCGCACGCTTCTCTTTTTAGTTACGTTGACTCGTTATCGTGCTCCACTAACTGAGCCCTATTTACAACATCTGAATATAAACACAGTTTATGAGAAATAAGATGTTGACGTATCTCCAGCTTCAAACCTCTTAAAAACATCCATGTCATTCTCTCTTCATTATCCACCAAGTGGGACACAAACCGGGATAACTCTGCAAATTTAACCTCGTATTGCGACACGGTCATATTGTTTTGTCCCAACTTGATAAAGTCCACCTCCTTCATGTGACGAATACTTTCGAGAAAGTATTTATCGTTGAACAGCTCTTGGAACTTCTCCCAAGACATCTTTAGTACGGCAGGTTGAGTACATTTTATCGATTCCCACCAGTAATCTGCCTCTCCGCGCAACATAAAGGCGGCAAAGGGAACCTTTTGTTCCTCGGAGCATCCCAAGACATCAAATATCTTGGTGATCTACTTTATCCATGCTTCCGCCATAAGTGGTTTTGGCTCTCCCTTAAACTCTGGTGGTCCCGGCTCCTTGAACTCATTTAGCGGTGTGATGTACCGAGAGTTTCGGTGTATCCACTGCATTTTGGGTGGAGCCACTCTTTTCATTGTTGCATGAATTGCATAAAGCCCCTAAACATTTGATCATTCATCATTTGGCCATGTTGTTATTTGCATGAGGATTGTCGCCTTCCCGATGCACATTATCCTGATTATTGATATGTGGTGAATCAACGGTCGCCTGTGCTCCATTGCTATTCTCAACATTCTCGGATGTCATTTTCAGATACTTCTAGAAAACAAAGGTTAATTGACATGTAACATATTATCCCTAAATTCTGACCGACCAATTAAATACCACATAAACTTAGGTAGGTCATACTAGCGAAGGAATTCCCTGTCTCTCCCCTCCTAGTACTATTCTCACATCTTAGCCAGGGATCATATCCCTAAGCTTTGATACAAATTGTGATGCCCCCAAAATTAGGTATACATCACCCATCTTGAGTGGCCAGATACATCGTACAGAATTCAAATACAACTTAATAATACAATTGTCGTGTACAATACGACAAAACATAAACTGTGAGTTTGAATACAAATATTGTCTACTAGAGAGTATACAAACTCAAAAGGAGTCCTCATTACAATTATTATCACACTATATCACAGAATAGTGAGGACTACTAATGCACCATCTATGACCATCACTCCGTTCCCCGACTCATCCCAGCTATATTCTTATTTCCTGAAGAAAACTGTGAAAGAAAGGGTGAGCTCAACTATCCCAGTAAGAAATATTATGACTAAGATAATGCAGAATAAATTATCGTTAGCCTTCAACAGTGTTAAACTGATAAATATAAAAAACATCAAGTTTAACGGCAGCGGAACAAGCAATCCATTAAAAGAGTCAAGTAGAGAATAAAATCTACTATCTTTTATGATTTAAAAGGTTTTTCATGACTTTTATCGCTGGGACTCAGCTTAATAAATAATCCACATCATCGAATCACCCATGCACTATGGCCAAGGCTATTCTTTAGTATCACGACCACAAATTATCCATGCACTACAGCCAAGGACATTCATGTATTCATTAATGGTCATGATCATGCCAACAACTGTCCATCAATGCACTACGGCCCAATGATAACTTTTACCACATCATTTGTAACATTACGGTCATGATTACAATCGAATAATCCACGGTCATAATCATACCAAGTCCATCTACGCACTCTACAGCCACGAGATGACTTTCAACATAATATAAACATGAGGATGATGACAATGATATAAGAATTCAATAAAATAAGTTCAAGAATTAATTTATCCAGAACTAATAATGTCCAAATTGTCAACATGATAACGCTTTGCAGAGTAAATTCAAGAATGATCGTAAGAATATTTCCATGAAAAGATCTTTGGATGAAGCACAAATATCAAGGATATTCTACTAATTTCATGGAGTATAGAAGTCAAAACTTTAACCAACCGAGTATAATAAAGAATGGAATAACAAAAGAAATCACCATGCATACGGTATTGCAGACAGATGACAGTTATTCCAACAGAATAATAATAACGGAACCAGTCGTGCAAAATTTGCACCGCTGTGATGTTCCAACAGAATAATAAAGACGGAACTAGGTCCGGTGTAAAACACACAGACAGGATGTTCCAACAGAATAATAATAAAGACGGAACCAAGTCCAGTGTAAAACACACAGATAGGATGTTCCAACAGAATAATAATAAAGGCGGAACCAGGTCCAGTGTAAAATACACAGACAGGATGTTCCAACAGAATAATAGAAGAATATCACCAAGTATAGGGTAAACCGCATATACAGGTTATTCCAACAGAATAATAAGCAATGGAATAACAACAGTTCTCTTCATTAATAAGAAAGAATAACACCCCTTATATTAGTAGTAGATTGAATACTGCAGTAGTGTAGTAAAAGAATACTCTTCTTTTTTCTCTCTTATTCTCTCTATACTTTCTCTCTCTATAGCTTGAATGAATTCGTGAAAAATAATGAAGCACTAGGCCTCTATTTATAGAAGATTTCTAGCTTAGCACTTGAAATGTGAAAAGGCAAGTGGCTTGATGACTGGTGATGTGAAAAGAAAAGTGGTTTGATGCCTGTAATGTGAAACGATAATTGGTTCGACGCCTGTAATATGAAACGGCAAGTTGTTTGACGTCTGGTAAAGGTAGTTACTATTGACGAAGGTAATTACTATTGATGAAGGTAATTACTATTGATGAAGTTAATTACTATTGACGAAGGTAATTACTATTCACGAAGGTAATTACTATTGACGAAGAGACTCTTAGATGATGACATATGGGCCCCCCATAAAATAACCAAACTTACCACAAACGTCTCATAATAGACTCTTTATATACATCAATGATTGAATTAATATTACCACAAATCATTTTATTTTTAATCAACACAAGTTTAATCTTTCAACAATTATTAATCATTTATAACTTGTCGTCTCAATTATTGATTTAATAATATAACATATTATACAGATGATACTATGACAATAATTGAATCAATAATATAAGAGATATGATGCAAAGAATTATCAGTAGTAATAATTGAGTATAATTTGAGTGACTTCTCACATAAGCATCAATAATCAATACTGTGTGCTACTATGCAACCACGCATATTACTGTACTTTTACTACCAAGTAGTTCAACAGTTTTAACGGTAACACCTCCGTCGTTATTTTAATAAAGTATTTTTGTCGTTTTCTCAATCCGACAATAATTCCGTTGTGGGGTCCACCAATGATTGTGCCGTCGTACGAATATTCTCCGACCAAACGAATATTTTATAACAACTTACTTACTTTTCAAAATTTATAAATATTACTCACAACTATAACATTATATCAAATTTACTCCATAATATTCAAAAATAATATTTATAAAAAATTCATCTTTATTTATAAAAGTTGGGGTCTTACAAGGGATGTTATTTTCGGTTGGTAAGGGATGTTATTTTCATTTGGTAAGGGATATTATTTATTGTATTCGTAAGGGGTATTTTTCTTTCGTATTCATAAGGAATACTATTTTTTGTATTCATCCTTTAGTATGTCGGAATAACCTGTCTACGCGGATTACGTACCGTATGACAAGTGAAAATCCATTTGCAGTTTTCGTATGTAAATTCTTTTCATATTCTTAAATCTAAACTTACTATTGTAAGTATTGCTTCTATAATCTCTGAAATTAGTGGAATATCCGTGGGTTTTGCGCTTCATCTAGTATCTTTTTATTGGAATATTGATCTGAACTTTCTTATTAAATATCAATATTTTCACCCTGGGTACTATTCACGGGTTACTATTCACCCAATTACTATTCACTATAATATTATTCACTCGGGTATTTGGGGCACTTTTCATGCTAGGGTACTATTCACGAGTTACTATTCACGAGTTACTATTCACCCGATTACTATTCAGTCTAGTATTATTCACTCGGGTATTCGGGGCACTTTTTATGCCGGGGTTACTATTCCCAAAGTACTATTCACGGGGTACTATTCACCCAAAAAATTTATTTCTTTTTTGTCCAAATTATTTTGATACATGGATATTATTCTTGAATTTTACTCCACAAAGCAGTATCATGTTGATAATTTGGATATTTTTTAAACTCTGGATAAATTTAAAATCTTTAATATTTATCATTGATTCTGTTTGATTGATGCTTATATCATTGTCATCATCCTCATGTTTATATTGTAATGAAAGTCATCTTTGGCCTGTAGTGCATAGATGGACTATTGATTATGAGTTTTACGATTGTATATCTTTGGCTTACGTGCAAAGATGGACTGTTGATTATTGGTTTTATGATTGTATATCTTTGGCGTACGTGCAAAGATGGACTGTTGATTATTGATTTTACAATTGTATATCTTTGGCTTATGTGCAAAGACAAACTGTTGATTGATAGCTTTGGCCCGTAGTGCAAAGATGGACAGGTGTGTGACATGATCATGACCACTGGTGATACTAATGAATATCCTTGGCCCGTAGTGCATGGATAATTCGATGATGTAATTGGTAGGATCATGACCATTAGTTAACAGTTGTATGTCTTTGGCCATAGTGCACTGACAGACAATTGATTGGTATGATCATGACCATTGGTTTTATAGTTGAATAATTTTGGCCCATAGTGCAAAGATAGACGACTGATTGGTATGATCATTGTTAGTACATTTGAATATCTTTAGCCTTTTGGGTAAGGATATTGAGTAAACGTTCTATTAAGCCTTTATGGCAAGGAGAAACTGTTTATTTACATGATTATAAATATGAATTGTGAATTTAACTATAATCTTTAGTGGTTCAGGTGAAGACAGGAGATGCAAGTTCTCTTTGTCTTGGGTACAACAAAGAACTGTTGATGAGTATTATAAGAATAAAATATTAACGACGGACTTTTAATTTGAAGGAGATAGTAGAAATTATGTTCTACTTGACTCTTCTAATGGATTATTGATTTCGCTGCAATTATGGTTGAAATCTTTTATTATCTACCATATGTTCTATATCTCTGATTTATTCTGATGAAGGCTATTGATAAATGAATTATCTTAGTCATAATATTCTTTACTGGGCTAGCAGATCTCACCCTTTTGCTTCACAATTCGTTTCAGGTAATAAGAGTGTAGCTGGGTCGAGCGGGGATAACAGGGAAATAGTGTGATGGTTCGAGACTGTCGAAGTTTCTCAATACATTATAAAACGGCATGACGTGCAATATATAATTGTATTGAGGACCTAAGATGTGTGTGTCGTATTTTATACGTCACTTAATAATTGATTTTGGTGAACAACAATAGGGTGATGAGAACCCAACTTTGAAAGCGTCAAAAGTGCACCTCATTAGACTGAACATGATAGTAATCTTCTCGTTCTTCTTTGGGGTCTTGAAATATTTGCTGTTGTATTTTATATGGCATTGTAATAATTTGAGTTTGGATAATGTCTATGAGACAATATTGTATTAAAACTCACAGTTCAACTGCGGTTGTACTCTGTTCGACAGTTCAACAGTTATATAAATGAAGTTTGTATTTGATTTTTATAATGTGATATCTGGCGACTCAGAATGGGTCGTGTGGACCTATTTTGGTGGCGTCACAGTGTGGACCTATTTTGGGGGCGTCACAATAATCATACCTACAACTGTCCATTAATGCACTACAGGCCAATGAGGACTTTTACTGTAAGACCCCAACTTTTATAAATAAAGATGAATTTTCTATAAATATTATTTTTGAATATTATGGAGTAAATTTGATATATTGTTATAGTTGTCAGGTAATATTTATAAATTTTGCAAAGTAAGCAAGTTGTTATAAAATATTCGTTTGGTGGGAATATTCTTTTGTCGGGGAATATTAGTATGACAAGCACAATCATTAGTGGACCCCCTAGCGGAATTATATTCGGATCGAGAAAAACGACAAAAATACTTTATGAAAAAATGGCGGAGGTGTTACCGTTAAAACTATTGAACTACCGGTAGTAAAAAATAAAGAATGTCTGGCGTGGTTGCATAGTAGCACACTGCAGTATTGTTTATTGATGCTTACGTGAGAAGTCACTCACTATACTCAATTATTGCTACGATGAATCACGCATCATATCTCTTATATTATTGATTCAATTATTGTCACAAGATCATCTCAGTATAATATGTTATATTATTAAATCAATAATTGAGACGACAAGTTATAAATGATTAATAATTGTTGAAAGATTAAACATGTGTTGATTAAAAATAAAATGATTTGTGGTAATATTTATTCAATCCTTGATGTATATAAAGAGTCTATTATGAGAGGCGTTTGTGGTAAGTTTGGTTATTTTATGGGGGCCCATATGTCATCATCTAAGAGTCTCTTCGTCAATAGTAATTACCTTTCGTTAATATAGTAATTACCTTAAATCAATAGTAATTACCTTAATTAATAGTAATTACCTTCGTCAATAGTAACTACCTTTACCGGACGTCAAATAACTTGTTGCATTTTTTATATTACAAAGCGTCCGAACCAATTGTCGTTTCACATTACAGGCGTCAAACCACTTTTCTTTTCACATCACCAAATCGTCAAGCCACTTGCCTTTTTACATTTCAAGTGCTAAGCTAGAAATCTTCTATAAATAGAGGCCTAGTGCTTCATTATTTTCACTTAATTTATTCAAGCTATAGAGAGAGAAAAAGTATAGAGAATAGAGAGAAAAAAAGAAGAGTATTTTGTTACTACACTCTTTGCAGATATTCAATCTACTACTAATGTAAGGGTGTTATTCTTTTTATACATGAAGAGAACTGTTGTTATTCCATTGCTTATTATTCGTTGGAATAACTCGATATCATTGGTTTACCCTATACTTGGTGACATTCTTCTATTATTTCGTTGGAACATCCTCATGCATGTGTGTTTTACTAATGGACTTGGTTAAATCTCTTTATTATTATTACATTGGAACATCCTCGTCATGTGTGTTTTACAGGACTCGGTTAAAATCTTTATTATTCTGTTGGAACATCCAGCCGATTGCAAATTTTGCTCTGACACGGTCTCATTATTATTATTCTATTGGAATAACCTGTCTATGCGAAGTACCGCATGCATGGTGATTTCTTTTGTTATTCCATTCTTTATTATACTCAGCTGGTTAAAGTTTTGACTTTTATACTCCATGAAATTAGTAGAATATCCTTGATATTTGCGCTTCATCCAAAGATCTTTTCATGGAAATATTCTTCGATCATTCTTGAATTTTACTCTACAAAGCAAAGATCATGTTGACAATTTGGACATTATTAGTTCTGGATAAATTAATTCTTGAACTTGTTTTATTGAATTCTTATATCATTGTCATCATCCTCATGTTTATATTATGTTTGAAAGTCAATGTGGCTCGTAGTGCATAGATGGACTTGGTATGATTATGACCAGGGATTATTCGGTGTAATCATGACTGTAATGTTACAAATGATGTGATAAAAGTTATCATTGGGTCGTAGTGCATTGATGGACAGTTGTTGGCATGATCATGACCATTAATGAATACACGAATGTCCTTAGCTGTAGTGCATGGATAATTTGTGGTCATGATACTAAAGAATATCCTTGGCCGTAGTGCATGGGTGATTTGATGATGTGGATTATTTATTAAGCTGAGTCCCAGCGATAAAAGTCATGAAAAACCTTTTAAATCATAAAAGATAGTAGATTTTATTCTCTACTTGACTCTTTTAATGGATTGCTTGTTCTGCTGCAGTTAAACTTGATTTTGTTATATTTTATCAGTTAACACTGTTGAAGGCTAACGATAATTTATTCTGCATTATCTTAGTCATAATATTTCTTACTGGGTTAGTTGAGCTCACCCTTTCTTTCACTGTTCTCTTCAGGAAATGAGAACATAGCAGGGACTAGTCGGGGAACGGAGTGACGGTCCAGAGGATAGCATTAGTAGTCCTCACTATTCTGTGAAATAGTGTGTTAATAATTGTAATGAGGACTCCTTTTGAGTTTGTATAATTTCTAGTAGACAATAATTGTATTCAAACTCACAGTTATGTTTTGTCGTATTGTACACGATAGTTGTATTAGTAAGTTGTATTTGAATTTGTTACCATGTATCTGACGACCCAAGATGGGTGATGTATACCTAATTTTGGGGGCGTCACATTTACCACATCATTTGTAACATTACGGGTCATGATTATACCGAATAATCCATGGTCATAATCATACCAATCAATAGTACATCTATGCACGTAAGCCACAGATGACTTTTATCACAATATAAGCATGAAGATGATGACAATGATATAAGAATTCAATTAAAAAAAAAGCAAAGGTTAAATTTTTAAAGATTTATAATTTAATGTATCCAGAATTCAATAATGTCCAAATTGTCAACATGATACTTCTTTGTGGAGTAAAATTCAAGAATAATATTGTATCAAAAATGATTTGGACAACAAAGAAATCAATTTTTGTCATGAATAATTCTTCGGGTGAATAGTACCCGAGTGAATAGTACTTCGGAAATAGTACCCCATGAATAGCACTTTGTAAATAGTACTCGTGAATAGTAATTTGTGAATAGTACACGTGAATAATACTTTATGAATAGTACTTTATGAATAGTACCGTAAAAATGAATACTACTCATGGACGAAGACTTATAAGCATGAAAAGCTTAAAATTTAACAAGAAGAATGCGTAAAATATCCTTGTGAAACGATACTAGATGAAGCGCAAATTTCAAGGATATTCTACTAATTTTACGGAGTATAGAATCAATACTTTAACAAAATGAGGGTATAATCAGGAATGCTAGATGAAATAATATTACTAACATACTACAGAGTATAGAAAAAAAATCTTATTCCTTATGAATATTGAAAAAAAATAATATCCCTTACCTCAGAAGAAGACTGGATACTAGAATAGTGAAGTAGCAGACTTCTCTTATTCTTTCTCTCTATAGCTTCTCTCTCTATAATTGCTCTTGTGAGTCTTAGTGAATTGGTGAGAATGAAGGAAGAATGAGCTTCTATTTATAGGAAAATATAGTTTCGATAATTGCACGTTTTGGGGCTCGAAATATTACAGTATAATATCTTCATCTTTTCCTTCATTTTTAATTTAGTCCTACAAGTATTATCAAACTTGCACCACCTCCCCTAATAGTACATCATGTGAATCAATAGTACATTCATGTGAATCAATAGTTCTATACATGTGAAAAAATAATTACAGTATAGTACCTTCAGCTATACCTTAATTTTTAATTTAGTCATACAAGTATTATCAATCTTGCACCACCTCCCCTAATAGTACATGCATGTGAATCAATAGTACACACATGTAAACAAATAGTTATAAGCATGTGAATTAATAGCAATTAATTGCTCATTTATCCAATTAATTACCCGATTGGTCAATATAACCTCCAGACATCAATTATTATCGAAATAGATGTTGATTTCCATTAACATTAATAATCCCAAGACAATGAAAATATTAATTTCATCTTTAATCAACACAAACTTATTCATCATTAATATTATAACTCACAATATTTAACAACCAGATCATTCCTAGGAAAGAGGGGCTTTCCGATAAGGATTTTTCCCTATTGGCATGCAATTAGGTGACCAAACCTCTCCTCGACAGAACTTTTTAGACAATGTCAATATTGCAAATAATAATATGAATAACTTTGTCATCTCAATTATTGATTTAATAATAATAAATATTATGCAGATGATACTGTGACAATAATTGAATCAAAAATATGAGAGATATTATGAAGCAATTACTGTAGCAAATAATTGTGTATAACTGAGTGACTTCTCACGTAAGCATCAATAATCAATACCATGTGCTACTATGCAACTACACGTATTACTGTACTTTTACCACCGGGTAGTTCAACAGTTTAACGGTAAAACTTTCGCCGTTATTTTTATAAAAAGATAATTTTGTCGTTTTCTAACTCCAAAAAATTCCGTTTGTGGGGTCCACCAATGATTGTGTTGTAGTACGAATAATCCCTGTTAAAATGAATATTCCCCGACCAATCGAATATTTTATAACCACTTGCTTACTTTGCAAAATTTGTAAATATTACCCACAACTATAACATTATCTCAAATCCATACCATAATATTCAAAAATATATTTTGAGAAAGATTAATCTTTATTCATAAAAGTTGGGGTCTTACACTAGATCTTGCTGTGGTTTAATAGTTTGGCCAATTTGTTGTATTGATGTTGTAGTCTGGCATATGGACTATATATCTAAGCCTTAAGATCACCTAGATTGTGACGCCACCAAAATAGGTATACATCACCCATCTTGAGTTGCCAAATACATGGTACATAATTTAAATACAAACTTCTTTGATACAGTATGACAAAACGTAGCTGAGAGTTTCAACACGGATAATATCTCGTAGAAAGTATACAAACTCAAATAAAGTCCTCATAACAATTATTATCACACTATTTCACATAATAGTGAGGACTACTATAGCCACCTATCTGGACCGTCACTCCGTTCCCCGACCAGTCCCAGCTATATTCTCATTTCCTAAAGAGAACAATGAAAGCAAAGGGTGAGCTCAACTAGCCCAATAAGAAATGTTATGACTAAGATAATGCAGAATAAATTATCGTTAGTCTTCAATAGTGTTAAACTGAGAAAATATAATAAACATCAAGTTTAACTGCAGCAGAACAAGCAATCCATTAGAAGAGTCAAGTAGAGCATGATATCTATTATCTTCTATGATTTAAAAAGTTTATCAACAGTTTTATCGCTGAGACTTAACTTAATAAATAATCCACATCATCGAATCATCCCTGCACTACGAGCCAATGATATTCATTAGTATCACCAGTGGTCATGATCATACCAACAACTGTCCATCAATGCACTACGGGCCAATGAGGACTTTTACCACATCATTTGTAACATTTCGGGTCATGATTATACAGAATAATCTCTGGTCATAATCATACCAATCAACAGCCCATCTATGCACTACGACCAAAGATGACTTTCATCACAATATAAGCATGAGGATGATGACAATGATATAAGAATTCAATTTAAATGAGAGCAAGGATAAATTTTAAAGATTTATAATTCAATTTATCCAGAATTCAATAATGTCTAAATTGTCAATATGATACTGCTTTGTGGAGTAAAATTCAAGAACAATATTGTATAAAAAAATAATTTGGATAAAAAAGAAATTAATTTTTGTCGTGAATAGTAACCGAGTAAATAGTACCCCATGAATAGTACTTCGGGAATAGTAACCCATGAATAGTACCCCGACATGAAAAGATTAAAATTTATCAAGAATGCTCAGAATAATATTTCCATGAAAAGATACTGGATGAAGCGCAAATATCAAGGATATTCTACTAATTTCATGGAGTATAGAAGCAATACTTATCAACATACGTGTAGAATTAGAAATACGAAACGAAATAATATTACTTATATACTACAAAGTATAGAAGAAAATATTATTTCTTACGAATATTGAACAAGAATAATATCACTTATGAATATGAAAGAAATAATACCCCTTACCTTAGTAGGAGATTGGATACTGCAATAGTGTAGTAACAGAATACTCTTCTTCTTTCTCTCTTATTCTATCTATACTTTCTCTCTCTATAGCTTGAATGAATTGGTGAAAAATAATGAAGAAATGAGCTTCTATTTATAGGCTTGGCAGAGTAAGGGTAAAATAGTCTTTTCGCCATAATTTATGACATCATCGATCATATTACATCATCACTTACCTCATCGTCCGATGACATCATCGCTTACCTCATCGTCCGATGACATCATCGCTTACATCATAGGAATTCAAATTTAATTTGTTCTCTTCTACCTCCTTTTACTTTTATACCATGAATTTACTATAATAATGTTACCATTCAAATTATAAAAACATACTATTATATAATCACATCATACTACTATAATGTAATATTATAATAATATATTTGAATGAATTATTTTATCGAAAAAGATAAAATACCAACTTTCAACAAATGCCACATGCTAAAATTCCTTAGTTTAAATCCACATTGAATAAATATTTTCTTATCATATATATCAACAATTAATTATTCACAAATAATATTACAAAATTACAATATCGATAACTAGGTCGTTCCTAGGAAAGAGGGGGCTTTCCGATAAAAATTTCTCCCTATTGGCGTGCAATTAGGTGACCAAACCCCTTTCCTCTACAGAACTTTCTAGACATTGTCAATAATGCAAATAATAATATTATTCAAATAATATGAATTATTGATTTGATAATTTGAAATACTTCACAATGACAATAATTGAATCAATAATATAAAATATCAACGTAGCTATTATTGAATCAATAAAATAAAATATTGAACAGTAATTACTATAACAATTATTGAGTAGTGACTTCTTACGTAAGCATCAATAATCCAAGATACTGTACAATACCGTGTGCTACTATGCAATCACGCGTATTACTGTACTTTTACCACCGGATATTTCAACAGTTAACGGTAAAACTTTCGTCGTTATTTTTATAAAAAGATAATTTTGTCATGTTCTAACTCTGATAATAATTCTGTTGTGGGGTCCACCAATGATTGTGTCATCGTACGAATATTCCCAGACAAAAAGAATATTCCCCGACCAAACGAATATTTTATAACAACTTGCTTACTTTGCAAAATTTATAAATATTACCTACAACTATAACATTATAACAAATTCACACCTTAATATTCAAAAATATAATTTGAGAAAAATTACTCTTTATTTATGAAAGTTGGGGTCTTACAACCTCCCCTTCTTATGAAATTTCGTCCTCGAAATTAGGGTACATACCTGGTATGTCGAAGAGGTGAGGATACCTTGATTTTATTTCAGATTCTAACTCCCAGGTCATTTCCTCAACATCGTGGTTTCTCCACAAAACTTTGACTTGAGGTATAAGCTTGGAGTGTAGAATATGTTCCTTCTTATCCAAGATTTTAACGGGTACCTCTTCGTATGTTAAATCTTTCGCTATCTCGTCTGGTTCCAACTCAATAATGTGGTTCGGGTCTTCCACATATTTACATAACATGGATATGTGAAAAACGTTATGAACACGAGACATACTTGGCGGTAAGGCAAGTCTATAAGCCACAGTTCCTATTCGATCAAGGATTTCAAATGGGCCAATGAATCGAGGATTGAGCCTTCCTCTCTTTCCAAATCATATAACTCCTTTCCATGGAGCAACATGTAATAACACATGTTCTTCAACATTGAATTCCACGTCCTTTCGATGAAGATCATCTTAACTCTTTTTTCGATCTTATGATGTCTTTATACGTTGCCGGATCATTTGAATCTTTTCTGTAGTCATACGTACCAATTTCAGTCCCAACAACATTGATTCACCCACCTCATCCCAGCATACTGGAGAACGACACTTCCTTCCATACAAGGCCTCGAACGGAGCCATTCCGATACTTGCTTGATAACTATTGTTGTAGGAGAATTCTACCAATGGCAAGAACTTGTCCCAACTTCCTTTGAAGTCAAGGACACAGAGTCTTAATAGATCTTCCAGAGTTTGAATAGTCCTCTCCGACTGCCCGTTCGTCTGAGGATGATATGCCAAACTAAATCGTAAATCCGTGCCCATGGCTTTTTGTAAAATGACCCAAAATCGTGAAGTGAATCTTTGGTCTCGATCAGAAACTATGGATACTGGCATACCATGCAGTCTTACAATCTCATTTATGCACATACGAGCAAGATGTTCAAGTGTATAAGTTTCTCGTATAGGTAAGAAATGAGCAGACTTGGTCAATCTATCGATAATGACCCAAATTGCATCTATGCCTTGATAAACCTTGGGAAGACTGGTAACGAAATCCATGGTAATGTGCTCCCACTTCCATTCTGGAATTTCAAGTGGTTGTAATGGACCTTTTGGCACTTGATGCTCCGCCTTGACACGTTGACATTTTAAACACCTTGAGATAAACTCTGCTATTTCTCTCTTCATATTGCTCCACCAAAATGTATGTCGAATATCACGACACATTTTGGAACTCCCAGGATGGATTAAAAATGGTGTGTTGTGCGCCTCCATCATGATCTTATACTTCAAATCAGAGTCGTTAGGAACACAAAGTCTGGAGTTGACTCTAAGTATTCCTTCTTCATCGATTCTTGCTTCCGGAATAGCACCTTCTTGCACTTTCTTCTTCATACGCATCAGCTCCAGGTCTGTAGTTTGAGCAATTTTAACTTTATCGATTAAAATCGGTTCTACTCGTATATTTGCCATCATCATGTGGGTCCCTGGAGTCTTTATCTCTATCTCCATCCTTTGCAAGTTATACAAAATGGGCCTTTGCGTTGACAATATCGCACTCATACCGCAAGATATGATCTTCTACTCAATGCATCGCCTTCCACGCTCGCTTTTCCAGGATGGTATGAATAGTATGATCATAATCTTTCAAATAGCTCAAGCCAACGTCGTTGCCACATGTTGAGTTCCTTTTGAGTGAAGAAATATTTGAGGCTTTTATGATCCATAAAGATCTCAACTTTCTCCCCATACAGATAATGCCTCCAGATTTTAAGTGCGAAAACGCCATCTGCCAACTCTAGATCATGAGTAGGATAATTCCTCTCATATTCTTTGAGTTGTCGCGAGGCATAGGCTATGACTTTCCCATGTTGCATGAGAACACATCCTAAACCCTTGCCTGAAGCATCACTGTAGATGACATATCCCTCCATACCATATGGTATTGTCAGAACATGTGCTGAAATGAGTCTCCTCTTGAGTTCTTGAAAACTCTTCTCACATTCCTCGCTCCAACCAAATTTTGTATCTTTTCGAGTCAGCTGAGTTAATGGAGTAGCGATTCGAGAAAATCCTTCCACGAATCTCCGATAATAACAAGCTAATCCCATAAAGCTATGCACTTTGGTATATGACTTAGGTTGCTCCCAGCTTTGAATGGCTTCAATCTTTGCTGGATCAACAGATATTCCATGATTTGATATCACGTGTCCAAGGAATGCTACTTCCTTACGCCAGAATTCACATTTCTTCAACTTGGCATATAGCTTGTTTTCACGAAGCTTTTAGAGTACTAGCCTCAAGTGTTGCTCATGATCTTCTTGACTTTTGGAGTATATGAGGATGTCATCAATAAAGACAATAACAAAATGATCTAAATATTACATGAATACTCAGTTCATCATATCCATGAAGGCCGCAGGAGCATTAGTCAATCCAAAAGACATGACTAGGAATTCGTAATGCCCGTACCGAGTTCTGAAAGCAATCTTTGGAATGTCATCAGTTTTAACTTTTAACTGATGATATCTAGAATGAAGATCGATTTTTGAAAATAATTTAGCACCTTGCAACTGGTCAAACAAGTCATCAATTCGAGGTAATGGGTACCTTTTTTTGATGGTGACAGGATTCAACTCCCGATAGTCAATACAAAGTCACATACTTCCATCTTTCTTCTTTACGAATAGAACATGAGTACCCCAAGGAGACGTACTAGGACGAATGAAACCAATGTCTAACAATTCTTGTAGTTGGTTTTTAACCTCTTGAAGTTCAATAGGAGCAATTCGATATGGGGCTTTGGAAATGGGTTTTGTACCGGGTTCAAGGCCGATACAAAATTTGATTTCTCGCTCTGGGGGTAGGTGATAAATGGATTTTTTATACACTTATCCGGTATCTTTTACTTAAATTAGTTTCTTATATTCATGTGTATTAGTTACTTTTCATGCATTTTGTGTTCATTTTGTAGGTTATACATTTGGGAGTGGTGTGAGCGATTATTGGTAAGGAAAAGCAAAGAAAATGCAAAGAAAAGGCAATCCGAACATCATTTGGGCTTTCATGTTACTTCATGTTCTTGGCTTGGAACTTGGACTACATTGTAGAGTGCCTTCGTAGCTTTTCGGAACATCTTGAATCGCTCTAATCGGAGTTCGGATGCAAGAGTTATGATCGTTGTACCAACGGACGTCAAACTTCGCTGTTTTGGTTAGCCATTTTCATAGCAGTCCCTTCCAGCTCAATTTAAACCTTCATCCAGCACGAATTTCTCAATCATCAAAGAATGAAAGTTTTAGAGCTCATCGATATCTTCGATTTGATAGGTGGCACGCCCCGTAACTCTTTCAGGATCAAATGTTATGGCCATTTTACCAAAGCACAATCGCAGTGAAAATCACTACCATCATGCAAGCGCGAATCTTACGCTACATGAAACTTGAGAGCAAAAAAGACGCGATTTTCAGCTTTTTGCGGGCGCTACTAACTTAGATCAATTCTTTGCTGCATTGCCGACTGACCAGTGTTGACCAAAGCTGACTTTTCATTAAACAGTGCAATTGACGCGTAACGGAGGGAGGGATTCAATTAGGGCTTATATATTAGACATATTATGGTGATGAAAACATATTCCACCCCTTGGGGGCTGATGCTATTGTCTTCTTTTCTCTTGAATTACAATAATAGAATAGAGTAGATTAGTGTAGGTATTTTCTATAGTTGATTGGATTGGAGACTTAAAGCAATTGGAAATCATTAGAGATTCAACCTTGGCTCAAGAGAACAGATTTGCACTACAATTCTCTATCCTTATTCTCTCTTTGATTGCTTATTGTATCTCATGATGTGTCTTCAATATGTGGATAATAGCATTAATTCAATTATGACTTAACTTCTATTCTGATATTGCAATGGATTCTATGGATTAGTTATTTCTGATATGTTTCATTGTTAGCCTTATTGATTTCTATGGATTTGTCTATTAAGATTCATGCTTAATTGCTTAGTTGATTGGCCATCAATTATTGTGATAATCCATATGAACTTGAAAGACAAAGTATGGGTTTAGATCTGATCTTGACAGCTTGTGATTGTATATTCTACGTTGTGATGGGATGTATGATTTGTGCTTAGGATAGACATATATCGAAGCACCACTCGTAGTCAATTGAGAACTTGGGCTTAAACCCTAATTATTTGTAAATCACATAGACATATAGTGATTTAGGTAATGTGGGTGTTCACGTGTATTCTATCAATTGTGGATTATATGTGATATGGGTATGGTGCATTGAAAGATGGCTATACTTTACTTTAGTGTTCTCGACTAACAAACCGGTACAATTAGTTTGGCTTAACATGAAATGTATGGATTTGAATGAGTCAATAAATGAAATTGTAATCTCATGTCTTCGTTATCTAGTCTCACTCTAGAAGTAGTTAGGTTTATTTAATTTCATAGTTTAAATATAAAATATATTGTCATTCGTTTAAATAAGACTGAAATTGTTATGGGTTAATGCTTGGTAAACTTTATTAGTTAATTCCCTGTGGATCGATACTCGACTTACTCTGTATTACTTGTTGACGCATGTATACTTGCATGAGTTAGAGCTCTTTTATCAGAACTGAAAAAGAGGCAACAAGTTTTTGGCGCCGTTACCGGGGAATTATTTTAATAATTTTTGCCAACATTAATTTCAATCAAATTAGTCTTAATTTAAACATTTTATTTTATTTTATGTTGTTTTAATTATCTTCTTATATTTCTCTCTTTTCAGGTACCATGGGTGACTTTGCTTATCAATGGCCTTATACAAATATGATTCAACCAAGGGACATAAGTACTGAGGGACTAAATGCATTTTCTACATTGTCAGCACAAATTGCAACACTTTCGGAGAGGTTGGATATTCTTGCAGCCCAACGCACTCGAGAGATAGTAGTTATATGTGAATACTATGCTGGCGAGCATCCGAGTTATCAGTGCAACATCAAGGTTGGACAAGTGCAGTTTGGGGGTGATTACTTCAACAACGATGTTTATCCTGATTATCAACAAGGTTGGGGGTATCACCCAGATTATAAATGGGGTTATAACTATCAAGACCAATACTACGTTCCAAGTCCAACACATCCATCAGATTTCTCATATCCACCTCCAATGCAACAAGAAGAAAATTCAAGATTGGAGGATTTGTGGTTCAAGTTTATAGCATTAACTGAGGAGAAGATGATTGAGCAAGAGAGATCAATTCGAAATTTGCAGAATCAAATGGATCAAACACTCGAAACCTTGAGCAATCGCCCTCAAAACAATTGGTGTTATGACATGGATGATGAAACTGATGGAGAGCCAGATGTGTTCATGCCACTGAATGAACTGAAAGGAGTGGACATTGAGGAGACAACTGGGGGTGTGGAAAATGAAGATCATGAGCTGACTTATATAATACCCCAAGTGCCTTCTCAGATAGAGTTGAAAAATTTAGTGAAATTTGCACACCCATGTCCCCTTGGTAGTCACATCCAAAGCAAGAATTTCTGCGATTATGAGGCCTCTTCCAAACCATGGTGGGCTGAGGAAGAGATAATAGAAGAGGAGGATCATGTTGTATCTGTCATGCCTCAATGCAAAAATCTATTCACAGATACAACGGAAGGAGCACCTGGCTATGTAATAGAACTGGGGACATCATGGACAGGAAATACGCTAGGTTGCTTCAATTCACAGACACGCATGATGGGGAACCTACCAAGGCACATAGCGATTCTAATGGATGGAGGGTTCTTAGTTTATCATAGAGGAATTGGATAGCGGTGTCAGAAACAGAGTCCAGCTAACGGACTATAAACCGAGCGCTAGATGGGAGGCACCCCATCCAATCTTTCTCCCTCCTTGTTTAATTCTTATTTACATTTCCATATTTAGTAGATGTTAGATAATGGTAAGTATTAATAATGGTTTGATTGTTTCTCCTCTCAGGTTCAATCCAATTGCTTCAAGCATTCAGGATCAAACAAGTCAAAACTCAAATCGCTAGAGTATTGTGGTCGCTATGGCCTACCAACTATAAGTAAAAACAACTGCACATGCCATGGCGATAGCTCGATCACGAAAAAAATTCTTTGAATTTTTAGAATTTTCGACTAAAGCGTGTTGGACAGTTAGAAGCCCACACTCGTTTCCAACCATAGAATATCTCAAACTTAGCCATCGCCTGATATACCATCAGATCATGAGGAGGCGAACGGAGATGACATTGCCACTTAGGGGAGTATTCTTTCATTATTTAATTACAATGAGGGCATTGTTTATTTTAAGTTTGGGGGTATTGGGTTGTAGTGAGTAGTTGTTGCATATAGTTAGTTGCATATAGTTTTATTGCATGTTTAAGTTGCATAGTAGGGGTATTTTAGTATTGGGTTGTAGTGAGTAGTTGTTGCATATAGTTTTATTGCATGTTTAAGTTGCATAGTAGGGGTATTTTAGTATGAATTTTTTTTTGTTTTCTTTTGTCTTGTTTATTTAGTATGTGTTTAGTTGCATAACATTGCATAATCCCAGGCTTTTAGTTAGTTGAATTCTAATTTGGCCAATGAAATAGAAATTTGATAGATTTTTGAATTTGGTTGATATCTTGAGCTTAGTTAGAATTGTATACGTGATATAATTCATGCTTACTGTTTAGATGTTACCAGGTGGCACGACAATGTTCCTATATGCTTGTTGGTTAAGATTAGCATATTGGTTTGCTGAGTAGAAAATGTTGTTTTTAAAGATGGAATTATGTATAACGTAGACATAGACTATGAAAACACAGATACTCAAACTTTGGGAACACATGGGTATGCTTGCTATTGGGACGAGATGGAGCGTAAAACGCAGTCGTTTAAATGGAAATGAAAAGTGAGATGGAGCGTAAAACGCACTCGCTATATACACATATAAAAAAAATTATTATCAATAAACACCGCGGAAAAGTGCAAAAATCGCCCTCGTGAGTAAAAACAAAGCAGAATAAACCCATTGTTGAACCTTAGTTTGTATTGATGTGTTGGAGTAGTTGATGTCTCCTTACTATATGCAGTTCTTGATTTAAACTCAATTTTCTGCCTTAAGCAATAAAGCATGTGGTATCTTCACATTTGTCATGTTTATCTCTGAACACATCACACACACACAACATCTTTATAGCAAGTTAGGATTATCTGATTGTATGTCATTATGCCTTTAGCTTAGTTTGATGCTTTGTTCTTGAATCTTGATATTTCTCTGAGGCATGTCTCACTGGAATTCATAACATGGCTGGAAATCTGGGGATTCATTGTCATAGTAGCATAGCTTGCATAACATGTAGATTGCATTAGCATTGTTATTGCTTGAGGACAAGCAACAGTTTTAGTTTGGGGGTATTTGATAAGTGGATTTTTTATACACTTATCCGGTATCTTTTACTTAAATTAGTTGCTTATATTCATGTGTCTTAGTTATTTTTCATGCATTTTGTGTTCATTTTGTAGGTTATACGTTTGGGAGCGGTGTGAGCGATTATTGGTAAGGAAAAGTAAAGAAAATGCAAAGAAAAGGCAATCCGGACATCATTTGGGCTTTCATGTTACTTCATGTTCTTGGCTTGGAACTTGGACTACATTGTAGAGCGTCTTTGTAGCTTTCCGGAACATCTTGAATTGCTCTAATCGGAGTTCGGATGCAAGAGTTATGATCGTTGTACCAACGGACGTCAAACTTCGCTGTTTTGGTTAGCCATTTTCATAGCAGTCCCTTACAGCTCGATTTCACCCTTCATCCGGCCCACATTTCTCAATCCTCAAAGAATGAAAGTTGTAGAGCTCGTCGATATCTTCGATTTGATAGGTGACAGGCCCCGTAATTCTTCCCGGATCAAAGGTTTTGGCCAATTTACAAGAGCACACAAAGAAGAGAAAATCATCGCTGTGCAATGGGCAGAATCATCATCGCGGCTGCACATGACACTGAAGAGCAAAAAGATGCGATTTTCAGCTTTCGCGTGGGCGCGCCCAACTTAGGCCAATTCTTGCATGGCCGCACGACTTCGAGTGTTGACCAAAGCTGACTTTTCATTAAACGGTGCAATTGATGCGTAACGGAGGGAGGGATTCAATTAGGGCTTATATATTAGATATATTATGGTGATGAAAACATATTCCACCCCTTGGGGGCTGAAGCTATTGTCTTCTTCTCTCTTGAATTTCAATAATAGAATAGAGTAGATTAGTGTAGGTATTTTCTAGAGTTGATTGGATTGGAGACTTGAAGCAATTAGAAATCATTATAGATTCAACCTTGGCTCAAGAGAACAGATTTGCACTACAATTCTCTATCCTTATTCTCTCTTTGATTGCTTATTGTATCTCATGATGTGTCTTCAATATTGGATAATAGCATTAATTCAATTATCACTCAACTTCTATTCTGAGATTGCAATGGATTCAATGGATTAGTTATTTCTGATATGTTTCATTGTTAGCCTTATTGATTTCTATGGATTTGTCTATTAAGATTCATGATTAATTGCTTAGTTGATTGGCCATCAATTACTGCGATAACCCATATGAACTTGAAAGACGAAGTATGGGTTTAGATCTGATCTTGATAGCTTGTGATTGTATATTCTACGTTGTGATGGGATGTATGATTTGTGCTTAGGACAGACATATACCGAAGCACCACTCGTAGTCAATTGAGAACTTGGGCTTAAACCCTAATTATTTGTAAATCACATAGACATATAGTGATTTAGGTAATGTGGGTGTTCACGTGTATTCTATCAATTGTGGATTATATGTGATATGGGTATGGTGCATTGAAAGATGGCTATACTTTACTTTAGTGTTCTCGACTAACAAACCGGTACAATTAGTTTGGCTTAACATGAAATGTATGGATTTGAATGAGTCAATAGATGAAATTGAAATCTCATGTCTTCGTTATCTAGTTTCACTCTAGAAGTAGTTAGGTTCATTTAATTTCATAGTTTAAATATAAAATATATTGTCATTCGTTTAAATAAGACTGAAATGGTTATGGGTTAATGCTTGGTAAACTTTATTAGTTAATTCCCTGTGGATCGATACTCGACTTACTCTGCATTACTTGTTGATGCATTTATACTTGTTGACGCATTTATACTTGCATGAGTTAGAGCTCTTTTATCAGAACTAAAAAAGAGGCAACAGTAGGCCAAGAAGTTATTCAGGGAATACGTTAGGAAATTTATTAACAATAGAAATATCATTCAAATCTAACGTATTTTTATATAAATACGTGACATGGGCTAAGAAAGCTTGACATCCGTTTTTCAATAAAAGAATAGCTTTATGGCTTGATATGACAGTGATTGACTTTAGTGGTTTGGTTGCTTGAATTCATATAGTTGGTTGGTTAGGAATATGAAAACTAACAACCTTACGAAAATAATCAATTTTAGCATGATGAGTAGTTAACCAATCAATCCCTAAAATCACATCAAATGCAAGTATTTTCAAAGAGATAAGATCGACGTAACGTAGCAGCGATTCTACGATTTGAATCAAACAAGACTTATAAATAGTGGATGTAATGAAGGTTTCTCCCAACGGAGTTTTAACAGATAAATCAAAGTCTAATTTCTCCGGAGTTAAATTTAAACGTTGAGCGCAAGTAGGAGAAATAAAAGAATGGGTAGAACCGATATCAAATAAGGTATAGACTTCGCTAGAGTTTATGATTAGCTTACCCGTGATCACCTCGTTCAGATTCCTCGCTTTTTGGGAGGTTACGACAATCGCTCTCCCTTGAACTACCGGTTTTATCTTGTCTGGGACGGCCTTTGATGCCTCCATCCCTGTGACGACTCGAAAATTCGGGTTGTCCAGAATTTAGGTTTAAAGAATTAGTTATTAATAAAACTATTTTTTATTAATACTATTCTGTGTTATGTGTTTATTAATCGTTCTAGAACCTAGGATAATTATAAGTAGAGAGTATTCTGGCTACGAGCTAGATTGAATGAATAAGAATTTTCAAGACGAAAATGAAATTTTTCCGGGAACAAAATATTTTTCAGGGGAAAAGACGAAATAGGCACTATTCATCCGTTTCTGCTCGGAGATTTATTTTGAAATTCTGAGACTTTAATGATTACGTATAATTTTGAGACGTGATGGAATATTCAATAATATTTCAGTTATGGCAAAAACGAAGTTTTCACCTGCGGACTCAAAAACTAAGGGTAATGAAAAGTGAGTTCCGAGGATTTAATGTTTACGTATAATAATTAGGATTATTATGCGTGAGGAATACGAGTATAGCAAGAGGATTGATATGATGTATAATACGATTATCGTACGAATTAAATAAAAAGAGAATAAGAGAATACGAGAATGAGATGCGTAGAATACGATTAGTCTTAATGGCTAAGTAAATAATAAGTTAAGTAATGACTAAGTAAACTTAATAGCTAAGTAAAGTACTTATGCTTAATAGCTAAGTAAAGTGCTTAACTTAAGGGCTAAGAAGACTTAAGAGCTAAGTAAACTTAAGGGCTAAGAAGACTTAATGGCTAAGTAAGTGTGGAGGCTAAGTAAACTTAGGGCTTAAGTAATGAATAGTAAGGAGGTTAAGGAGAGTAAATGACTAAACTACCCCTAACTTTGGTTTTCTATAAATAGGAAGCTCATTTCTTTGTTTTGGGATTTTGAAAATCCTAAGACACTTGGGAGAGAGAGAGAGAGTTCGGATGGGAGGAGGAGGAGGAGGAGGAGGAAAGGCTAGCCCGCGTACAAACTTTGTCCGACGGGAGAAGATTAAAGGAGAAAGGTAATCCGAAACCTTATCTCATATATTTTTTCTTTAAGTTTTTATGTTTAAAAGCATAACTTAATAAAGATAAGAAGTAGATAAGGTTAGAGAGGATTTCATATGGTTGAAATCATGAGAAAAGAAGAAATAAGAAATAAGAAATTTAGTTAATAAATTTCTTAAAGAAGTATAAGATTCGTAATGAATTAGAACGATCCGAGTTGATTATATGAATAAGTAGGTGAAATAAGTAAGGAATGGCGTTCTATAACATCAAATTCAAATAAAAAGTGAAATCGTAATCCAAAATATCGATTAAAATGAAGAAAGAATGAAGAACACGAAGAACATGCGAAGAACACGAAGAACGTTGTTGATGGAAAAATTTAAAACCATCGTAGGATAATTGTTGCTGATGGACAAGTTTAAAACCATCGTGTATAAGTTAGTTGCTTCTTGCTTGGTTAGGAACGGTAGAAACGTTCATGAGGAACGAATTCAAACTTAGCTATAACGAAGTTATGGTGAAATTTCGTAAAAGACGAACGAGAATTAGAAAGTTAGTAAATGGACCCGAACGTGTAGGGTTTCATAAGAATGTAATAGAATGTAGAAAACGTGAGTCATAGACTCAAGAATGAACGCGTTCCGAGTTCGTATGACCGGATTACGGACGAGCGAACGAAGAGCGTTAAAAACGTAAAAATGACCAAAGGGTGAAGATCAAGCCAATCGAATGACATGTTAACAGATTTAGAACAAAGTTCTATCTGAGGGGTATTGAAGTACGTAAGATAAGGAAGAGAATGGCTTTGGAACGACCTCGTTCCGAGTTATAATAAAGAAGTTATGAGATCGGGAAGTAAGCGTCTCAAAACGATTAAAGACTTAGCAAACATTTTCAAGAATTAGGAATTGGCACCGCGACGCCAACCACGCCTCGTAATGTGGGTATTTGCAAAGGCAAGACCGGAGAGCCATGTGTGTCGTTAACTCGTCGCAAGCGTGTGTGCTAGAGATAAAGAAGGAATCGCCACGGCCATGGCACGGCTGAAGGCAAAATCAAATAATGTGATTTTAAGTGCTCAATTACTAGGGGATGTGCAAGAAAGAAATATGAACATATAGTTCACCTAAAATAACACTTAAGGAAATGACTTAAACCTTTATTAAAGGTTGAACGTAAAGATTAAGCGAGATTAAATGACAAAGAATATAATCATGAGTTACGTAACCGATGTCCGGGGACCGTAGTCATGATGAACGAACGTGAGGGATTGATATGATTGTGATTCCTTAGACGTTGAGTGACGAGGGTAATGAATAACATTTCAATGTTATGTCATGATAATGAGAGATAAGTGTGAAGCCTATAGACGCAGTGAACGCCACATTGTTGCGATGGACGATCGGTTGTAGCATACAACGATCGGTATGGCTTCGACACTAAGAACGAGTAATGAACCTGAGGTTCATGTAATGGATAACGAAAGTATTAAATAGGATATGAATTATCAAGAAAGCCATAATGAATAGTAATAAGATTAATGAAAGCCGAATGTGAGTCGATAAGGAATGAATCCTGAAGTATAACAATTAGTTGCCGGAAAGCCATAAGGAATAAGAAATTGACTTAATCGAACATTATAGTTTAATAGTTCGTATAAGTTAAGAGAAGTTAGGTTGTGGTACAATCGTAACTTTGATGGTTGACATATGGGAGCTGGGCTAAACAATTCCTTCAGAGAGCGAAGGTATATACGAAACTGGCAACCGATTTAACTCACTGTGATGGCAGTGTAGATGAGACGGGAACTTGTTTGTTGGTTGTTTGTGGGAAACCACTCAGAGTACCATATGGACTACTAGCAGAGAAGCGATGTGTGCTGAGTCCTAGAGAATTTATATAAAGAAGATAAGAATATAAATCATCCAAGATGATGAACGTTTTGAGTAAGACATCTTCGCATGTCATAAAGCCATAAACTTGTAAAGGAAGTTAGTCGCGTAAACTTATATTGCAAGAACGCGAACCCTAAGAAGTAAAGTTAAGTAAACCAATGCGTAAGTTCAATATATGACTAATTGGTGTTTATGTTTTCTCCAAATGTGTTATATAGGAATTAGAATGAGCAGTTCAGCGTAAGCTGTAGCTGGGCGTAAGGAAAGTTTCTTAACTTTATTCATATTACATGAATGCTAGTTTCTTAAACTTCTCAGATGTTGTACTTGAGAAGTTCTGTCTATGTGTGAATGTGCGATATTTGTACAATGTGGTAGAACGTATGAGGCCTTGAGCCACAATTTGAACACTTAGGTGTTTCTATGATATGCACTGTTCTGTGATTGAGCTGCTCAATACAAGTATGTTCTTTTTATACATGAACCGTTATTGTTAAGTCTGTGTTAATGATTCTAGCCAAATAGGATGTGTATGAAAAAGGTAGAGGAATGAAAGTATTTCAAAATGAAAGTAACTGATGTTTTAATATGATAGGAATCGAGACTATTCCTATTATTCAAGCTGCTTCATAACCTTTATTCGGTTATAGAAGTTCTAAAGAAATGTTTAAACTCTTGAAGTTGTTTGTTCAATTGTTATGACTTGCTGGGCAATTGAATGCTCACACTTGCTTTAAATAAAAAACAATATTCAGCGAATAAGGTTAGAAGAACTTAAAGATCCCGTAAAGATCAAGCTGACGGTATCCAGATGATGTACCCTTCAGAAGGTGAATGAGCGAGAAGATCAAGTGAAGACTTGTAATGTAAAAAAGATGAAATTGAATTATAGACTAGTTTAATGAACTATTATGTATCCTTGGTGGCAGATAAAAGTCACTCTTGTAAGATGAAATGAATAATGTAATTATCATTATTGGTAATAAAAGAGGTTATAAGGTTTCTAGAACCTGGGATATGAGAGTGTATGTTGTTATATTTCAGTATATAATGATGTATATTGGATGAAGGATGTACTTGTGACGTATGAAATCCGGGTGTGAAGATAGACTGGATTTCGGGGCGTTACAAGTTGGTATCAGAGCTGATAGGTTATAAACCTTAGGTAGGAGTACCTAATACAATAATCGTAGAGAGAAGGATAAAAAGATCACCACGTGATCATAGTGAATCGTAATAACAGATGAGCTGTTAAACGATGAATGATTTATAGCAAATGCTATAAATGAATAGTACTACAAAGTAGTACGGTAAGAAGAACTCAGATTGAGATGTGAATGATAGCATACAAATTAAAGAAAATTCGTATTAATTAAAGAGAGATTTAGAAGTTGTAAAATTTCAATTGAGGACTCATGTGATAGCTAAGTTGTATGAACCTTTGTTATGTGCAGAGGTTTGTGCTTCGTGTAACAACTGCTTAGCTTATTTTTAGTGATAATCATTGGGATTGGTCGCACTATCAAGATGTATATGACGAGAAGGTGAATCTTTTCTCATGTATATACTTGATAAGTAGAGAATGATAAGGTATGTGCGAGTTCTTGAAACTCACACTTATGGTAAGTTCGTGACTCATAATAATATGGTATGTTTTCGAACGTCTCAGCGAATGGACGCCTATGGTCTATCTGGATGTTCTTAAACTCATATTATTGTGGAAAGTTCCTGAACTCATAATGTGTGGTAAGTTGATGGACTGTACTAAGGTATAGGAATGTTTAGACTGAAAATGAGTTATTTTCAGTAGGCTTAGTATTGAAGGTGCTAAAGAAGATTAAGTATTGTCGCAGTAAGACAATAAAGGAAAATAGAGAAATAGGATATTCCAAGTCATCTAACTATGCTAGATTTCGAACTTTATCGAACTCATGCTGATATGTACATTTTGAAAAAGAAAGAATTGGTTCAACTAGATAGAAATTGATTTGAAATATCAAAATAAATTTTATATCATTCGTTTATTTTTTGCAAGGATGGTAAAAGGATGGAGTTATTAATGCAATTGAACCAGGTGTAGGATGTGATCTTAGGATCAACAACCCGCTATGGTATGATGTATAATGACGAAGTCACAAACTGACGAAGTCCTCAACGTACTGTGTAAAGTACGGTATCATGACGTCATAAACCGTTTTGATGTATTGCGAAAAGAATTTAAAGAAGTAGTCGACGTCAATTGAGTTGACTAAACGAAGGTTTCACGTTGAAATCCAATTTATTGGTATGGTCTAAGCTACTTGATTCGGCTAGACAAATGGTATGTCATTGAGCTTTCTTTGAGAACTTGTACCAAACCAAATTGTTTTGGAGCGGAATCTAATGATTTAGTCTGAGGAGAACATGGAAGAGGTAGTTACTTTCTTTGTGATTGTAAACTGACCGTTAAAGAAGGGCTTACGGCGAAATGCTGTTTAACCTAGTAAGAGTTCATGATCGATTTGACCCCTCAGCAAAAGTATGAAATTTTTTAAGAGGAAATTTTATATTCCTCGTTATTCCTTCTGCTTCATGATTCTTGATAGGTTATGGGGGTTAGGAATGAGGAAAATATAAGAACTACGTTGAAGGAGAGTTGAGAAGAAGGGTAGGCTAAAATTTCGAGGACGAAATTCTGTGAAGAATGGGTGAATGTGATGACCCGGGTAAGGGTGTGGTTTTAAGAAATTCCGAGGACGGAATTTTTATAAGGAGGGAAGAGTGTGACGACCAGGAAACTCGGGTTGTCCAGAATTTAGGTTTAAAGAATTAGTTATTAATAAAACTAATTTTTATTAATACTATTCTATGCTACGTGTTTATTAATCGTTCTAGAACCTAGGATGATTATAAGTAGGGAGTATTCTAGCTACGAGCTAGATTGAACGAATAAGAATTTTCAAGATGAAAATGAAATTTTTTCGGGAACAAAATATTTTTTGGGGGAAAAAGACGAAATAGGCACTATTCATCCGTTTCTGCTCGGAGATTTATTTTGAAATTCCGAGACTTTAATGATTACGTATAATTTTGAGACGTGATGGAATATTCAATAATATTTCAGTTATGGCAAAAACGAAGTTTTCGCCTGCGGACTCAAAACCTAAGGGTTAGGAAAAGTGAGTTCCGAGGATTTAATGTTTACGTATAATAATTAGGATTATTATGCGTGAGGAATACGAGTATAGCAAGAGGATTGATACGATGTATAATACGATAATCGTACGAATTAAATACAAAGAGAATAAGAGAATACAGAATGAGATGCTTAGAATACGATTAGTCTTAATGGCTAAGTAACTAATAAGTTAAGTAATGACTAAGTAAACTTAATAGCTAAGTAAAGTACTTATGCTTAATAGCTAAGTAAAGTGCTTAACTTAAGGGCTAAGAAGACTTAAGAGCTAAGTAAACTTAAGGGCTAAGAAGACTTAATAGCTAAGTAAGTGTGGAGGCTAAGTAAACTTAGGGCTTAAGTAATGAATAGTAAGGGGGTTAAGGGGGGCAAAATGACTAAACTACCCCTAACTTTGGTTTTCTATAAATAGGAAGCTCATTTCTATGTTTTGGGATTTTGAAAATCCTAAGACACTTGGGAGAGAGAGAGAGTTAGGATGGGAGGAGGAGGAGGAGGAGGAGGAAAGGCTAGCCTGCGTACAAACTTTGTCCGACGGGAGAAGATTAAAGGAGAAAGGTAATCCGAAACCTTATCTCGTATATTTTTTTTTTAAGTTGTTATGTTTAAAAGCATAACTTAATAAAGATAAGAAGTAGATAAGGTTAGAGAGGATTTCATATGGTTGAAATCATGAGAAAAGAAGAAATAAGAAATTAGAAATTTAGTTAATAAATTTCTTAAAGAAGTATAAGATTCGTAATGAATTAGAACGATCCGAGTTGATTATATGAATAAGTAGGTGAAATAAGTAAGGAATTGTGTTCTATAACATAAAATTCCAATAAAAAGTGAAATCATAATCCAAAATATCGATTAAAATGAAGAACGAATGAAGAACACGAAGAACACGTGAAGAACACGAAGAACGTTGTTGATGGACAAATTTAAAACCATCGTAGGATAATTGTTATTGATGGACAATTTAAAACCATTGTGTATAAGTTAGTTGCTTCGTGCCTGGTTAGGAACGGTAGAAACTTTCATGAGGAACGGATTCAAACTTAGCTATAACGAAGTTATGGTGAAATTTCGTAAAAGACGAACGAGAATTAGAAAGTTAGTAAATGCACCCGAACGTGTAGGGTTTCCTAAGAATATAATTGAATGTAGAAAAGGTGAGTAATAGACTCAAGAGCGAATGAGTTCCGAGTTCGGATGACCGGATTACGGACGATCGAACGAAGAGCGTTAAAAACGTAAAAATGACCGAAGGGTGAAGATCAATCCAATTGAATGGCACGTTAACGGATTCAGAATGAAGTTCTATCCAAGGGGTATTGAAGTACATAAGATAAGGAAGAGAATGGCTTTGGAACGAACTCATTCCGAGTTATATTAAAGAAGTTATGAGATCGGGAAGTAAGCGTCTCAAAACGATTAAAGACTTAGCAAAAATTTTCAAGAATTAGGGCTTGGCGCCGCGACACCAACCACGCCTTGTAATGTGGCGCTGCAGCGCCAGACCGGGGAGCCATGTGCTGCTAACACGCGCCGCGGCGTGAGAGATAAAGAAGGAACCGGCGCCGCGGCGCCGGTGCAGGGCAAGATCCAATAATGTGATTTTAAGTGCTCAATTACTAGGGGATGTGCAAGAAAGAAATATGAACATATAGTTCACCTAAAATAACACTTAAGCAAATGACTTAAACCTTTATTAAAGGTTGAACGTAAAGATTAAGCGAGATTAAATGACAAAGAATATAATCACGAGTTACATAACCGATGTCCGGGGACCGTAGTCGCGATTAACGAACGTGAGGGATTGCTATGATTGTGATTCCTTAGACGTTGAGTGACGAGGGTAATGAATAACATTTCAATGTTATGTCATGATAATGAGAGATAAGTGTGAAGCCTATAGACGCAGTGAACACCACGTTGTTGCGATGGACGATCGGTCGTAGCATACAACGATCGGTATGGCTTCGACACTAAGAACGAGTAATGAACCTGAGGTTCATGTAATGGATAACGAAAGTATGAAATAGGATATGAATTATCAAGAAAGCCATAATGAACAGTAATAAGATTAATGAAAGCCGAATGTGAGTCGATAAGGAATGAATCCTGAAGTATGACAATTAGTTGCCGGAAAGCCGTAAGGAATAAGAAATTGACTTAATCGAACATTATAGTTTAATAGTTCGTATAAGTTAAGAGAAGTTAGGTTGTGGTACAATCGTAACTTTGATGGTTGACATATAGGAGCTGGGCTAAACAATTCCTTCAGAGAGCAAAGGTATATACGAAACTGGCAACCAATTTAACTCACTGTGATGGCAGTGTAGATGAGACGGGAACTTGTTTGTTGGTTGTTTGTGGGAAACCACTCAGAGTACCATATGGACTACTAGTAGAGAAGCGATGTGTGCTGAGTCTTAGAGAATTTATAAAAAGAAGATAAGAATATAAATCATCCAAGATGATGAACGTTTTGAGTAAGACATCTTCGCATGTCATAAAGCCGTAAACTGGTAAAGGAAGTTAGTCACGTAAACTTCTATTGCAAAAACGCGAACCCTAAAAAGTAAAGTTAAGTAAACCAATGCATAAGTTCAATGTATGACTAATTAGTGTTTATTTTTTCTCCTTATGTGTTATATAGGAATTGGAATGAGCAGTTCAGCGTAAGCTGTAGCTGGGCGTAAGGCAAGTTTCCTAACTTCATTCATATTACATGAATGTTAGTTTCTTAAACTTCTCAGATGTTGTTCTTGAGAAGTTCTGTCTATGTGTGAATGTGCGATATTTGTACAATGTGGTAGAACGTATGAGGCCTTGAGCCACAATTTGAACACTTGGGGTGTTTCTATGATATGCACTGTTCTGTGATTGAGCTGTTCAATACAAGTATGTTCTGTTTATACATGCACCGTTATTGTTAAGTCCGTGTTAATGATTCTAGCCAGACATGATGTGTATGAAAAAGGTAGAGGAATGAAAGTATTTCAAAATGAAAGTGACTGATGTTTTAATATGATAGGAATCGAGACTATTCCTATTATTCAAGCTACTTTATAACCTTTGTTTGGTTATAGAAGTTCTAAAGAAATGTTTAAACTCTTGAAGTTGTTTGTTCAATTGTTATGACTTGCTGGGCAATTGAATGCTCACACTAGATTTAAATGAAAAACATTATTCAGTGAATAAGGTTAAAAGAACTTAACGATCCCGTAAAGATCAAGCTGACGGTATCCAGATGATGTACCCTTCAGAAGGTGAATGAGCGAGAAGATCAAGTGAAGACTTGTAATGTAAAAAGATGAAATTGAATTATAGACTAGTTTAATGAACTATTATGTATCCTTGGTGGTGGATAAAAGTCACACTTGTAAGATGAAATGAATAATGTAATTATCATTATTGGTAATAAAAGATGTTATAAGGTTTCCAGAACCTAGGATATGAGAGTGTATGTTGTTATATTTCAGTATATAATGATGTATGTTGGATGAAGGATGTACTCATGACATACGGAATCCGGGTGTGAAGATAGACTGGATTTCGGGGCGTTACAATCCCAGCTGGACTTGACTTTGGTGCACGACAAAATCGGGCTAGGTGACCTTCTCTTCCATAATTGTAACATACTTTGGACTGCTGCATATAGTTTAGATTGATGTGTCCCTCCCCTCTGCATTTATAATATACGACCGACGGTCGTTCTCCTTCCTTAACAATAGGTGTTGGTGCTGACGTCTTTCCATCATTATTGAATTTCCTTGTGAATCCCCAGATTTTATGAATAAAGAATTAATTTTCTCGAAATAATTTTTTTATATTATCATGTGAATTTGAGATAATGTTATAGTTGTGGGTAATATTTATAAATTTTGCAAAGTATGCAAGTTTTCATATTATATTCGATTGGTCGGGGAATATTTGTTTTAAACAGGAAATATTTGTACGACGGCACAATCATTGGTGGACCCCACAACGGAATTATTATCGGATTGAGAAAACGACAAAAATATTTTATTGAAAATAATGGCGGAAGTTTTATCGTTGATACTGTTGAACTACTCTGTAGTAAAAGTACAGTAATACGCGTTGTTGCATAGTAGCACACGGTATTAATTATTGATATTTACGTGAGAAGTCACTCAGTTTTGTTCAATCATAAGCTCTTACGAAGTCTATACCGTGTTAGATACCGGTTCTACTCACTCTTTTATTTCACCTAGTTGTGTTCAATGTTTGAAGTTAACTCCGGAGAAGTTAGACTTTGATATATCTGTTTAAACTCAGTTGGGAGAAACCTTCGTTACCTCCACTGTTTATAAATCTTGTTTGATTCAAATCGACACTTTCACGTTACCTGTCGATCTTATCTCTGTGAAAATACTTGCCTTTGATGCTATTTTAGGAATCGATTGGTTAACTACTCATCATGCTTTTCGTAAGGTTTTTAGCTTTCATATTCTTAACCAACCTGTTATGCGAATTCAAGAAACCAAACCGCTAAAGTCAATCATTGTCATATCAAGCCATAAGTAAAGAGCCCCGGTCCTTTCGTTGTTGACTTTCTTGTGTGGAATGCACCGAAGCCAGACTTTCTGTAGGCGATGTCGTGAATGACGATGACAAGTTGATAGGTATCATTGTGAGGTGTTATCTATGTTAAGGGATAGAAGTCACAGTTGGTATCAATGTGACGTACTATCCAAGTCCCGATGAGAGTAATGATTTTGAATGATATTTCTATCATTAATAAATCTCTTGACGTATTCCTAAAGACTTTTTAGCCTACCCCAGAGCGTGAAATTGAATTTTGTATTGACACCAGTACAAAACCCATTTCTTAAACCCTCAAATATTTCTTCAACCAAAACGAACGTATAATGCGCCAAAGACGTTGACTCGAGCTATTGAAGATTACAATGGTACCATTCAATATCATCGTGGAAGAGCGAACGTGGCAACTGACGTGTTGAGTAGAAGATCGTATGCGTTTACAAGTGCGATGTTGTTAACACAAAGACTCATTTCATATAACTTGCAAATGATGAAGATAGAGTTAAAGACTCTAGGGACCCACGTGAAGATAACGAATATACGAGTAAAATCGACTTTAATCGATAAAGTTAAAGACACTCAAGCTATATACCCAAATCTGATGAATGTGAAAAAGAAGGTTCAAGAGGGCGTTATTCTAGAAGCAAGAGTTGCTGAAGAGAGGAAATCTCAACCCTCGATTTAATTGGCCCATTTGAAATCCTCGATTGAGTAGGAACTGTGGCTTATAGACTCGTTTTATCGCCAAGTTCGTGCTCATAACGTTTTTAACGTATCAATGTTTCGTAAATATGTGGATGACCCGAACCACATTATTAATTTAGAATCGGACGAGATAGCGGATGATTTAACGTATGAGATCTCGTGTTAAAATCTTGGATAAGAAGAATCGTATCCAACACTCTAGGGTTATACCTCAAGAGTTAGAATCTGAAATGAAGTCAAGGTATCCTCACCTGTTCGGCATACCAAGTACGTACGTAAATTTTGAGGGCGAAATTCCATAAGGAGGGGAGATTGTGAAACCCTAGATTTTATGGATAAAGAATTAATTTTCTCGTAATAATTTTTTTATATTATGGTGTGAATTTGAGATAATGTTATAGTTGTGGGTAATATTTATAAATTTTGCAAAGTATGCAAGTTGTCATATTATATTCTATTGGTCGGGGAATATTCGTTTTAAGCGAGGAAATAGAAATATTCGACGACAAGACAATCATTGGTGGACCCCACAACGGAATTATTGTCGAATTGAGAAAACGATAAAAATATTTTATTGAAAATAATGGCGGAAGTTTTACCGTTGATACTGTTGAACTACTTAGTAGTAAAAAGTGTCTGAATGTCTGGCGTTGTTGATAATAGTAGCACACCGGTATTGATTATTGATATTTATGTGAGAAGTCACACCGGTTTTGTTCAATTATTGCTATAATAGTCACGATAGTATCTCACATTATTTGATTCAATTATTGTTGATTTAGAAGTTTTGTTTTATTCAGTATTATTAACGTAATAAAATAGAAACATCTTTTATATAAAATGTAATACTTTATTAAAGTTATTCTATAAATAGAATAAATTATATTTTATTATGCATAGTGCCCACATAGTGTTTGCATAGTAAAAATCTTTTTATATAAATAGAATATATTATATTTTATTTAAAAGATTTTTCTTTAAATATGGACCGTCAGATTAAAGTAAATCAATCTGGACCGTTCATGAATTATATTTTACTATGAATTTTATTCTACAAAGAAGTATCATGTTGACAATTTGGACGTTATTGGTTCCTGGAAATATTAATTCTTGAACTTGTTTAATTGAATTCTTATATCATTGTCATCATCCTCATGTTTATATTATGTTGAAAGTCATCTGTGGCCTGTAGTGCATAGATGGACTTGGTGTGATTATGACCAGGGATTATTCGGTATAATCATGACCGTAATGTTATAAATGATGTGAAAATTAAAAGTCCTTATTGGCCCGTAGTGCATTGATGGACAGTTTTTGGTATGATTATGGCTATGGATTTCTTCTTACCAAGGGAGCAAAGATGAATTATTTTATGGCATGATCAGGACCGTTGATGAAAACACGATTATCTTTGGCCCGTAGTGCATGGATAATTCGTGGTCGTGATACTAAAGAATATCCTTGGCCTGTACTGCAGGGATGATTTAATGATGTGGATTATTTATTGAGCTGAGTCTCAGCGATAAAAATGATGAAAAAAATTTTAAATCATAAAAGATAGTGGATTTCATTCTCTACTTGACTCTTTTAATGGATTGCTTGTTCCGCTGCAGTTAAACTTGATATTTATTATATTTTATCAGTTTAACATTGTTGGAGACTAATGATAATTTATTCTGCATTATCTTAGTCATAATATTTCTTCTTGGGCTAGTTGAGCTCACCTTTCTCTTCACTTTATTCTCTTGAAATGAGAACATAGCAGGGACTAGTCGGGGAACGGAGTGACGGTCTAGAGGATAGCATTAGTAGTCCTCACAATTCTGTGAAATAATGTGTTTATAATTGTAATGAGGACTCCTTTTGAGTTTGTATAATCTCTAGTTGACAATAATTGTATTCAAACTCACAGTTATGTTTTGTCGTATTGTACACGATAGTTGTATTAGTAAGTTGTATTTGAATTTTGTACCATGTATCTGACAACCCAAGATGGGTGATGTATACCTAATTTTGGGGGCGTCACATTCCTCTTCTTGAAATTTCCACTTCTATTATCTTGGCCATGATTACCACCGAAGTGGTTACCATTTTTGGCATTTTGATTCCCTCCATGTTTATTGTCACCGCTTCGATGACTGCTACCACTCGTATTATCGATTTGTTGGCTGCTCTCTCTTGGTTGGGTTAACTCATTATCACGCTCCAATAACTGAGCCCTATTTACAACATCAGAATACAAACACAGTTTGTGAGAAATTAGGTATTGACGTATCTCACGTTTCAAACCTCTGAGAAACATCCGCGTCATTCTCTCCTCATTATCAACCAAGTGGGATGGAAACCGGGACAACTCAACAAACTTAGCTTTGTACTGTGACACGGTCATATTGTTTTGCTCCAGCTTGATAAACTCCACCTCCTTTATGTGACGAATACTTTTGGGAAAGTACTTGTCGTTGACCAGTTCTTGGAACTTCTCCCAAGACATCTTCAGTGAGGTAGGTTGGGTACATTTTACAGATTCCCACCAGTAATCTGCCTCTCCTCGCAACATTAAAGCGGCAAAGGAAACCTTTTGCTCCTCAGAGCATCCCAAGACATCAAATATCTTGGTGATCTGCTTTATCCACGCCTCTGCCTTAAGTGGTTTTGGCTCTCCCAAAAACTCCGGTGGTCCCAGTTCCTTGAACTGCTTAGCGGTGACCATCTGTGAATTGCCAGTGTTTCCACCTGTATTTTGGACAAGAGTCTCTCTCGCCTGATGTTGCATGAACTGCAGAAAGCCTCTGAACATTCTGTTGTTCATCATTTGGTCGGTGTTGTTGTTTACCTAAGGATTATTGTCTTCCTGATGCACATTATCCTGAGTATTGATCTGTGGTGACTCAACGGTCTCCTGTGCTCCATTGCTAATCTCAACATTCTCGGATGCCATTTTCAAACACTGCCACAAAACAAGGGTTAATTGACATGCCACGTATTATCCCTATATTATGACCGACCAATTAAATAACAATTAAACTTAGGTAGGTCATACTAGCGAAGGAATTACCCGTCTCTCCCCTCCTATTTAGTCTCACATCTCTCTCTGGGATCATATCCCTAAGCTTTGATATCAACACTGTGACGCCCCCAAAATAGGTATACATCACCCATCTTGAGTCGCCAAATACATGGTACATAATTTAAATACAAACTTCTTTGATACAGTATGACAAAACGTAGCTAAGAGTTTTAACACGGATAATGTCTCGTAGAGAGTATATAAACTCAAATAAAGTCCTCATTATAATTATTATCACACTATTTCACATAATAGTGATGACTACTATAGTCACCTATCTGGACCGTCAATCTGTTCCTCGACTAGTCCCAACTATATTCTCATTTCCTGAAGAGAACAATGAAAGCAAAGGGTGAGCTCAACTAGCCCAGTAAGAAATATTATGACTAAGATAATGCAGAATAAATTATCATTAGTCTTCAATAGTGTTAAACTGATAAAATATAATAAACATCAAGTTTAACTGCAGCGGAACAAGCAATCCATTAGAAGAGTCAAGTAGAACATGATATCTACTATCTTCTATGATTTAAAAAGTTTATCATCAGCTTTTATCATCGAGACTCGACTTTTAATAAATAATCCACATTATCGAATCATCCCTGCACTGCGGGCCAATGATATTCATTAGTATCACCAATGGTCATGATCATACCAACAACTGTCCATCAATGCACTACGGGCCAATGAGGACTTTTATCACATCATTTTTATCGCTGGGACTCAGTTTAATAAATAATCCACATCATCGAATCACCCCTGCACTACGGCCAAGGATATTCTTTAGTATCACGACCATAAATTATCCATGCACTACGGGCCAAGGACATTCGTGTATTCATTAATGGTCATGATCATGCCAACAATTGTCCATCAATGCACTACGGGCCAATGAGGACTTTTATCACATCATTTGTAACATTACGGTCATGATTACACCGAATAATCCCTGGTCATAATCATACCAAGTCCATCTATGCACTACAGGCCACATATGACTTTCAACAAAATATAAACATGAGGATGATGACAATGATATAAGAATTCAATAAAACAAGTTCAAGAATTAATTTATTTAGGAACTTATAACGTCCAAATTGTCAACATGATACTGCTTTGTAGAGTAAAATTCAAGAATGCTCAGAAGAATATTTCCATGAAAAGATACTGGATGAAGCACAAATATCAAAGATATTCCACTAATTTCATGGGTATAGAAGTCAAAGTTTTAACCAACTGAGTATAATAAAGAATGGAATAACAAAAGAAATCACCATGCATGCTATAGACCGCACAGGCAGGTTATTCCAACAGAATAATAAAGGATGGAACCGTGTCCCGGCGTAAATGCACGTATATGATATTCCAAATGAATAATAAATAATAGAGCGAGTCCCCAGTAAACGCACGTATATGATATTCCAATAGAATAATAAATAATAGAATCAGTTAAGGCGAACGTTACGCATGTGATATTACGATAGAATAATAAATAATGGAACCAGGTCCGGCGTAAACACACAGACTGGATATTCAGATAGAATAATAAATAATGGAACCAGGTCCGGTGTAAACGCACAGACAAGATATTTCAACAGAATAATAAAGAACGGAATATTAGAAGAATGTCACCCTGTATAGGGTAGCCCACGTATACAGGTTATTCCAACAGAATAATAAATAATGGAATAACAGAAGTTCTTTTTATGAGTACAACAAATAACATCCCTTAGCGTAAAAGAAACTGAATATAGGAGTAGGGAAGTAGCAGAATACTTTTCTATAGGTTCTCTTATAATTCTCTCTCTATAGTTTCAGTGAATTCGTAAGAAATAATGAAGGAATGAGCTTCTATTTATAGAAGGATAGACTGCATAGTAACCAACTTATGAACGGTCCAGATTTATTTACTTGAAACGGACGATCCATATTGGTTTACTATTAAAACTTAAAACAACGGTCCATACTGATTTACTATTAAAACTTTAAACCAGCGATCAATATTGATTTACTATTATAACTTCCACCAGCAGTCCATATTGATTTACTATTATATCTTCAACCAACGGTCTGAAAAATTAACACATCTCCTCATGGAATAATATTGTACCAAAAAATAATTTGGACCGAAAATAAATATATCTTACGGGTGAATAGTACCCCATGAATAGTAACTCGTGAATAGTAACTCGTGAATAGTAACTTATAAATAGTAACTCGTGAATAGTAACTCATGAATAGTACTCTGACACGAAAAGTGTCCCTAATACCCAATTGAACAATATATCCTCCAGACATCAATTATACTAACACAAATAAGTCCAACACAATGGAACTATAAAATTCATCTTTAATCAACACGAACTTATTCATCATTAATATTATAATTCACAATATTTTACAACCAGGTCGTTCCCAGGAAAGAGGGGGCTTTCCGATAAGGATTTCTCCTTATTAGAGCGCAATTAGGTGACCAAACGTCTCATCGATGTAACTTCTAGACATTCATCAATATTGCAAATAATAATATGAATAACTTTGCCATCTCAATTATTGATTTAATAATATATCATATAATGCAGATGATACTGTAACAATAATTGAATCAATAATATAAGAAATATGATGCAAAGAATTAATCATCAAGCAATAATTGAGTATAGTTGAGTGACTTCTCACGTAAGCATCAATAATCAATCTTGTGTGCTCTTTCAACCACGCCAGACATCATTCTTGTACTTTTTACTCTTTGGGTAGTTCAATAGTTTTAACGGTAACACCTCCGCCGTTATTTTTATAAAGTATTTTGGTCGTTTTCTCAATTCGACAATAATTCCATTGTGGGGTCCACCAATGATTGTGCCGTTGTACGAATATTCCCTGTTAAAATGAATATTCCCCGACCAATCGAATATTATATAACAACTTGCATACTTCGCAAAATTTATAAATATTACCCACAACTATAACATTATATTAAATCAATACCATAATATTCAAAAATATAATTCAAAAAAATTATTCTTTATTCATAAAAGTTGGGGTCTTACAACCTCCCCTTATGAAATTTTATCCTTTAAATTAGGGTACATACCTGGTATGTCAAAGAGATGAGGATACCTTTACATCATCTCAGATTCTAACTCCCAAGTCATTTCCTCCACATCGTGGTTTCTCCACAAAACTTTGACTTGAGGTATAACCTTGGAGCGTAGAACATGATCCTTCTTATCCAAGATTTGAACAGGTAACTCTTAATACGTTAAATCTTCCTCTATCTCGTCTGGTTCTAACTCAAAAATGTGGTTTGGGTCTTTCACATATTTACGTAACATAGATATGTGAAAAACATTATGAACACGAGACATACTTGGCGGTAAAGGCGTAGTCTATAGGCCATGATTCCCACTCGCTCAAGAATTAAAAATGGGCCAATGAACCGAGGATTGAGCTTTCCTCTCTTTCCAAATCTCGTAACTCCTTTCCATGGAGCAACATGTAACAACACATGATCTCCAATATCGAATTCTACGTCCTTTCGATGAAGATTAGCATAACTCTTTTGTCGATCTTATGAAGTTTTTATACGTTGTCGGATCGTTTGAATCTTTTCTGTAGTCATACGTACCAACTCCGGTCCCAACAACGTTGCTTCACCCACCTCATCCCAGCATACTGGAGAATGACACTTTCTTCCATACAACGCCTCAAATGGAGCTATGCCAATACTTGCTTGATAACTGTTGTTGTAGGAAAACTCCACCAATGGTAAGAACTTGTCCCAACTTCCCTTGAAATCAAGGACACAGAGTCTTAATAGATCTTTAAGAGTTTGAATAGTCCTCTCCATCGTCTCAGTCCATCCGAGGATGATATGCCAAGCTAAATCGTAAAGTCTGTGCCATAGCTTTTTGCAAACTAACCCAAAATTGTGAAGTAAATCTTGGGTCTCGATCGAAACTATGGATACTTAAGATACCATGCAGTCTTACAATCTCGTTTATATACATAAGAGCAAGACGTTCAAGTGTATAAGTTTCTCGTATCGGTAAGAAATGATCAGACTTGGTCAATCTATCAACAATGACCCAAATTGCATCTATGCCTTGAGAAACCTTAGGAAGACCGGTAACAAAATCCATGGTAATGTGCTCCCACTTCCATTCTATAATTTTAAGTGGTTACAATGGACCTTTTGGTACTTGATGCACCGCCTTGACTCGTTGACAAGTTAAACACCTTGAGATAAACTCCGCTATCTCTCTCTTCATATTGCTCCACCAAAATATATATCAAGATCATGATACATTTTGGTACTCCTGTGATGGATGCAAAAAAACGTGTGTTGTGTGTCTCCATCATGATTTTATACTTTAAATCGTGGTCGTTAGGAACACAAAGTCCGGAGTTGACTCAAGTATTCCTTCTTCATCGATTCTTGCTTCATAAGATAGCACCTTCTTGCACTTTCTTCCTCATACGCATCGCCTCCGGGTTCAGTAGCTCGAAAGCGACTTTAACTTTATCAATTAAAGTCGGTTCTACTAGTATATTCGCCATCATCACATGGGTCCCTGGAGTTTTTAACTCTATCTCCATCCTTTGCAAGTCACACAAAATGGGCCTTTGCATTGACAATATCGCACTCGTACTTGCATATGATCTTCTACTCAATGCGTCAGCTACCACATTCACTTTTCCAGAATGGTATTGGATGGTATAATCATAATCTTTCAACAGTTCAAGCCAACGTCGTTGTCGCATGTTGAGTTCCTTTTGAGTGAAGAAATATTTGAGGCTTTTATGATCCGTAAAGATCTCCACTTTCTCCCTATACAAGTAATGCCTCCAAATTTTAAGTGCGAAGACAACATATACTAACTCTAGATCATGAGTAGGATAATTCCTCTCATATTCTTTGAGTTGTCTTGAGGCATAGGCTATGACTTTCCAATGTTGGATGAGAACACATCCCAACCCTTTGCCCGAAGCATCACTGTAGATAACAAATCCCTCCGAGCCAGATGGTATTGTCAGAACAGGTGCTGAAATGAGTATCCTCTTGAGTTCTTGAAAACTCTTCTCACATTCTTCGCTCCAACCGAACTTTGTATCTTTTTGAGTTAGCTGAGTTAATGGAGTAGCGATTCGAGAAAATCCTTCCATGAATCTCCGATAATAACCAGCTAAACCGAGAAAGCTACGTACTTCGGTCACTGATTAAGGTTTCTCTCAGCTTTGCATAGCTTCAATCTTTACCGGGTCAACAGATATTCCATGACTTGATACTACGTGCCCAAGGAATGCTACTTCCTCAAGCCAGAACTCCCATTTCTTCAACTTGGCATAAAGCTTGTATTCACGAAGCTTTTGGAGTGTCAGCCTCAAGTGTTGCTCACGATCTTCACGACTTTTGGAATAAATAAGGATGTCATCAATAAAGACGACCAAAAAGTGATCCAAATATTCCTTGAATACTTGGTTCATCATATCCATGAAGGCAGCAGGAGCATTAGTCAATCCAAAGGACATGACTAGGAATTCATAATGCCCGCATCGAAGTTCGAAAGCCATCTTTGGAATGTCATCGGTTCTAATCTTCAATTGGTGATATCCGGAATGAAGATCAATCTTTGAAAAGAATTTGGCTCCTTGCAACTGGTCAAACAGGTCATCAATACGTGGCAATGGGTACCTATTTTTGATGGTGATATGATTCAACTCTCAATAATCAATACAATGTCGCATACTCCCATCTTTCTTCTTCACGAATAGAACAGAGCACCCCAAGGAGACGTACTAGGACGAATGAAACCAATGTCTAACAATTCCTGCAATTGGGTCTTTAACTCCCGAAGTTCAATAGGAGCCATTCGATATGGGGCTTTGGAAATGGGTTTTGTACCGAGTTCAAGGTCGATACCAAATTCAATTTCACGCTCTGGGGGTAGGCCAGGAAGTTCTTCGGGGAATACGTCAGGAAATTTATTAACAATAGAAATATCGTTCAAAACTGACGTATTTTTGTTTAAATCTGTGACATGAGCTAAGAAAGCTTGACATCCGTTTTTCAATAAACGAATAGCTTTATGGCTTGAAATGACCGTGATTGATTTTAATGGTTTGGTCGCTTGAATTCGCATAATAGGTTGATTAGGAATATGAAAACTAACAACCTTATGAAAACAATCAATTTTTGCATGATGAGTATTTAACCAATCAATCCCTAGAATTACGTCAAACACAAGTATTTTTAAAGAAATAAGATCGACAGGTAATGTGCGGTTACCGATTTGAACCAAACAATACTTATAAACAGTGGATGTAATGAAGGTTTCTCCCAACGGAGTTTCCACAGATAAGTCAAAGTCTAATTTCTCCGGAGTAAAATTTAATCGTTGAGCGCAAGTAGGAGAAATAAAAGAATGGGTAGAACCGGTATCAAATAAAGTATAGACTTCGCTAAAGTTTATGATAAGCTTACCCGTGATGACCTCATTCAGGTTCCTTGCTTTCTGGGAAGTCACAACAAACGCTCTCCTGCAGACTACCGGCTTTAACTTTTTGGGACTACTTTGGTGCCTCCATCCTAGCTGAACTTGTCTTCGGTGAACGACAAAATTGGACTAAGTGACCTTCTCTTCCACAATTATAACATGCTTTGGACGACATCGCGCAGTTTGGACTGATGTGTCCCTCCCCTCCGCATTTGAAGCATATGATTGGTAGTCGTTCTCCTTCCTTAACAACGGGTGCTGGTGCTGACGTCCTTCCATCATTGTTGAATCTCCTCTTCTTTAAATGTCCACTCTTATTGTTTTGGCCCTGATTACCACTGAAGTGGTTACCATTTCTGGCCTGTTGATTCCCTCCACACTTGTTGTCAGCGCTTCGATGACTGCTCTCCTTTGGTTGCGTTGACTCGTTATCGCGCTCCACTAGCTGAGCCCTATTTACAACATCTGAATACAAACATAGTTTATGAGAAATAAGATGTTGACGTATCTCCGTCTTCAAACCTCTTAAAAACATCCGTGTCATTCTCTCTTCATTATCCACCAAGTGGGACGCAAACCGGGATAACTCGGCAAATTTGGCTTCGTACTGCAACACGGTTATATTATTTTTCTCCAACTTGATGAATTCTACCTCTTTTATATGACGAATACTTTTGAGAAAGTACTTGTCATTGAATAGTTCTTGGAACTTTTCCCAAGACATCTTGAGTGCGGCAGGTTGAGTACGCTTTACCGATTCCCACCAGTAATCTGCCTCTCCTCGCAACATTAAGGCGGCGAAGGAAACCTTTTGCTCCTCGGAGCATCCCAAGACATCAAATATCTTGGTGATTTTCTTTATCCATGCTTCCGCCTTAAGTGGTTTTGGCTCTCTAATAAACTCCGGTGGTCCCAGCTCCTTGAACTATTTAGCGGTGACCGTCCGAGAGTTTCCAGTGTTTCCACCTATATTTTGGACAGGAGCCGCTCTCGCCTGCTGTTTCATGAATTGCATAAAGCCTCTGAACATTCCATCATTCATCATTTGGTCAGTGTTGTTGTTTGCATGAGGATTGTCGCCTTCCTGATGCACATTATCCTGATTATTGATATGTGGTGAATCAACGGTTACCTGTGCTCCATTGTTATTCTCAACATTCTCAGATGTTATTTTCAGATACTGCCACAAAACAAAAGGTTAATTAACATGTAACATATTATCCCTATATTCTGACCTACCAATTAAATACCAAAAAAAAACTTAGGTAGGTCATACTAGCGAAGGAATTCCCCGTCTCTCCCCTCCTAGTTTTATTCTCACATCTTAGCCAGGGATCATATCCCTAAGCTTTGATACCAACTGTGATGCCCCCAAAATTAGGTATACATCACCCATCTTGAGTCGCTAGATACATGGTACAGAATTCAAATACAACTGTCGTGTACAGTACGACAAAACATAAACTGTGAGTTTGAATACAAATATTGTCTACTAGAGATTATAGAAACTCAAAAGGAGTCCTCATTATAATTATTATCACACTATTTCACAGAATAGTGGGGACTACTAATGCACCATCTAGGTCCATCACTCTATTCCCCGACTAGTCCCCACCACGTTCTCATTTCTCAAGAGAACAAAGTGAAAGAAAAAGGGTGAGCCCAAACTAGCCCAAAGAAGAAATATTATGACTAAGATAGTGCAGAATAATTTATCGTTAGCCTTCAACAGTGTTAAACTGATAAAATATAATAACTATCAAGTTTAACTGCAGCGGAACAAGCAATCCATTAGAAGAGTCAAGTAGGGAATAAAATCTACTATCTTCTATGATTTAAAATGTTTTTCTTCACTTTTATCACTGGGACTCAGCTTAATAAATAATCCACATCATCGAATCACCCCTGCACTAAGGCCAAGGATATTCTTTAGTATCACGACCACAAATTATCCATGCACTACGGGCCAAGGACATTCGTGTATTCATTAATGGTCATGATCATGCCAACAACTGTCCATCAATGCACTACGGGCCAATGAAGACTTTTATCACAACATTTGTAACATTACGGTCATGATTACACCGAATAATCCCTGGTCATAATCATACCAAGTCCATCTATGCACTACAGGCCACATATGACTTTCAACAAAATATAAACATGAGGATGATGACAATGATATAAGAATTCAATAAAACAAGTTCAAGAATTAATTTATCTAGGAACTGATAACGTCCAAATTGTCAACATGATACTGCTTTGTAGAGTAAAATTCAAGAATGCTCAGAAGAATATTTCCATGAAAAGATACTGGATGAAACGCAAATATCAAAGATATTCCACTAATTTCATGGGTATAGAAGTCAAAGTTTTAACCAACTGAGTATAATAAAGAATGGAATAACAAAAGAAATCACAATGCATGCGATGAAATCAGCATGCAAAAGTTATTCCAATAGAATAATAAAGGATGGAACCAGTCCCAGTAAACACACAGATAGGATATTCAAATGAATAATAAATAATGGAATCAGTCCCAAAAACGCATGCACGAGGATATTAAACGTAATAATAAATAATGGAACCGGTCGGCGTGAACGTTACGATGTGATATTAGATAGAATAATAAATAACGGATTATTAGAAGAATGTCTCCATGTATATGGTAGCTCACAGATACAAAAGTTATTCCAATGTAATAATAAATAATGGAATAATGAAGTTCTCTTCACGAGTACAACAAATAACATCCCTGCAAGTAAAAGAAACCGAATATAAGAGTAGGGAAGTAGCGAATACTTTTCTATAGGTTCTCTTATAATTCTCTCTCTATAATTTCAGTGAATTCGTAAGAAATAATGAAGGAACGAGCTTCTATTTATAGAAGGATGGACTGCATAATAACCAACTTATGAACGGTCCAGATTGATTTACTTTAAACGGACGATCCAGATTGGTTTACTATTAAAACTTAAAACAACGGTCCATACTGATTTACTATTAAAACTTTAAACCAGCGATCTATATTGATTTACTATTATAACTTCCACCAACAGTCCATATTGATTTACTATTATATCTTCAACCAACAGTCTGAAAAATTAGCACATCTCCTCATGGAATAATATTGTACCCAAAAATAATTTGGACCGAAAATAAATATATCTTACGGGTGAATAATACCCCATGAATAGTAACTCGTGAATAGTAACTCATGAATAGTAACTCATGAATAGTAATTCGTGAATTTGTTCTTTTTTACCTCCTTTTACTTTTATACCATGAATTTACTATAATAATGTTACCATTCAAATTATAAAAACGTACTATTATATAATCACATCATACTACTATAATGTAATATTATAATAATATATTTGAATGAATTATTTTATCGAAAAAGATAAAATACCAACTTTCAACAAATGTCACATGCTAAAATTCCTCGCATTTAAATCCACATTGAATAAATATTTTCTTATCATATATATCAACAATTAATTATTCACAAATAATATTACAAAATTACAATATCGACAACCAGGTCGTTCCCAAGAAAGAGGGGGCTTTCCGATAAGGATTTCTCCCTATTGGCGTTCAATTAGCTGACCAAATCCCTTTCCTCGACAGAACTTTCTAGACATTGTCAATAATGCAAATAATAATATTATTCAAATAATATGAATTATTGATTTGATAATTTGAAATACTTCACAATGACAATAATTGAATCAATAATATAAAATATCAACGTAGCAATTATTGAATCAATAAAATAAAATATTGAACAGTAATTACTGTAACAATTATTGAGTAGTGACTTCTTACGTAAGCATCAATAATCCAAGATATTGTACAATACCGTGTGTTACTATGCAATCACGCCAGACATATTCATTACTTTACCAACCGGTATTTCAATAGTTAACAGTAAAACTTTCGCCGTTATTTTTATAAAAAGATAATTTTGTCGTTTTCTAACTTCGACAATAATTCTGTTGTGGGGTCCACCAATGATTGTGTCGTCGTACGAATATTTGCAGACAAAAAGAATATTCCATGACCAAACGAATATTTTATAACAACTTGCTTACTTTGCGAAATTTATAAATATTACCTACAACTATAACATTATAACAAATTCACACCTTAATATTCAAAAATATAATTCGAGAAAGTTAGGGTCTTACATAGATTCTTAACGGAATCAAAGTTATACAAGGTCAAACTTGGGTTGACCGTCTGCCTATGAACATTTTTGGGTTTTCCAAAAATGTTCAAGAACAATTTTTCTGGCCTACTTTGACCGGTCCAGATCTTACGCTGGTGATGTTGTGAAGTTGATATTATGTTATATAATTGTTTCTTGACATGTAGTCTATATGATTAAACCTTGTAATCACACAAACGAGACCCAAGATACAAAATATGAGGATTCAAAGTAGCAACCCTGACCTGTTCTTCATTTCTTTGTAACCCAGAAATGAAGAACAACTTCTGACAACATGTTTGGTGATTTATATCTTCTGGATTTGTTGCAGGTTAGCTATGAAATGAAATTGTGGTTGTAGTATTACATAAATACTACAACATTAACACTTTAGATAAACCAGAAACTTAATGATAATGAATCTAGAACTGGTCAAAGTGAGCACCTCGAACTCTGACATGAGTTTTCGGGTAGGATCAAAAACACTTAAGAACACCTATAGCGACAATTTCGTCGCTATAGGGGCCCTTTAGCGACAATTAATTTTGGAAAATTATTATTTTTATTAAATAATTAGTATTAAATAGTTTTTAATAATGAAAAATACTTAATAAATTTCTAAAAATTATTTTAAAGCCTGAAAATGGGTTTTTAATTATTTTGAATATATTTCATTAATATTTAATATTTTTGGAATATTAATGGTATTTAATTTATTGAATTATAATATTAAATAAATTACTTAAAAATGGTTTTAATACTTGAAAAATCATGAAAAATTATATTATGGTATAAGAAAATATTTTAAGTTATTTTTAATGACTTTTAATATTTTGTGATGAATTTATTTAATAAATTAATATTAATGGTAATTAATTAATTTAATAAATATATTAAATAAATTATGGAAAAATAGAATTAATGATTTAAAAATTATATAAAATGATTTAAGTATTATAAAAATATTTTAAGTGATAAAATATAACTTTTGATATTTTATCATAAAAAACATTAATATTTAATATTAATGGCAATTATCGGATAATGGATTTAAAGGTTTAAAATCATTTAAATATTATTTTAAGGTATTAAAATACTTTGATATCTTATAAATATATTATAATATTATGTTATGATTTCCATTAATATTTAATATTAAATAAATATTAATGATAATGAAATTAAGTGGTATTTAATTAGATAAATACGATATTAATGATTGAAAAATCATGATAAATGATAATAATTACTTGAAAATTATTATGAGCTTATGAAAAATATTTTGACTGATAATAAATTATCTAAGATATTTGTGAACCAGTTTAGACCGAGTCTTAATGATATTATGCTCGAGTTTTATCCGACTAGGCCGTCGAGATGTCGAAATTATGTTGGTCTCAACTTAGACTGAAATAATTTGATTTGATACCGAGTCTTAGGTAATTTGTGGACTGATAGCGTTATGTGTTATGTGTTTATGTTATTCTATGAATATATATATATATATATATATATATATAATAGTATTATATTGTGATGATATTATTCTAATTTGTAGATCAATATTATTTATAATAGGTCTTCAGGCAAAGCTAGATAAATTGCGTAACAGTAGTTGACCGAACATGCAAGTTTTCCTTAACTCAACTTTGAGTTATTTATTCAAATATGCTTGTGGATAATCATTACTGATTACCATGTCTATCAATTGTTGAATCATACCCAGTGCATATTGCATGTATTCATCAAGTATGAAAGGCTGATCACCTTCATTACCATTCGGTCCAGATATAATTGATATGTTCATGTTCAATGTTCATTCAGCTATGAAAATTTGTCCATGCTAGTTCATAATTATATTGTTGAATGTTAGCCAGCTATTATTCAAAATCTTTCCATCATGATATATCCTTAATTTATTGAACTTAAACTTGCTAGGCAAACTTGTTGCCCACCCTTGCTATATCATGAAAAACATTGCAGATAAGGCAAATACGTCGGATACAAGGAAAATTCAAATCCAAGTTTAGCTTGGGATTATATATGCAGCTAAATTGTAATAGTATAGTATGATAATAACATTTTATGTTAGATAGAATATTGGTTCAGGTATTATGTGAAGGTTTTCAACCTTGTGGTTAGTGTGTAAATGTATTGTATAAACAATTTATGTTTATTTCTTCTGCAATAGTTATAGAATTGATTGAACCAGATCCGTGGTGATTCGGGACCCAAATCTGGGGACGTCACAATAGGTGCCACACTTAACTTCATTTTTAAGTCTTGAAAACTCTTTTCACACTTCTCTATCCAAACAAAATTTACATCTTTCCTTGTCAAATTTGTTAACGGAGTGGCAATCTTGGAAAAATCCTGAAGAAACCGTCTATAATAGCCGACCAATCCCAAGAAACTCCTCACCTCCGATGGTGTCCTTGGTTGTTCCCAATTGATTACGGCTTCAACTTTTGATGGATCCATTGAAATTTCGTCTTTATCAATCACATATCCAAGTAATTGTACACGTTCTAATCAGAATTCACACTTAGAGAATTTTGCGTATAACTTTTCCTTTCTTAGCGTCTCAACGTCAAATGTAAATGTTCCACTTGTTCTTCTTGAGATTTCGAGTATACCAATATATCATCTATGAATACCACCACAAACTTATTTAAGAATGGTTTAAACACCTTGTTCATCAAATCTATGAATGCAGCAGGGGCATTGGTCAAACTAAAAGACCTTACCAGAAACTCGCAATGTCCATACCGAGTTCTGAATGCTGTTCTAGGTACATCCTCCTTCCTTACCTTTAATTAATGATACCTACTTCTCAAATCTATTTTCGAGAAGTAGCTAGCACCCTTCAATTGGTCAAACAAGTCATCTATTCTTGGCAACGGATATTTATTCTTAATAGTGACTTTCTTTAATTCCCTATAATCAGTACAAAGACGCATTAACCCATCCTTCTTTTTCATGAATAACACCGGTACTCCCATGGTGATACACTAGGTTGAATATACTTCTTATCGAACAGCTCCTGCAACTGTACCATCAGTTCCTTCATCTCTACCGGAGCCATTCTGTACGAGACCTTTGATATCAGAGCAGTTCTTGGCGCCAAATTGATAACGAACTCAATCTCTCTGTCAGGCGGAAGTCCTGGCAAATCCTCCAAAAATACATCTACAAATTCCCTAACCACTGGTATCTCTTCCAGTTTCACCCCCTTCCTCTGAGTATCGACTATGTAAGCTAAATATCCTACATAGCCTTGACTCAACAACTTCTTGGCCTGCATAATCTTCAGACATCTAGTATATCTAGGCGATCTGTTACCATAGAAAACTACCTTTGACGGAGTCATAAGGTTTACACATTTCTTTTGGCAATTAATTATCTCTCTGTAATTGAATAACCACTCCATTCCCAATATAACATCAAACTCTCCAAGTTTAATCGGGATTAAATCTACTATCATGACATTCCCCTTAATATTCACCCTACAATTCTTGTGTACTAACCTAACATGAATCACCTTTATATTTGCAATTTCTATGTTTAAAGGGAAATTCAATTCTTCGCTAGGCAATCCTAACCTCTTACCAAATTCATCAGATATAAATGAGCAAGTAGCACCTGAATCAAATAATACATAAGCATCTATATCATTGATTGGGATAATACCTGACACAACATCCTTTGATTGTACAATATCGTGCATAGTCATGTTAAAGGTTCTGGCTGTGGGTCTGTTTGATGATGTTGGTCCAACAATGGTCAATGTACCTTTACTGCTACCTCCCTTACTTCATGTTGTCTCTCCAACTTTCTTCTTAAGGCACTCGTGAGCAAAATGATCCTTTGACCCGCATATGTAGCAAACATTCTTCTTTGGTAGATGGCAATTTGGGGCAATGTGACCCTCCTGGCCAAAGTTAAAGCATACTCGATTACCCCTTAAACACAAGCCAATGTGATTCTTTCCGCATGTAGTACATGCTTCAAACTTCTTTTGATGCTGGCTACCTTATTAGCTTCTAGTACCAACACTCGCATTCCACTTCCTCTTCAAGTTACTACTGCCATTTCCACCATCACTACCACCATTCTTACTTTTACCCTCATTCTTCTTCTTTCTTTTTTCTTGATTGTATTTTGGCACAGCCTCGCCTCCACCCTCAGCGAGAATTTCCTTCTTAAGCACCGCTGTAAACGTTTTCAACTGGAACAGGGAGACTCTACTATACAACTAGGGCTTCAGTCACTATTCAAACATCCTCGCCTTGCGTTCATCCGTGTTCACTTGATATAGCGCAAACCTCGCCAATTCATTGAAATTTCTGCGCATATTCGACCTTTATCGTTTGTGCCTTGACTCTAAAAACTGCACTTCCATCTGATTATTTAAACTCTCTAGGAAGTATGCCTCAAATAATATTTCTTTGAACCTTTCCCAAGTCATCACTCCTTGACCTCCTCTAGTTTTATTGGCTTGCCACTAATAACTGGCCTCTTCTTTCAGTATGAATGTTGCAAAAGCAGTCTTCTAGTTCGCACCAACCCTAGCAACATCAAATACCTTCTCTATTTCCATGATCTAGGTCTGTGCGTCAACCGGATTCATGGTTCCACAAAATTCTGGTGGTCCAACCTCCTTGAAATCCTTAAAAGTTGCAGCTTGATTCTGCGCTTGATTCTACAGTGCTCCTGTCAGAAGTGTCACCAACTGCTGAACTAGGTTAGCTTTAGCGTTGTTGTTGTTGGTAGATCCTTCAGGGGTTTGTTGTAGTGGTTGTCGTCTTCTTGGAGGCATTTTCTGATTAAAATACTCTTATTAGATTATTACTCAATTCCTTTTAAGTATTTTTTACTTAACTTGCACACCATAAAAGATCATCACATAACACATAACACCTTGAATAAAATAATAACTTTTATTTATTCATAATCTTTTAGAAAATATAAGAACAATATCATCACTGCCATTTACATTACATTCCTAAACTACTAAAGTTTCAGGATAACATCAACATTATATCCCATTGATTACATATCATTAGGGATTTACATCTTATTTACCATATTATTAATCGCATATCAGGTACATTCCCTACGATGTCCTACTAAGATGTTGTGTAGCCTTATGACGTTTTTCTTCCATAATACGGAACATTGTTCTGCGATCTAACATGTACGGCGGCAACGTCTCAAACTGAATCGGATAATACATAACTCGATCTTGAGCTTGATTAATCACGGTGTTGAATACATTATTCATCTCCTCCATCTTTATCTTCTTTGCTTGTGCTTCCCCCTCTGCTACTCCTGCACGTTGAGAAGCTTTCTCAAACTCGTCTTCAACTCTTACTCTTTTGCCGGATTCTTCTTTTAATTTGTTCTTCAACTCCGCGATCTCCTCTGTCATTTGCTCGTTCTCTCTTTTAGTGTGAACCAGCTTCCATTCGGCATTACTTAGGCGTCCATCTAGGTCTCGGATCTCGTCGTCCTTTTATGCCATCGTGGTCTTCTGTTCAGCTACTATATCTTCCAACTCCTCGACTCTATCCTAAAATTCCACATTGCGCTCGTATACCTCGTCGTACATACGGGCTTAAATCGAGTTTGGTGGAAGCTCTTCTTCCTCATCATCCTCATCCCTATCCAACTATGGTAGCTCAATGGGTCCTCCTCATCCGTCTCTACCTTATTATCCTCATCAGGTATACCTTCCTGCTCAACCACTGTAACCAATGAAGATGACTCCCGTGGCAGTAGTTGTTCCCAAACCACCTGAATGTCATGAGGCTCCTCCTCTCTAGGCATCTGGGGTCCTTCCTCCCTAGCTTGGCTGTATTCTCCTACATTAGCCATTCTGACAACAAAATTTTTAATTTTAATTACTAAGCATTACTACTCGACACTCACGAGCACATAGGTTGAAATCCCATAAGCACATAAGTGTTTTATTACTTCTTTCTTAAAACTCAATAAGAATTTATCACCACTATCTTTTCAAAGGTTACTCTCTAAGGCTTTTACCACACCTAAAGTTCATAACCTAAAGCTCTGATACCAACTTATGACACCCCCAAATCTGGGTACTTCATTCCCACAAGATTTGGTGTTCATTTGATATAAACATCCATTTCTAACTACCCAAATATAATAAAATTTAACAATAAACCTTCCCATTAAAGGATTACATCAATAAGTTCAATAAAAATCTCCCAGGTCATCTAACCTTTAAATACAAATAACAAGTGTGGAAAATTAAATAACTACATCACAATATTTAAAGTAAAATCTGACAATATAAAAGTCAGTAGGTTTACTAGTCTTCAATACTTGTTCATCTTTCCTTTCCCTTTACTGGTGGTAGGTTTATCGACCTTCTCAGCTTTAGCTGTAATATTTATATAAGCAAGAGTGAGCAACCAAATGCTCACTTGAAGTGACAATGAATAATATAACATAACAACTGCCAAATGAATAGGCTCAATAGAACTGAATAATATTTTCTATCAATGATAATCATGAACATAATTTGATATATATATCTGAGGGTCACAAGACCACGAACTATGTCCAAAGTTATAAGTATTCTTTAAACTTAAACCTAAACAGTCATAAGACTGTATGGACTTCTCGTACTTAGGGGGATCAGCCCTTCGTACAATGTATTGTGCACAAACATCTAAACGCTTTGCGTAAATTATCCCCTGTAATAGGGTTGTTCATCTCAGTATTTAGAATACAAGTCCGCACCAAAGTAAGTTTGGTTTGGATAAGTTTCAAGGTAATTTAAAGTTGAACGAACATCAACTAAGGATTAGTTGAATAAAATGTAATAATAATATGCTATGGAATAAGTCATAAGTGAATCAACATTGTATATATAGGTCATGCTTTAGAAATGAACTAAAAGCATAGGCATTGAATAACGTAACATACCTTACTTGAACAATATTAAGCTAAGGCTAGAATTTTGGTTTAGTAATAGAATTGAATTATTTAACATACATAACCAATAACAAGTTGAACAATAGAAACCTGCTCAATATAAGAGTATAGAACAAACTCAAGTACATGTTCGAGTTCGGAAACTTTGCTCAATTGTAAACAAGATAGGGTAAAGAAAACTTGCACAATATAAAATTAAAGTTAAGAAACTTGCCTTGCGTGTGAGCTAAACCGTAATAATTTGATTCACAATATCCTATACACATGTCATCATGACATAATTAGTTACTATATATACTCCGTATACAATTAAGTATCTACATCATGTATGGTGTAGACACTCGAAATTTTTTGCACACCTGTCACGGACATTATGGGAGGGAATATTCGTCTTTCAGAGATAACCTTGGAAGACAGCTCACATCCAGTCCGGATATGACAGGAAGTTCAGCCTCAACCCCGGAACACACACCGGGAACAACAGGTCCAACCACGGAGATAACCCCGAGGCATATAGTTCCTACACCAAAAATTCCACCAGAGAAGACCAATCCATCTCGGAGTTAACCCCGAGATATTCAGTCTCAGTCCCAACACTGGAGTAGCAGCTACCAACCTTGGAGATAACCCCAAGGAATACAGTTCCGGCGATAACCCTGGAAATGCTTGTTTTAAATGCACGCAATCTGCTTTAACCTCGACACTCAGTACAAGACCCAGAGATAACACCGGGAAGATAGGCACACCTCACAGATGACACCGAGGACCTTCAACACTTGCAGCAGTCCAATCTCAGAGATAACCCTGAGCAACGTCTATTTTACCAGCCCAAACCGGCAATAACCCCGGTGAGGGGTAAAGTCATCATCTTGCCACTTTGACGCCACATCATGTCATCTTAACATTTTAATACATACATTTTTACATAGCAATGTCCCACAATAACCAAGGAAAACTAATCCCGAGTGACTATTACGCAGGATAACAGATAGAATTTGAAACTTGAAGACCAGAGGGCATGGTCCCATCTTCCTGACTTCGTATAACCTCTAATCCCATGTCATTGCATAACTCTCGACAACGGCGTTCTAAAATAGGTCTTACATACCTCAGTCGGATGCCCGTATTTCAATTCTGAAAGTTCGAGCGGACATTACAGTGCATGCGTACACGTACTTTGGGGCAACCCGACCAGCCGTAGGTACAACTGCGGCTAGCCGCAGGTACACCTGCGGCTCTCCCCCTCTATAAATAGAGGGCTTGGGGTGGCCATTTTGTAAGAGAATACGGCGAGGAAGCCCTTGTAGCCATTTTGTACTCTCTCTATACTGAGTGCTTTCTTATTTTAAACACTTGTGAGCTCACATATAGCTACTCTTGTTCCAGCGGGAGCCGAATGTTCATCTCTTTAAAGATATAGAAGTCTTCTTTGGCAGCCCACTGTAAGTCTTCTCTCACACTTTAAAGCCTTTCTCTTCATCTTTGCACACACTTTTCTTCACGTTGAGAGTCGTGTTGTGTGTGTTAGCCCGGACTTCGGTTCGTGGTTTTATTTCAGTTTGTACATATATAAATATATACTTATATATATATTTTTTTATATATGGACTAACATTATCGAGTTATGCCTCGATTAAGCCTGAACTTGATGGAGGCGTTTATTTACTTTTATATATATATATATATATATATATGAAGCGTAATGTCAAACTCATTCGATGAGCACTGGATATTATATCCTGAGCGTTCTATCGCTTTAATATATATATATATATATATATATATATATATATATATATCAACTGTCATTCGGACTTTGTCTGATGAGCTTGGATTTTACATCCGGTGCGTTTACCGCTTATATATATATATATATTTACATTCAGTCCCGCCTGGAGTTTACTTCGTGGCGGTTGACCGTCTTTACAGCTTTATTTATTTTTCGTCCTTCTTGGAGTTTACTCCGTGGCGGTTGATTGCTTTTACATCTTTATTTACATTTTTGATCCCCCATGGAGGTGCTTCGTGGTGGCTGATCATGTCTGTATATATATTTACAGCTTTTATATATATACATGTTTACTGCTTTATTATCAATTGCAGCATCATGTGAGCCTAGGAATCACGTGATCACAGATTCAGTTTACTGGATCTAAATTTGGTTCCCGTGATGGACATTTTTAGATGTAAGCAGCTTGTAAATTTATTCACAGTGTTCGGATTTCCTCAGATGGTTATCATACCCACGAGGAGTTCGACACTATTTTGTATATTATTTTCCCAAAGATGCTTCGCATCTTGAAAATTAAAAATAATCAAGTCGAACACTTAATATAAAATGGGAGTGTAAAAGGTCTCAATTACTATTGAGCACATGGGTTTGAAAAATCTCTTTTATAAAACATCACTGCCATATCTTGTTAAAACTGAATTTTTACACAAAATTCAAACCATGTGTATATAGGTGCGAACGAGGCCTCGCACTACTTCTAAATAATTGCACATTGATCCACACACTCACACACATTCATATAATAGTTTCTTGAAAAGAGGCGGTCACCATGGTAACACGGATGTCGGGGGGTGCCTAACACTTTCCCTCTGCATAATCAAGTCCCCAGACCCTAATGATTCTCGGTTTCACCGACCCGTTTGGAAGTGTCACATCACTGGGTCAATGTGCAAACCTTTTCTCGGTTGTATTGGTACGACCATATAAAAGACCAACTGGAGACTCTTAACAGTCCATCATTGACATTACACATGTCGGACCTTTTTCACTTGTTTTTTCAAACAAATCTCACCTAACATAAGAACACCAAAGAATAAGTGACGAAAAGGGACAAATAAAAATCCCGACGTCGACATATGGCTTGGTTTTTAATCATATAGTCAAGTTATACTATTAACATAACTCATTAATTATTAATAATATCCTTACTCTTGGTCATATATCACCATAATATAAAAATCACATTTTAACAGTCCTAACATTTCACTTTGTCAACAATTTATAGATTTTTGTATAATAAAAACAACCTTTTTAGCCATATTGCTAACCGGCGATGCGGCACCCCAGTTAACATTGGGAACGACGCTGCGGCGTGAGGCACATGCCTATACTTGGCGTTGCGGTGCGGCATTGGCGCTGCGACGCGAAACTTGTACTACGAGGAGGCACTGCGGTGCCGAAGTACAGTTTTTGGCGACCAGCTTCGGGAAGAACATAAACAAAGCCAATTTGGACTACAAGTTACTTTCTAAGAACCAGACTAACACGTAAAATCAACATAGACCTCACACAAACATAATTTAAGGTCTCTTAACATGATTTTACCCATATAACAATATAAACATCAAATTTAAGACCTCTAATTTTACTATTCTTGCGCAAACTCCACTTTTTGACATTCTTAGTGAAAATCATCACTGTGACTTTGTTTTTCAACCAAAACAGTTAATTAAAAATGCTTTGTTTTTGTTTCTTCATATACTTTCACAACCAATAGTCAATTTATACTTTATACAATGAATTAAACACCAATTTAAATTCTAGTTTAAGCCATATTCAACATATGTTAATGTAAACTTACTGTAATATGATTTCCTCCATAATAAAATATATTAGATGAATCAATTTACTATACATCATCTATAAACCCATGAAAATAATTTTATATCAACCAATTATCATATAAAAACTATATAACAAATAATTAAACCCTCACACAAATTTTTTTTACAGAGAACTTTTGAATAGAATAAAACTAAAACTTTGAAAAGAAAAGGGCAGGATTATACCTTTGCTTTCTTGTTTAGGTTATCTAGAAGATGATAGCCACACTTTGATTATCAAAACTCCTTCTCACAATTACTCTTTCAAATTCTCTATTTTCTCTCTTCTTTCTCTTCTTTTTCTTCTTCTCTGTTCTTTCTCCCTTCTCTAACTTACGTACTTAGAAAAATATAACGTATAATATAATAGGTATTAATTATATAATATAAATATATTTGTAAATGATATCAGTTATATTTATTTTTGAAAATTAAAAGCCATAAGGCTTGTTTGGCTAAACTACTTTAAAAATTAACAACTTAAAATCCTTATGCCTTGTTTGGTAAAACCTATTTAAATTAAAGACTTACATTAATTAAGCCTTGTTCGGCAAAACTGAATTAACCTCCTTTAACTTATTTTAATAACTCCTTTATAGTATAGTTTATGGTCACACTTTATTTAATTAAATTTTAATATTCAATTTAATTAATTCTAATAATAATTTATTAAATAAATTTACCATATAAATCAATACAACAAAATTATAATTTTCTTTATAATTATAATTTTTTAATAAATTAAACACATCATTTTAATTACAAAGTCAAATTAAAATATTATTATAATAATTCATTTAATCATTATAAACTCTCTAACTTAATTCTTAATTTAAATTAGAATATTATCTCATGATAATTAATTTCCTTAACTCATAAATTATTTATTTAACAAATAAATAATCAAATCAAATCACATTAAACAAATATTTATTCAACAATAAACACATCAATTAAAATATTTATATATCTCAATAAATATTTGGAATTACAATTTAAAATTCTGGATTGTTACAAGAACGATACAAGGAACTACTCAGAAAGTGCCCTCATCATGGACTACCTAAATGGCTGCAGATGAATACGTTCTACAACGGGTTAAATGGGAATCTCAGGACAAGCATAGATGCAACTTCGGGTGGAGTGTTTATGGCTAAGAGCTATGAGGAGGCATATGAGTTAATAGAAACAATATGGCAGCTAATAACTACCAGGGGCCTACAACAAGGATGACACAACCCAAGGTAGCTGGGGTATTAGAGGTAGACGGGGTAACGGCGTTGGCGGCACAAATTTTAGCCTTATCAAAGAAAATGGATACTCTGACAGGTGCACAACCACAGTAGGTGGCATATGTTTGTGAGTTATGTGCATGAGAACACCCTACAGAACAGTGTGCCATCAACCCAACATCAGTACAGTTTGTGGGCAGCTAAAATAGGGTTCCGCAGAACATGTATCAAAATTCCTACAACCCGGGGAATAGGAACCATCTCAACTTTTTTTAGAGTAACAATCAAGATCAGCAGGCTCCGCGACCTTCTTATCCCTCGAGGTTCCAGAATCAGCATCAGCAAGTAGCTCAGCATCAAGAGAAGAAAATAGATTTAGAAGAGCTTTTGTTGAAATATATATTTGGAAACGAGTCGGCAATGAAATCACAAGCAATGGCCATCAAAAACTTAGAAAATCAGATGGGACAACTAGCCTTAGCACTCAATAATAGGCCGCAGGGGACTCTACCTAGTGACACAGAAAAGAATCCAAATGGAAATCATGAGTAGTGTCAAACAATCACTTTGAGGAGTGGAAAACATCTTGAAGGGAAAATTGTAGAAAATTCAGCTAAGAAGGATGTCAAAGAGAATGAAGACAAAGTGGTTGAAGAGAAACAGGAGGAGGAAAAGCAAGGGGATAAGAGCAAATCAGATGTTGAGCCAGTTGTGTATCCTCCATCACCGTTTTAGCAGAGGGTCCAAAAACAGAAATTAGATAAACAATTTTCTAAGTTTTTGGAAGTTTTCAAAAAACTTCAAATCAATATCCCTTTTGCAGAAGCCCAAGAGCAAATGCCAAATTCATGAAGGGTATTCTGTCAAGGAAAAAAAAGTTAGAGGATTATGAAACGGTAGCTTTGACAGAGGAATGTAGTGCAGTTTTACAGAGAAAGTTACCTCCAAAGTTGAAGGATCCAAGGAGTTTTACCATACCTTGCACGATCGGTAACATGGCCTTCAAAAAGTGTTTATGTGACTTGGGGGCAAGTGTAAACCTCATGTCATTATCTGTTTATACTGAATTTGGTTTACCAGCTCCGAAGCCTACAAACATATCATTGCAGTTAGCAGAAAAGATGATTCGGAGGTGTGTGCCGTATAGTGAACTGAATAATATTCTACACGAATGCCATTCATCTGCGTATGGGGGACATTATGGTAGTGAGTGGACAACAACCAAGGTACTTCAATTAGGATTCTATTGGCCTATTATGTTTAAGGATGCCCACCAGTTTGTCAAAACCTATGACGGATGCCAAAGGGTGGGCAATATATCAAAGAGGAATGAAATTCCACTCAACACTATCATGGAAGTAGAGATGTTTGATGTATGTGGAATGGATTTAATGGGACTATTTCCTCCTTCATTCAATAACATATACATCTTACTAGTTGTAGATTATGTGTTAAAATGGGTCGAAGCCGTAGCACTCCCCATAAATAATGCCAAGGTGGTTCTCAAGTTCTTACAGAAGAATATCTTTACAAGGTTTGGCACACCCAGGGCAATTATAAGTGATGAGGGTAGTCACTTCTGCAATAAATCATTTATAACTCTCTTAACAAAGTATGGGGTTAATCATAGGGTGGCTACGACATATCACCCCCAAACGAGTGGTCAAGCTGAGGTTTCCAATAGAGAGGTCAAGAAAATTTTAGAGAAGGTAATAAATCCAAGCAGAAAAGATTGGTCTCTAAAATTGGATGATGCACTATGGGCTTACAGGACAACATACAAGACACCAATTCGGATGTCTCCGTATCAATTGGTCTACGAGAAAGCGTGTCACCTCCCGGTGGAATTACAAAATAAAGCTTATTGGGCCATTTAGAAACTCAATTTTGACTAAGCAGCTGCATGAGAGAAAAGATTGCTCTAATTAAATGAACTCGACGAGTTTTGACTACAAGCATATGAGAACTCAAAGATGTATAAAGAGAAAGTTAAGAAGTGGCACGACCAAAAGATTATGCAGAGGAAGTTTGAACCGTGATAATCAGTATTACTCTTCCAACTCACGACTGTGGTTATTCCCAAGGAAGCTTAAATCTCGATGGTCGGAGCCATTCATGATTAAGAAGGTTTTCCCATATGGCGCCATTGAACTATATAGTAGGAATCCACTTGAGATATTTAAAGTCAATGGTCAACGGTTGAAGCATTACTAGGGTGGAGACATCGACAATGAAGCCACCGTAATCATAATTGTTGATGCGCCATAAACATGGAGTAGTCAAGCTAAAAGACTCAAAACAAGCGCTAATTGGTAGGCAACCCAATTGTACTTTCATTTCCAGTATTTTTAAGTATGATAGTCAATTTGGAGTTTAGAGTATAAGTTTAGTATTGAGTAAGTTTAGTTCAGTCCATTAGGAAGTTAGTTGAGTCATGATTACAAGTTAATTCGACATTACATATGCAATGTTCATGATGTTATCTTATACTTATAATTTCACTGTGTTTTAGGTACTTGGGAAGTTCTTGGATATGTGTTGGATGCAAGAAATTGAAAAAAGTAAAGTCAGGAGCAGAATACCCCCCCCCCCTGGGGTGGACAATTTATGAAGGATACCCCCCGCCGAGGTGGGGGTCTTGGCTCAAAAATAGAATACCCCCCCATCGGGGAAGGCATCTGTAGTACATTACCCCCCGGCGGGGTGGGGGTACGGGAACCCGAAGAGCTTATAACTGATTCGAAAATTGAAAGCCCCACATCTCTACCTCTTTTCTTCTCCTCTAACTAAAATACCCACTCTTTCACACATCCAACCCACGAACTCCCAACTTCTCCTCCATCATCCCACACATGTTTCAAATGTATGCAATCAGCTTCAACCTCGGCACTCACACCGAAGAACTCAGTACAAGACCCGGAGGTAACACCGGGAAGACAGGCACACCACAGAGATGACACTGAGGACCTTCAACACATGCAGCAGTCCAATCTCAGAGATAACCCTGAGCAACGTCTGCTTTATCAACCCAAACCGGCGATAACCCCAGTGAGGGGCAAAGTCATTATCTTTCCACCTTTACGCTACATCGCGCCGTCTCAACATTTCATACATACATTTCTACACAGCAATGTCCCATAAGAACCAAGGATGTCCAACCCCGAGTGACTATTATGCAGCCCAACAGATAGAATTTGAAGCTTGAAGACCGGAGGGCATGGTCCCATCTTCTTGACTTCGTACAACCTCTAATCCCATGTCATTGCGTAACTCTCGACAACGGCGGTCCGAAATAGGTCTTACATACCTCAGTCGGATGCTCGAATTATAATTCTAAAAATTCGAGCAGACATTACAGTGCATGCATGCATGTACTTCGAGACGGCGAGACCCGCAAAGCCCGGGGCACCTCGGGCAGCCGCATGTACACCTATGGCTCCCCCCACTATAAATAGAGGGCTTGGGGTGGCCATTTTGGAATAGAAAAAGGCGAGGAAGCCCTGTAAAATTTGCTCTGTACTCACCCTACACTAAGTGCTTTCTCATTTAAAACACTTGTGAGCTCACATATAGCTTCTATTTTGTATCGGCGGGAACCGAGTAGTCATCCCTTTAAAGATATAGAAGTCTTCTTTGGCAGCCCACTGTAAGCCTTCTCACACACTTTAAAGACTTTCTCTTCATCTTTGCACACACCATTCTTCACATTGAGAGTCGTGTTGCGTGTGTTTTCCCAAACTTCGGTCCGTGGTTTCATTTTAGTTTGTATATATATATATATATGTAATTATATATTTTTTTATATATGGACTAACATTATCGAGTTATTCCTCGATTGAGCCTAGACTTCGGTCTGGAGCGTTTATTTGTTTTCGTATATATATGAACTGTGTGTCGAACTCTGTTCGATGAGCCTGGATTTTACATCCGGAGCATTTACTGCTTTATATATATATATATATATATATATATATATATATATATACACTTATATATATCAACTGTGTGTCAGAATTTGTTCGATGAGCCTGGATTTTACATCTGATGCGTTTACCTCTTATATATATATATATTTACATTTAATCCCTCCTGGAGTTTACTTCTTGGCGGTTGATCGTCTTTACAACTTTCTTTACTTTTCGTCCTACCTGGAGTTTACTCCGTGGCGGTTGATTGCTTTTCTGACTTTATTTACATTTTCGATCCCCATGGAGGTGCTTCGTGGTGGTCGATCATGTATCATATATATATATATATATATATATATATATATATATATACTTACAACTTATATATATATATACATGCTTATTGATTTATTATCAATTCATGCATCATGTGAGCATAGGAATCATGTGATCACATATGAGCCATGGATCTAGATTCTGGTTCCGTGATGGACATTTTTAAATTTGTGTAGGCGACTTGTAAATTTATTCACGGTCTTTGGATTTCCTCAGATGGTTTTCATACCCATGAGGAGTTCGGCACTATTTTGTACATTATTTCTCGAAGATGCTTCGCATCTCGAAAATTAAAAACAATCAAGCCGAACACTTAATAAAAATGGGAGTGTAAAAGGTCTTAATTACTATTGAGCACAAGGGTTTGAAAAACCTCTTTTATAAAACATCACTGCCATATCTTGTTTAAAACTGAATTTTTACAAAAAATCAAACCCTGTGTATATAGGTGCGAATGAGGCCTCGAACTACTTCCAAAATAACAGCACATTGACCCACACACACACACATTCATATAACAATTTCTTGAAAAGAGGCGGTCACCATGGTAACACGGATGTCGAGGGGGTGCCTAATACTTTCCCTCCGCATAATCAAGTCCCCAAACTCTAATGAATCTCGGTTTCACCGACCCGTTTAGTAGTGTCACATCATTGGGTCAATGTGCAAACTTTTTCTCGGTTGTGTTAGTACAACCATATAAAAAACCAACTGGCGACTCTTAACAATCCATCGTCGACATTATACATATCGGTCCTTTTTCACTTGTTTTTTTAAACAAATCTCACCTAACATGAGAACACCAAAGAACAAGTAACGAAAAGGGACAAATATATTTTTCTGCGCTTAATGCTTTACACTATGTCTAATTGTGATATTAGTGCTTCACACATGTCATCATTTTCATAAACAGTGAGACACGTTGTATGTGAATGTATGTTGTGTGGTTCCTCTATCAGGAGGCTATCCTGTCGGTGTTTGATTACTGGACTCGTAGGAAGACTAATTCCAACGAGGCTTAGGAAAGGCACCACCCAAATTCACTCCAGTTGAAAGACCGGATTAACTTCCCGTCGAGTAAATTGCGATGATTTGGGAACGTTCATGCCAAAAAGCCTCAAGAGTAACGTAAGATAGGCCAGCCTCTGATAAACCAAACGCGGAGGAAAGTCTCTTCATGCTTTCTCATTTCAAATTACTCGTAAAGTCAATTACTTGTAATTTCATTCCATATTCATCTCCATGTAATGAGAAATATGAAGAAACATGTGTACATATATATTTAAATTAACATGCTATTACAAACAGCTAACATCCGCCTTGCAGGATAATATTCCTAGAACGGATACATAGCATGTAAACATTTCCACATTCCCTAAAGACTAAACTACGCAAGTCTTTTGCAAGGAAGCAATCGGACCTATTACCCGATCAAAATGCAAAAAGGCCACGAGCTTATAGTCAACTATGTCGTCATCAGACTAGACTGACCTTAATCTAGTTTTTCATAAAGAATTTGACGGATTAAGTAAACAAATCACAGATTTAGCTGTTCTGCTTAAAGAACTACACCAGTCTACTCAGGGTACGAGGATACCCATACATACTGAATCCTCTACACAAGAAGGAACCCAAGGTCCTAATAAAGCCATTATAAAACCTGAACTTCAGTTGGATACGACCAACAAATTTCATGATACCACCCATCTCAAAGGAGATGCAGACACCGGTGACATCAGAAAGAAAGTCCTTCAAATGGAAAAAAACCCTTCGTGCTATCAAAGGAATTGGAGCACACAGAAGTGTCTCATATGCTGACCTTTGTATATTCCATGGGGGTTCATTATCCAGAAAAGTTTAAAACTTCTGACTTCGAAAAATATGATGGGATAGGAGATCCTTGCACCTACATTTGAAGGTGTTCATTTGAGAACTTGGATCTTATGCAGAGGACGAGAAGCTCAGGATGCAGCTATTCTAGAAGAGTCTGACTAGAGAAGCCTATTCGTGGTATACCAGATTAGACAACTCAAAGATCCATAGTTGGGAGGAGCTAGCTCACGCCTTCCTCACTCAATACAACTTCCAGTCTTAGATGGCTTCTGACCGGTAACAGATTACCAAGGTCAAGAAATAGTCCAATGAGTCTTTCAGAGAGTATGCTCAAAGGTGGAGGCGCCTTGCTGCTCAAGTTATTCCTTCCATGACGGAATTAGAAATGGTCATGACCTTCATAGACATACAAGAAGCTCTTTTCTATGAAAGAGTCTTAGAAAGCATTGGTAAACCATTTTCTGAAATGATTAAACATGGGGAGATGGTTGAGATGGGATTGAAGTCAGGGAAGATTCAAGACCTAGCTGCCCTTAAAGCTGTTGCTGAGCACATCCAGTCTGGAAATTATGGAAACAACCCCCGGATAAAAAGAAAGAGGAGGATGTTTCCTTGATACTACATGGTCAAAAAGCCAATCAGAACATGCATATCCAGAGGAGAAATTACACTCCCTTTCAAGCACAATCTTCAAACCCTCCATTACCAAAAGGTGGAGAAGTCAAATGCCCTCGAGTGTTCACACCCTTAGGGGACTCGCTCGAGAACATTCTCACTCTTCTGACAACTCAGAAGAAAATTACGCATCTTCTTCCACCAGCTAACCCTAATGGGGGGTGTTTCAATACTGCTCGGAAATGTGCTTATCATGCCGGGGCACCTGGACATGATACTCAAGATTGTTAGGCCTTGAAATACAAGATCCAGGATTTAATAGACAACTGTGAGATCATTGTCACCAGACCAGATCAACCTCACGTACAAGACAACTCTCTTCCTCAACACAAAGAGGAAGAGGTCAATATGATTAATTAGAGTAGTGGACAGAGTTCCAATTTTAATGGTGAATCATCCCAGACCATCAAAGACGATGTTGACAAATGGGATTATGCCAAGTTCCAGATCGTAATGGAATGAAAGATGAAAGCTATGTGTAAATAGATTGAGTAATTGGCAGAGCTGGTGACCTATCAGCATCAAGTCACACGCCAATTAGTCAGCGATGAGCATGCTAGTCTGCTCCCTTTTGTTGTGAATACTCTTTCGTCACCTTCAGAGAAAGAAACACTAGAAGACAAATTGATGAAGAAAGCAAGTGCCAAAGCCCGTTGGGATTTTGCCAATAGAAGGGAATTTACATGCCTGGGCCAACCTATGGAGGAGATACTTCAGATGCTAATCAATTAAGGAAGGATCACTTCCCTTCTGCCTCCAATTAATGCCCGTTCAGGGCGGTTTAATTTTGATGGAGTATGTCAATATCACTCCCATTGTCGCTGTCACAGCACGGAAGAATGCTAGGCACTTCGCCACCTCATTCAAAATCTAATTGATAGCGGTGTCCTGCAACTAGCAGACGACGATACTGTGCTATTGAAGAATGAGAATACTTGTCCTACTAAATGGAAGGGACTGGTAGTAGTTATATCTGCTGAGGCTGATGGTACTGTCAAACCTTTCACAATACAAGCAATTCAACTCAAAGGAGTTGACAATCCTTTGAAAGTGGCTGCTCCAAAGCCAATCAACTTATCATTCAGACTACAATATCCTGTTATCAGCTTATAAAAAGTCCCATGGAATTATGGAGAAGCTGAAGGACCCACCTCTCATACAACTGCTGCAGTGTCGAAGGAGAATCCACTGTATCTTCCCCAACGGGTGATGAAGTCTACTATCAAATTAAAAGGGAAAATACCTATGGAGAAGATTGAAAAATTCCTCCGCATTATGGGTCATAACGAAGCCAAAGTGGTTTTAAGCTTAAGAGAAGCTCCACACCAAATTTCAATCCTGGACTTGGTTTTAACTTCAAAGGATCACAAGAAGATCTTACTGAAGGTTCTGGAACAAGCCTACTTGTCGACATCAGTGGATGGGGAAAATTTTCAATATTTGGTTGATCACATTTTTAACAACAATGTGATATCCTTCACTGATGAAGACATACCGCCCGAAGGGACCGGTGATTGCAAGTCGTTGTACATCGTGACTTTGTCCTCCGGATACATGTTAGCTGGAGTTTTGATAGATGGAGGGTCATCTCTGAATATCTATCCTTATGCTACTTTGCTGAAGATGAACGTCAATCTCAAACGCATCCGAAGTAGCCATACGATTATCAAAGCTTTCGACGGAGCCCGCCGAAATTCAGTTGGAGTGATTGAGCTACCAATCGAGATTGGTCCCCATACATTCTGCGTATCATTTCACGTGCTCAAAATAGATTCAGGATTCAACCTGCTATTGGGAAGACCGTGGATTCATATGGCTGGGGCTGTCCCCTTCACTCTTCATCAGCAATTGAAATACATCATTAATGACAGCCTAGTCACAGTCAATAATGGACCAGAATGTCCTAAACAAAGTGACATACCCCTCATTAGTTTTAATTCACAAGTTGAGCCGGTTAGTTTTCATGCCCTGGAGGTGAGCAACACCCACTACCACCCTATTGGGGCGCCACCTCTTACACCTAAGATTTTAGCCGAAGTATCAAGAAATGATATCTTTGGGTCATCAGCTGGGACAAGGGCTGGGTAAACGTCATCAGGGTATTAAGCACCCGATTCAAGTGATCAGTCAAACTGGGATAGCTGGGCTGGGCTATTCTGCCAGTTCCAGTCATAAGAATCCACATAAGCATCATCAGATCCCTCCAGCTTCAGTTACCCAACGATTGTCTCCACCTACAAATCCTGATTTTGCACAACCTCCTGTAAAGGTACCAGCCAGCGTAATGGCTATATTATTTCCCAAGCCAATATCGGTAAAGGAGAAAAAAGTCTTTGTTCCAGACCCCAAGGTGCAAGAGGGGGAATGAAGAATTAAACAAGACATCATCAGAATAATGTCAGGCATGCGTGTCATTATCCATGATTAACATACAAATATATACACCCCAAACGATGATTGCCCAGACGTAATGGTCATCATTTGGGAGAAGGAGGACGATGATAGCCTCTCCATCACTGCTGTCCACCAGGACTTTGCCCTCGACAATTGGAGCAGCACTCTTTGCATTGGTTGGCGAGGGTTAAACGGGAAGGAACTCTTTCTGCCCTGTAGATATCATAACTACTTACTTTTTTGTACAGTATTAGTGGTTGTTTTGTCTGTACATGCTAATGTCGACATCGGGATTTTTGAATGTCCCTTTCCGTTATTTGTTCTTTGGTGTTCTCATTTTAGGTGAGATTTATTTGAAAAAATAAGTGAAAAAGGTCCGACATATATAATGTCGATGATGGACTATTAAGAGAAGCCAATTGGTTTTTTAAATGGTTATATCAACACAACCAAGAAAAGGTTTGCAGATTGATCCAGTGATGTGACACTGCTAAACGGGTCGGTGAAACCGAGATTCATTAGGGTCCGGGGACTTGCTTATGCGAAGGGAAGGTGTTAGGCACCCCCCATCATCCGTGTTACCTTGGTGACCGCCTCTTTTCAAGAAACGATTATCTAAATGTGTGTGTGTGTGGGTCAATGTGCTGTTATTTGGAAGTAGTGTGAGGCCTCGTTCGTACCTATATACACAGGGTTTGAATTTATGTAAAAATTCAGTTTTTAGCAAAATATAGCAATGATGTTTTATAAAAAAGGTTTTTCAAACCCTGATGCTCAATAGTAATTGAGACCTTTTACACTTCCATTTTATTAAGTGTTCGGCTTGATTAATTTTATTTTACAGATGCGAGGCATCCGTACGCAAATAATATACAAAATAATGCCGACTTCCTCATGGGTATGGAAACCATCTGAGGAAATTCAGACACCACAGAATAATTTTCAAGTTGCTTACAGCTGAAAATGTTCATCACGGGAACCGAATCTAGATCCAATAGGCTGAATCTGTGATCACATGATTCCTAGGCGTACATGATATCGTAATTTGTATGAAAGCAGTAAGCAGGTATATATATAAATGATGTAAATATATATATACAGACATGATCACCAGCCACGAAGCACCTCCATGGGGGATCAGGAAATGTAAATAAAGCTGTAAACGCTATCAACCGCCACGGAGGAAACTCCAAAGTGATTTAAACGTAAATAAAGTCAGAAGCTATCAACCACCACGAAGGAAACTCCAAAGGGACAAAATGTAAATAAAGTTGTATAAAGCAATCAATCGCCACGTAAGTGAACTCTCAGCAGATTTAAACGTAAAGAAAGTCAGTAAAGTTTATCAACCACCACGAAGTGAACTCTGTGTGGGATATATATATATATATATATATATATATATATATATATATATAAAAGCGAGTAAACGCACTGATGTAAAATCAGGTCATCGAACATAGTTCGACAATAGTTCATATATATAAGTATATAAATATATATAAGCGTGTAAGCGCATCGAATGTAAAATCCAAAGCTCATCGAATCGAAGTCCGACATATAGTTAATATATATACATGTATATATATATTAAAGCAATAAATGCTCCGCATCAAGTTCTAGCTCAATCGAGGCATAACTCGATAATGTTAGTCCATATATATATATATATATATATATATATATATATATATACAAACTGAAATAAAATCACGGACCGAAGTCCGGGCAAACACACGCAACACGACTCTCAACGTGAAGAAGGGTGTGTGCAGAGATGAAGAGAAAGGCATTAAAGTGTGTGAGAAGGCTTATAGTGGGCTGCCAAAGAAGACTTTTATATCTTTAAAGTGGGTAAACACTGGCTTTTGTAAGTACAAAAGTAGCTATATATGAGCTCACATGTGTTTAAATGGGAAAGCACTCAGTATATTGCAAGTACGGAGCAAATTTGACAGGGCTTCCTCGCTCTTTTTTCTTCACAAAATGGCTACCCCAAGCCCTCTATTTATAGAGGGTGGAGCCGCAGGTGTACCTGCGGCTAAGCCGCAGGTGTACCAGAGGCTACCCGGGTTGCCCTGGGTTTTTCGGGTCGAGTCGTCTCGTAGTACGTGCACTTGGGCACTGTAATGTTCGCTCGAACTTTCAGAATTGCAATTCGGGCATCCGATTGAGGTATACAGGACCTATTTTGGATCGCTGTTGTCGAGAGTTGTACAATGGCATGGGATTAGAGTTTGTACGAAGTCATTGAAGATGGGTCGATTCCTTCCGGTCACCAAGCTTCAAATTCTATCCGTTACCCCGCACAATAGTCGCTCGGAATTGGTTCTCTTTGATTCTTGTGGGACATCGTTGTGTAGAGATGTGTGTATGAAATGTTTGAGATGATGTGGTGTGGCATAGTGTTGGCGAGATGACGAGGTTGCCCTTCACTGGTGTTATCGCCGGTTTGGGCTAATAAAGCAGACGTTGCTCAAGGCTTCGCTGAGATTGGACTGCTGCAATTGTTGAAGGTCCTTAGTGTCAACTCTAAGGTGTGCCTGTCCTCCCGGTGTTATCTCCGGGTTGGTACTGAGTATCTCATTGTGAGTGCCGAGATTGAAGCTGGTTGCATTTGAAATAAGCCTTTCTGGGGTTATCGCCGAAACTTCATTCCTTGGGGTTATCACCAAGGTTGGTAACTATTCTTAATGGTTGGGACTGAGGCTGGATACCTCGGGGTTATCTCTAAGATTAATCGGTCTTCTCCGATGTGTGTTCCGGTATTGGATCTACATGCCTCGGGGTTATCTCCGAGGTTGGAATTGTTACTCCCGGTGTTTGTTCCAGGGTTGATGCTGAACTTCCGGTAGTATCCGGAATGGATATAAACTGTGTTCCAGGGTTCTCTCTTGAAAGATGGATCTGTCCTCCTGTAATGTTAGTGACAGGTGTATAAAAAATTTTGAGTGTCTACAGATGCCCCTCTTTATCATATTCATGCAATGCGATGCATGGGTAGGATAAAGAATCCTAGACACTTGAAATGCAACAAGACAAACATGGTTCTATATATAGCAACATGATGCAAATGTATGATGCATGTGTACGGGGTTGTAGCCCAACATGCTGGAGATGATTGCTGGCTCCCTGTTGCTTCAACTAGGGATTGTCAATGATTACCAGATTTGATGTGTAATCTGAATCTATTAGGATGTTGATGTTGGGGTTATCACCAAATTCCTGGGTTCTTGGTAACGACTTGATCTTGAAGATGTACCTCTTATGTGTAAAAGATCTGTGGGGATAAATCTTGGTCTGTTCGAGGATGTGTATAACATATTCCATCATCGATCCTCTTTGATAACATTGACTTTTCCTGGTTGGTATCGCCAGGACATGTCAAGATTCTGTTGGATTTACTGCCAACATCAAATGCTGTCAGGGATGCCTGACCTTTGTTGACGTGTACTGTTGCCTCTTTTTTAGTTCTAACAAAAGAGTTCTAACTTATGCAAGCATACATGTGTCAACAAGTAATACAGAGTAAGTAAAGTATCGATCCCACAAGGAAAGTTGTCTAATTTAAATTACTATTCATCAATTAAATCACTATATTTATATGCTCAAACTAATAACTATGATTGGTTTGTCACTCTAATCGCAAATAACGATTAAAACAATAATAAAGATGTAGTAAATTAAATATGAAAGTATTGGGATCCTAACTTCATTTAATATTTCATTTAATCACCACTATCATGCAAGACTTATTCACATATCACAGGAAAGTAGCCAAGAGCACTAAAAGTCACAACAATTTTTCAATGCACTATGACCTACTTACACATCATCCACAAACGATAGACTCTATGTAATTATCAATATAACCAAAATCACTATATGTCTATGTGAAATTGCAACCATATTGAATTTAAGCACAAGCCCTTATTCTAACTCATACGGTGAAACAGTATATATCTATCTGGTTCACGAAATACACAAGCCATATAAAACAGCCCTATATACGCATGCTACCATGATTACAATCCATACTTGCATGTTCATTGTCAATTCCATACAAGTACTGAAATCGAATGGTGATCAAGCATTCATACATGCAAAACAATCATGATATAAATCCCATATGATATGTAAAACAGTCTAGAATTCAAGCATGCAACAAAACTACATATTAAAATCTGTTAGAATCCCATAATGGAGTTTAGTTCATAACTGAACCAAAAGCCATTATGGGATCAGGGCTAAACATGGCTAATAAACAAACAATTTAAAGATGAAGGATAGAAACGATCAAACCCAATTGCTGATTATAGACCAAATTTAACATTCAAATCCTCATATAAATCCAGTAAAATAATAATAATAATCCACAATGATAGAAAATCCCAAGAAGAAATAGAAGAGTAGAGTTTAGGCTTCGTTCTACGTTAGAATCTCTCTCAGAGTGTAAACCCTAGTTTTCAAATGTAAAATATGTAAAAACTGAATAATGATGCCTCTGACACCAGTCAGAAATCGTTTTAAACCAATTACAACCCTTTTAATTAAAAATTAAAATAAAACAAATCAAGAATATATAAGCATCGCACACATCACAAGGTCAATTTACCCCTAATGTAATCCTCGCAGCAGCGTGCGACTTTTGAATGTGTAATGTTCTCCAGCCGGGTGCTCACGCGGGCAAGACGCTTCAAGCTTGTCCAAACCACGCGGCTTCTCGTAGCTTGGGTTCGTTCTTCAAGAATCGACCGTTTCTATCGCTTCCTTCCTTTGTCCATCCACGCTTAATCTTCTGCTCCACTTGATCCTCATGCCACACATATTCCAACTCGTGCCTCACTTCATGCGTCCATTCGCCTCGTGCCTTCTAATTCCACCAAATAAGGCCGTTTCCTGCACTTTTTCACCAAAATGAGCTTTAAGTAAATTCAATGCAAAATAACATGAAATACAACTAAAACACACTAAAATGTACTTGAGATGGGCATAGTTCGCGTGAATTGGTATTCCATAAGTAGGTATAAAACCCACTTATCAAATAACCCCCAAACTTGAACTGTTGCTTGCCCTTAGGCAATGCACATTAATGAACAATGAAAATGCAACTATATTACTATGCAACTAAATTATGATGCAACTAGTCTCACATTGTTCCAGCTATCACAGAAAATTAGTCCAAAATGCCTCAGCGATTTTTTCCAGGTTCAAGAATACAGATTCAAACCAAACTATAGGCATAATGTCGTACACTCAGATAATTCATAAATGCAATAGATATGCTGTGTGTGTGTTTTTTATATTCACCAAAACTTGATTTAAGCAAAGAATATACATACTAAATTGCTCAAAACAGAAAATTATAGTTTAAATCAAGAATCGTGTATACATATGCAACGAAGACTATTCCAACATATCAAAATAAACTAAGGTTCAACAATGGGCTTAACTGCTTTATTTTTACTCACGAGGGCGATTTTTACACTTTTCCGCAGTGTTTATTGCTATTTTCCATTTCTTTTTCTTTTTTTTTTCTTTTATAAAACATGTGTGTTTCATGTTGGTTGCTTCACGAAAAAGATTTATTTTACTCCCAAAAGTCATTAAGTAGGTTATACTAGTTTTTGTTTTTTTTGTTAAAATGTAAGAGAAAATCTTTAGTATACTTATGTGTAGAGTCTACTGTGAATATATATAAGGGGAATTTATTTAGTCTCTATCATTTAATTTTACTTTTCTTAAATTATGTGAAAAATATATTTAAGACATCTTTTATAGGATTTAGGAGTAGTATTTTATTCTCGTTTTATATGTTGTTTTTAATTATTATTTAAAATTATTATTCTTAAATTATTATTATTTAAAATTTTAATTATTTAAAATTTATTATTATTATTACAATAATAATTATTACAATTATTACAATTATTATTATCTCATCTTTACATGCATATAAACGATGCTAGGTGGTTTAAATATTAGTGTTACATAAATTTTAGCATAATAGGTAGTTGGTCTAGTGGTTTTTATTAGAATATAAGGTTCTAGTTTGGGGAGGTCTAGAGTTCAACACTTGTTATCAACATTTTCTTTAAGAAATTTTTTAAGGCGAGCCTTCTACCCTCCACGTCAGCAAATAACGGGACACGCCAAATAAAAATAATCAAAGTCAATATGCACATCAAGATTTTGGCCAAATTTTTGGACGAAAATCGAACGTAATGACCATTTTATAATTTTTTGAGAGTACAATTATTTGATTGTAACAAAAAAAGTTTCGGTAACCACAATGAAAATCAGACCCTAGTACAGTGACCAAAATGTTATTTATCCCGATATATCTGTGTAATATATGTTAGCTAATATATGGCTTTTGTGCAGGGAAAACACAGAAAATGGTCCTCGCTTCGCGGCGCCAACAAGTGTATTGCAACTCGCGCCGCAGTGCCATGTTCAATTTCCAAAATCTCCACCTCACCAAGAAGGCTAAAAGAGAAAGGACAAGCAAATACAATGCAAATGAAAGCCTTGCCCATCGCTAATTCAAGGCCATGAAGGCTAACCAATGAAAGGGCGTATAGCATTATGGCCACAAGTTTAAATCTTACTTTTAAAAACAGTTTAGGCCAGCGGTTTTAAACCAACACCCCTCCTCTTTCTCGACAGATTCGATAGCACTAAGGAGCACACGCACACCAAGCATAGCCCCACCCCAACATCCTTAGCAGTTGATTGAGTAGCACAACTCCTCAATAATCCAGCCGATTTCTGCTCTACACTCACCAATATACAAATTGGCCCCAAATCGACTACACAACTAAGGTCTGCCCAGTCGACTGCCATTATTAGGGTAGTCCACCAAGGTATTTTGGGATTTTTATTCTATCATAAACAGTAGATGTTTTTATTATTTGGGTTGGTTTTTCTCTGTTGATTTGGGTGATTTCCACAAACGGAAATCCGGTTTGAGAAATTACTACCAAAGGCTGTCCAAGTTTGGTTTTAAGAACACACGCAAGGTGTATGATAAATTGTCTGAACCAATAAGTTGACTGAATTGGGTTGTTTGGCTTTGGAAATTGTTGGGTTTATTTGGCCATGTTTGGGGGAATTTTGGCACTTCTTAGGGACTGTTTTTTTTAACCAAACCAATTGAAATACCAATAGACGCAACGCCTTAGTATGGGAGGATCATCGTCTGCATAACCATCAACGGCTTGGGACAACACCAAGTTCATCAATGAGGAGGCCTGGAAAAGGTATAAAAGTTCTTTTGCCGCGCGCAATCTAATTCCTGATCGGGGTTTGAGGCCGAATAAAAAGGATGGCGAGTTGGCGGCCATGATTGCGAGACGCCAGTGGAACCACTTCACAAGGTCACCCGAATTGGCAATCATTTATGTGGTTCAGAAGTTCTACACTAATCCTAGTGACGAGGGTCCTTCTGTTGTCCAAGTAAGGGGGAAGTCATTGGCTTTTGTAAGCTAAGCTATCAACGCACTGTTTGCCAGACCCAACTACGAGGGCAGGGATTATATGGAGCCGGGACTCCGCAGCTATGACCTCGAGGATATCATTAGGAGGCTCTGCAAGCCCAGTACCGCATGGAAGAAAAACGACTATATGGGTGAAAAGACCAATTTCCCGACTTCAGCGTTCAGTCGCTATGGGAAGGCGTGGTTCAGCTTCATATGTGCCAATATGATTCCGACCCGTCATCTGAGCGACGTAACCAAGGACAGAGTGATCCTCTTATTTTTTATTATCACGGGCCTGAACGTGGACATCGGTGTTCTCATCCACGAGTCCATCATGAAGGCGATCAAGAGCACCGTCGCTACAGGTCTCCCACATCCATCCCTGATCACCCGGCTATGCAAGAGTTCAGGTATCCATTGGGGGCCTGAAGAGATAGCTCTTCTATCCATGTATGTCATTGACCATCAGATGATCTCACGCTTTAATGTGTGGGACGGGGCAAAGTCTCATGTCAGAGGGGAAGGCTACGGGCCACCTACAGCACCACCTCCTATAGCAGAGCCAGAGCCCTCGCAGGCACCAGACGCCGGCCCAGCTGTACAAGGACTACTGGCAGACATCATGGCATCCCTCACCTTTCTGCATCAAAAGCATGACGCCGAGGCTCGGAGGCAGCACAGGCATATAGCAGCAGTGGCTTAGAGGTAGGATATAGCTATGATGTACCAGGCTGAGCTGGTAAACACGATGCAGAGTATATACACTGACTATTATGGCGAGAACGCTGAGTTCATGCCATACTAGTTCCTAGAGCCTCCTGTCTTCCCACCATACCCTCCACCATCACCGCCCGCCGTAGCTAACGAGGATGATGCCGCTGCCGAGTGAGTGATCTTCAGGGAAGCCCTCTTGTATCGATTGATATATATTTAGCAATGAGGGCATTGCTCACCTTAAGTTTAGGGGTTTTTTGGCTTATTATCTATTTATTTCTGTCTACTGCCATGTTAGGTTGCATATTTAGTACTTTGTTATGTATTTATTATCAGTATTGTGGTGAAGTCATTTTGAACTGTGGGATTATGTTTTGGATTTTTATTATTATGGATGCCATAAACTATTTTTGGTTTTTATTTATTAATGCTTTGATTATTATTAGCATGATTGTGATTTATAGCCATCTTTTTGGGGCTTATACAGATTTAGATGCTTGTGCCATGTGAATGGCCTTTTTACCCTATTTTGAGTTGTTTTTTAGTAAGGGTGTTATATTTATCATTAATTTTTGATTGTGGCTGATGACAAGCGCTAGGTAATTATGTCTATCTCTTAGAGTAGTGTCAAGCATATATGAGCTAGGGATAATTCAATAGATAAGTTTAGACTGTTATTTATTCGTCCTTCTTAGCAAGCACCGACTAATTGTGCTAACGAGTTATTGTTTTGAATTCAGTTCATGTGTTTATTGCTTTGAGAGTTTGTTCACTCTTATAAACTTTCATTTTTGCAAGGTAATAAAAGGCTTAGACATTTATACAGTTTTGGATCTTGGATTCTGGCATGTTGACATATAAAAAATAATAATAAATTTTTTTTATTGAAATGGGAATAAAAATAGAAAAGAAGAGTTAATATCAAAAGTTTTGCAGTGGGTCGAGATGGAGCGTAAAATGCACTCGCCCATAAACGCAGGACCGGTGTTGAGATGGAGCATAAAATGCACTCGCCGAATAATCTTTGTTTTTGTTGTAAAGTCTCAGTTGGTTTATGTTGATTACGTGGCCTTTACTGCTCAAGTTATTAGATTCATAAGGGTGTTCTACACCTAGTTCCCTAAAGTCGTCTGGCTTGGGAGTCACTGATCAAAAGCTCATTAAAGGGTAGTTCTGAATAGCTTAAGGTAATTAAGGACTGTCTGAGTCAAATTTTACTGTCTTCATGCTAGAGTCTTTTGATCTTTTCCTGCACTTGCGTCTTATTCTTAATGTTTGTTGAATGTTTAAGTTATAGAGTTTTCTTATTGGTATTAACAATCGACTGTGCGAACTTATTTTAGCTATGATTAGTTAAGACGATTGGTCTCCACACACACACACATAGAATGGATCGAACACAGTTTTATGCTTGAAATTGAATGAACCCTTATTCATATATGTGTTTGCCCTGTTCTTTGGGAGTAGCTATGATCGAGCTTAGAAGCCATGATATTAGTATACAGTTTTATTTTTCTTTCGTGTGTGTTTTACTATTGTTAATGTTGTGTAGATAGTTTGCTCGAGGACAAGCAAAGACTTAAGTTTGGGAGTATTTGATGAGTGGGATTTATACCCGCGAATCAGATACTTTATGACTTAAATAGTGGCCTGATCTCGTAGATTTTATATAGTTTTATATGATAATTTTGTTATTATGCTCAATCGACGTATTGCAGGGATTTACAGGTGGTTTCTAGCATTCAGGGGCAAAACGATTATTTTATATATAGCCGCGCCATGGAGCCAAAGCCTAGCCTATATCTCGCACCGCAGTGCCACCTCCGTGTCCTTGCTGATGTCACCTTCCAGCCGCAACGCCACTTATCCTTTATGGGCTCACGCTGCAGCGTGAGCTCCTATTTTTCCAAACTAACATGAAATGCTAGCATTCCACCCATAGGTCTATAGCCCGGCCAGAAAAGCGAGCTCCTGTGCCTGCACATGTAAAGGTTTAATTTTGACCTAGCTTGAAGGGAACTGAGATATATATTATGCCCAGCCTCTATAATACAGATCTCATCAGACAACCTATATCATATATTCACATAGTTTAGCTTAGGATAGATTAGTTTTTCTCTTTTCTTCTGTATTTCTCTCTCTAGTTCTTAGTTAATTTCTGTAAATATAGATTATGGAGAAGTTTGGGATTTTCTTGGAGCGACAAGAGCAGTGAGCTACACGGATTGGAAAGCTTGATTTGAGCGGAATGCTTGGAGATTGAAGGGCTTTGACAGAATTTATTCTTATCCATTTATTTCCTCTGATTTTGTAATCTATAAATGTTATCTTTATTGCTACTTGTATTTTGTTCAATAGCTATGAACTAAATATTGGCTCTAAGGTTATAATGGAACCCTTATTTAAATTGACTGTCTTATCTCTTTGGTTGGCACCATATGATTTGGTTTAATATATTTGTGCTTAATGATTCTCGCTAAGACATTAGTGATGATTTTGGTAATATACATGATATCGACAGAAGGATTTTAAATTTACACCTAAATATTATAGTTCACATAATTTAAATACAATTTAACCCAAATAAAAACAAAGTCCAATTAATATATTTTAAAACAAAATAATTTTTATTATTCAATATTTATTTATTTTACCAGGTATTACAAAAATGCCCTTTCATCTTTACATCATTTCTATACCAAGGAAATATCTCATTTTTCTAAGGTCTGTCATGTCGAACTCACGCATCATAGAATTTTAGTATTCAACAAACATATACTCATCATTGCCCATAAAAATTAAGTCATCAACATAGAGACAAATAATTAAAATTTTACCTCCTTTTTCTCGCTTTGATAAACGAAGTATACTCATAAGGACACCTCTCGAAACCTTCCCTAATGATGACTTGGATTTATACATGCGAATCGGATCCTTTATTGCTTAAGAAAGTTCTTGATCTTTGTAGTTTATATAGCTTTTATATTATTTTGGTATTATTTTGCTAAATCTATGTGTTACAGGGCTTATTTGGTCTTTTCCAGCTAGTAGGGGCAACAATATTAATTTTCCTACACCGGCCATTGCAATGTTTTTATGCCAAAGTTAAACCTCAAGGCCAAGCGCCCTACCGCTAACTGTGACATCATCACATCATCATTTGCAGCCACACTGATCCTTTTTTTACAAACTGGCGTTGTAGCGCCACTTATTGACCTAATGTGCTGACTGAGCATTATAGTGCCGCTCCAAGGCTTAATCTTTGCATGCATTTGCACCGCCACCTCCGCCTCAAAGTGCATAAGAGTCTTGTTTTGACCTAGCTAAATAAAGAAACACATGGATATAAAGGGGGGGGTTAGCCTCCTTATAAAGATCTCTCATTATCCCCTTCTGGACTTAGTTTTCTCTCTCTCTCCATTTCCTAGTAGTTTATGTAAGACCCCGAATTTTATGAAATAAAAGTATTCAATTTTTCTTATAATTACTATTCAGTAAATGGTTAAATTGATAAAAGTTAAAGTTAAGGGTGATATATGAATTTTTTTTCAAAATACGCAAGTGATTATAAAATATTCATTGTTTTCGGGGAATATTCGTTTAGTCGTGGAATATTCATTCTCTCGGGGAATATTCGTACGAAAGTGCAGCCATTTGTGGGCCCCATAATGTAATAATCATCGGATGAAGAAAATGACAAATTTGAGGTTTTATAAATAATCTAGCAGCGTGTTATTCTGCTAACACCGCTGGAATACCGTGGTTAAAATATAGTATACGCGTTGTTGTTGCACAAGATAGACATTACCAGTATTGCAGAAGATTTTTGAATTATTGATTCTTACGTAAGAAGGCACTACTCAATAATTGTTACAAGAATTATCGCTCAATATTTTATTTTATTGAATCAATAATTGTGCGTTGATATTTTATATTATTGTTGTTTCAATAATTGTCATCAAGACAAGATCTCCATTATCATATCAATAATTCATATTATTTGAATAATATTATTAGATATCATTATTGACAATGTCTAGAAAGTTCGCGAGGAGAGGTTTGGTCACCTAATTGCGGCGCCCAAGAAGAAGAAATCCTTATCGTAAAGCCCCTCTTTCCGGAACCCGTCTCGGTTGTCATTATTGTGATTTCGTAATATTATTTGTGAATAATTAATTATTGATTTATATGATAATGAAATATTTATTTGATGTGGATATAAATGATGGATTTATTTATGTGGTTATAAATGAAGGAATTAATGTTGAGGTATTTTATCAAGATTTTGTCGATTGGAGGTATTAAAAGATCAAATAAGTGTTCTTACAGCTTTATTGTGTGAGTTATAATTTTTAATCTGACCGTTGGATCGTTGTGATTTTTGGATATGTTATACATATATAAGTTGAGTATATGTTCACAAATTTTGAACCGTTAAAAATGGACGAATGATTTGTTATGAATTTCAAGAGGTGACTGATTCGGAAATTAGGTTTATAAATAATTTTGGTGGAAAATTCTAGAAATGGGTGGGCCCCACTTTTTGTTGTTGGGGATGGTGACTGATTTTTGGTGGGTGGAATAGTATCAGGTAAAGCCATCAGGTTGCAGGTCAAGTCTGCTTCGGCGTGCTAACATTTTCCTATAAATAGAGGATTAAGTTAGAATTGAAAATCACACCAGAAACATAAGTTTTCTCTCTTTTTATCTCCAGATTATCGAATGTATTTTGTGAGTATTTAGATACTTGGTGAGTTGCTATTCATCAGTGCAAGTTTCCTTCAGCGTCATATCCGATATCCAGTCAGAAGTGCTGCTCTTTTGAGGTAAGGGATAGTAAGGGATATTAAGGGATGTTATATTCTTCATAATGATGTTATTCTTTCAATATCATTATACTGACATATTGGTATGTGTTATAAAGTGATTCCCTCATTATGAGGGATCATCCCGTGACTCTCCTTCTCCATTTCTTCTTCTCCTTTCTTCCGTCCGTGAATTATTCTCCTCTCTCGTGACTCCTCCTTTCATTGCCTATAAAAGGAAGTGATGTTGAATGAAGAAAAATAAGAATTCTCTGAAGAATTTCTCTCTCTTTTCTCTTGCTTATTCTCTCTAAATTTATGCAGCAATTATAAGAGTATATTTATACACTTCGCTAAAGTTTTATAACACGTTATCAGCACGAAGCTCTAACCAACTGAGACGATAAAATTAAATTCTTGCAATTTATTATTATACTACAGGTTAGGCTATGCCACCAATAATATAATTTTATTCTTATAATTGCATTTAAATTATGTTATTTACAATGGTACCATCTATCCTTGTTGATCTTACAAGACTTGGTGGGAACCTTTTTATCGCTTATTAAATTATGGGAATAACCTGTATATGTGAAATATCATATACCTGGTGAATAATCCTTTGTATTCATTTGTTATTAAATTGTTGGAATAACCTGTATATGCGGACTACCCTATACATGGTGAAATTCTTCTGTTATTCCATTATTTATTATTCTGTCGGAATATCCTATCTGTGTGTTTACGCCGGACCTGGTTCCATTATTTATTATTCTATCGGAATATCCTGTCGGTGCATTTACGCATGACCTGGTTCCATTATTTATTATTCTGTTGGGAATAACATGTCTGTGCAGTCTATCGCACGCATGGTGAATCCTTCTGTTATTTCATTTTTTTTATTATTCCTGTTAGAATAACTTGTCTATGCGAACTACCACATGTCAGGTGAAGATCTATTTTCATTATGCTAATAACATAAATATAAGAATATTTATATTATTTATATTTGCACTTTATCACCACTTGAAGTCGTGATTTAGTTTATTTTTATATATATATATCATACATGCACTTATTTATTATTTTAATAAATAATATTTGTGTTTTAACCCAGAATAGATGACAAACTTGGCAAAAATAGATTTTTCTATTTTTAAAATCTCTGGAGACAACTATTTGGCTTGGGCACTTGATGCAGAATTGCACCTTAGTGCAAATGAGTTAGAAAAGACCATTGAATCAGGAAATACATCAACTCCGACACAAAATGCAAAAGCCATAATTTTTCTTCGTCACCATATTGATGAAAGATTAAAGACTGAGTATTTAACAGTCAAAGATCCTATATCTTTATGGACACAACTGAAGGAAAGATTTGATCACCAAAAATTGGTTGTTCTCCCTAATGCCAAATTTGAGTGGCTTAATTTAAGGCTACAAGATTACAAATCAATTACGGAATATAGTTCCAATGTTTATAGAATGACCTCTACTTTGGCTTTGTGCGGAGATCAAGTTTCTGAAACCCAAATGTTAGAGAAAATGCTCTCCACTTTTCATCCCACCAACATGATTCTGTCGTAATAATATAGACAGAGTAAGTTCACAAAATTCAGTGACTTATTGTCTATCCTCCTTGTTACAGAAAAGAATAATGAATTATTGTTGAAAAACCATCAAGTACGGCCAACGGGTGCTACCCCATTGCCAGATATTAACAGCACGTCATTCTAGAAGAATAAATGTGACAATAGATGGTCATATAATAAGATGCCTTGGGGACAAAAGAATAAACGAGGCCATCATAACAATAAATTCCAAAACCGCGACAATTCAGGCAACCAGAAGTGGCAAGTGTCTGGGTCGGGTAAAAATAAAGAAAATGCAGCACCGATAAAGAACAAACTAGATGTTTATTTTAGGTGTGGAATGAAAGGGCATTGGTCGCGTACCTGTCGTACGCCGAGGCATCTGGATAATTTATTCCAGGAGTCTCAAAAGAACAAAGTAACTGAGGCAGAAACAAACTTTGTTAATCATTAATTGAATATTGTTGATGATCCACCAATGACCGACAATGAGGAAAAAGTTGTTGATATTACTGAACCTTCTGAAAGTATCTTTTGGGATATCGTTTAATTTCTTGTTTTAATTAAACATCCTGCATGTATAATATTATTAGTTTTCGTTCTATATGTGGTATGTGTTTATCATGAATAAAATTATATTTGAAGTGTAACTTTTCTTATGTTTTTATATGTATCAGACCATCTTTAATGGATATGGAGGATATATGTTTGGCAGACAGTGCACCAACTCATACAATCCTTCAAAGTGATAAATATTTTTCACAACTAATCAAAGCTAATGGAAATGTAGGAACTATCTCTGGCACATAAAATTTAATCGAGGGATTTGGAAAAGCTAGTTTCATGCTACCAAATGAGACACAAGTTTTTATCAAAAATGCTCTATATTCTAGTAAATCAAGAAGAAATTTGCTTAGTTTTAAAGATATTCGACTAAATAATTTTCACATTGAAACAACCAATGAGAATGATAATGAATATCTTCTTATTACTTCTACTATTTCTGGAAAAAGAATATCTTAGAAAAACTTCATTCAATTTCTTCTGGATTATATACTATGAAAATTAGAGCAATTGAGTCTCATATTGTTATGATTCCAAAAATCATAGATCCCAAATCCTTTATGCTTTGGTATGAAAGACTCGGTCATCCAGGTACTTCTATGATGCGTCATATTATTGAAAATTCTACTGGTCATCCTCTCGAAAATAAAAAGGTTTTTCCTAGTAGTGAATTTCCTTGTGCTGCGTGTTCTCGAGGAAAATTAATTGTTCGACCATCACCAGTAAAAGTTTATAAAGAAGCCCCAAAATTCATAGAGAGAATTCAAGTAGACATTTGTGGACCTATTCAATCATTGTCTGGCCCATTTCGATATTTCATGGTTTTAATAGATGCTTCAACTAGATGGTCTCATGCTTGTCTTCTCTCTTCTCGAAATTTTGCCTTTTCAAAACTTCTTGCTCAAATAATCAAGTTACGGGCTCAGTTCCCGGATCATCCAATCAAGTCAATTCGACTTGAAAACGCAGCTGAATTTTCATCAATGACTTTTAATGAATTTTGTATGACTATTTTAATTTCCATTGAGCATTCCGTTCCTCATATTCATACACAAAATGGCTTAGCTGAATCCTTAATAAAAAGACTTCAACTAATTGCACGACCATTAATGTTAAGGGCTAACTTACCTACCCTGGGTTTTGGGGTCATGCAATTCTTCATGTCAGAGCTATCATTCGAGTAAGACCAACGACTCTTCATAAATTCTCTCTCTCTAGCTTAGTTCTTGGACGATACCCAACATATCACACTTCCGAAGTTTTGGAAGTGCAAGATATGTTCCAATCAGACCTCCACAAAGAACTAAAATGGGAGCCCAATGAAGAATATGTATTTATGTTGGTTTTGATTCTCCTTCTATTATCGATATCTTGAACCTTTAATCGGAGATGTTTTTACGCAAGACGTTATGTAGATTGTCATTTTGATGAATCAGATTTCCACCATTAGGAGGAGGGAAAGTTTTAAATAAAAAACCTCTAAAATATCATGGAATGCATCGATTTAAATTCACTTGATCCTCATGACAGGACAATGTGAAATTGAAGTTCAAAGAATTATTAATTTACAAAATATTGCAAATCAAATGCCGATGCATTTAATGATGCTAGAAAAGTGATAAAGTCACATACACCGCAGTGAATACTCCAAAGAAGGATAGAAATACCTATTGAAAAATCAATTCTCGGAGAATTGATTTAATAAGGTAATAGAAGAATCTAAACCACGCCGTAAGCGTGGAAGACCCCATGGTGCAAAAGACACCGTACCACGAAAATCACAAGCAAATAAGGGAATCCCTGAAGGAATACCCGCTCCAGAAGTAGCACTTATTCCAAGAGTGGGAATAGCCCCAGAAGAGGTTCAAAATCTCAGTGAAGGGAAAATATGGGATCGAAGCAAAGTCATGATTGACGATATATTTACTTTCTTTATAGCATCAAATATTACTTTGATTCCTGACACGGATCCTGAACCACAAAACGTGGAAGAATGTCGGAAAAGAAAAGATTGGCCAAAATGGAAAGATGCTATTCAAACTGAGCTACAATCTCTATTGAAAATAGAAGTATTTGGACTAGTAGTCCAAACACCGCTGGGTGTAATCCTGGTTGGAAACAAATGGGTATTTGTACGAAAACGAAATGAAAAAAATAAAATTATGAGATACAAAGCCTGACTTGTAGCTTAAGGGTTTTCACAAAAACCTGATATTGATTATCAGGATACATACTCTCCAGTAATGGATGAAGTCACTTTTCGTTTTCTGATAGGTATGGCAACCATGGAAGGTTTGGAAACACGTCTGATGGATGTTGTAATAGCATACCTATATGGCTCACTTGACAGTGAGATTTACATGAGAATCCCTGAAGGATTGAAAATGGCTGAATCACAAAGGCCACGTCACATATATTCAGTCAAGTTAAAACGCTCATTATATGGGTTGAAATAGTCTGGTCGTATGTGGTATAATCGACTTAGTGATTATTTAATAAAAGATGGATATATAAATGATCAAGGATTTTCCATTATTGCTGTATATGTGGATGATTTGAATCTTGTAGGTACTCCTGAAGAACTCACAAGAACGGCTACTTATTTAAAAGATGAATTTCCTTGGAAAGACAAATTTCTGTTTGGGAATACAAGTGGAGCATTTAGCATCTGGAATTTTTGTTCATCAATCCACATATGCTGAAAAGATTCTCAGTAGTTTTAATGTGGATAAAGCTCATCCTTTGACTACCCCGATGGTTGTTCGATCTTTAGAAGTTGATAAAGATCCATTTCGGCCTCTAGAAAGTGGGGAAGAAGTTCTTGGACCTGAATTCCATACCTAAGTGCAATAGGTGCTCTTATGTGACACCCCCAAATCCGGGTACTTCAATTCCATGGGATTTGGTGTTCACTGTACAAATATCATCTATCTATCTACCCATAATAAATGCAAACCATGCAATAGATAGAAATAAAATCTTCCCTTCATAGGGTTACAACATCTGAATCATAAACATAATCCCATGTTAAACTAACCTTAAACATCTGTGCGGAAATATAAAAAATAAGACTTAAAAAACATCATTAACTCAAGTCTAACATAAATACATCATCAAATAAAATAACAAGTCTTCATCACTTGCCCTTGCCTTTACTAGTGGAAGGTTCATCGGTTCTTACGTTCTTAACTGCAATGTTATTATTAAGCAAGAGTGAGCACTATTGCCCACAAGTATAACAATGAAATAACAGTATAATAACATGCGAGTAAATCAAAGGCATCTGAATAATAGCTCAACTTTTGAATCAAGAATGAATAACAAGAATCAAAAGATTTCTGAGGGTCATAAGACCTTGAACTATGTCTTAGGTTATCAAGGATTATACTTGAAACCTTTAACAGTCATAAGACTATGGACCTTTCTACTGTGACTTGGGGGGAATGTACCTTAGTACCATATCTGTGCACAATATCTTAACGCTTAACGATAAGTAAATCCTTTGCAGGTTGTTCATCTCGATTTGACATTCGAGTCCGCACTAAAGGAAGTTTGGTTTGGATAATTCAATAAGGGTTTCAAATTTAGAACGTTCATCAACTAAGGACTAGTTGAATCAATAAAGTTCACTAGTCTAATAAGGTTTAACAATAATGATATTCGATTTGAAGAATAATCTCAAGAAGTATACAATAGGACAATTATTGTATAATCGAATCATGCTTTGAAAAGATAATAAATCTTTAATATAACAATTGAACTTGAATAATAGTAATGATAATTTACTCGAGGTAACTAATAACTTGAACAATAATGACAAGTAGGTTAGGAAACTTGCCTCGTGCAGTAGATTACACTTTAACTAAGCATGTTCTTTGAATTTAATCCTACATACCATTCACATTCACAATACCGATTAATTATAACTTAACTAATCATCATAAACTCATTCTCTTTGTCTACTTTGATTATTAACTATACTTAGTTAATTTACCACTTTGTCACATAATTTACACATCATGCTTAATAACAAGCTAATTATGTATTCAATAATTCAACTGCATGTAATTATGTTATTTTCATGCTAAGTATCTATTTTAACATCTTATTATACTTATAACATAGTTTTATGTTCATTATATCAAGTCACATTATCACGTCTAGACTTGAATATTAAAAATATTTCATTTCGGACATTCGCAGAATGGAATGGCAGCAGCCACTTTCTTTTGTACTAAGTCTGCATTACAAGGCTGGACATCTTCATACGCGACGCTGGCCTTAAGGCGTTGATCGGCATCGCATAATGGCGCTTGGCCAATCAGAAATCGTTTCGCAATTCGCAAAATTGCGTAACACGTACCAAAAAAATTCCAATTAAATTATCACTACACGAATTTAATCATACCCACATGTTGTAATTCATGTATAATCATAACCCAACATTTATAGAATGGTTTTAACCCATTAAAACACATAATCACATAACTAAAATATGTGAATTTCACTGACTTTGATGTTCTTGGAGGTTTTGAAAATAAAACATGAAAATTGTCAGTACGGATTCGTTATAACACCGAATCCGTTTATTTAAACTTTGGTCTCTTTGTATCAACATGCATAATAATATACGAGTGTAAAATTTAGGGATAATATACGATCAATACATAAAATATCACATATAAGGCCATAAGGCCAAAACCCATACTCTGTAATTTTGTAGAAATCATATACGATGTAATATTATGAAACTGATGATATGAAATCATGCAATATATATATAAAATACGTTTTGATACATTTTAAGCCATAAATAATTCATAAATATTACTCCTTTCTCAATCACAGAGGCTTTACAGAAACTTTGAAAGCCATTTTCTTATAAAAACTTAATGACATAAAATAGAATTTGGGAAGGAGAATTACCCAGAGTATAATTAATGGAAGATGAATTCTTCTCTCGATGACTCTCATAATCCTCTTAACAACTCGACTTCTCAACTCTTTTCTCAGTATTTTCTCTCTATGCTTTCTAGACTTAGCAAATAATGAAGAAGAAATAAAAGAATACGTAAACTAAATAATGAACAACCGACGCGTTGGTGGTGGTCGTTACTTTCACCACGGGTTAATCTGCCCCAACTCCCTTTAGTGCTATGTTTGCCTAGCTAGCATAAGTTTCAAAAACCATTTAATTTAATAAAACTTTATCACATAGTTAATTCATGTCACACCCACTTGCACAATAAATCAAATATCTTATTTAATATAAATAAAATATAATAACTTCTCATAAATTCACTTAGTCATATATTTAATTTTCTCATTAATTAATAATGTCAAATTATTAACTCTCTAATTAATAATTAATTTAATTAAAATAACATCATGCTTAATTAAACATTTCATTTAATTCAATAAGCTCAATTAATTACATACTTGAATAATAATTATTCTCCACATTAATTTAATAAATGTAACACATATAATTAAATTAATCTACCACAATTGCATCAAATAATTATTTAATCCAATAATTAAATCATCGAAAAATATTTTAATTAATTCAATAAATATTAAAATTAAATTACAAAAATCTCGTTCGTCGCATCTTATGTATCTTGCAAACTGTACACGACTTGATATTACTTTTGCTGTCAACTTGTTAGCAAGATATAGTTCTTCTCCGACTAAGAGACATTGGGATGGGATCAAACACATTTTGAGATACCTCCGTAGAAGTATAGATCTTGGGTTATTTTATCCAAGAAATTCAACGTCGCAATTGGTTGGATATGCCGATGCAGGATATTTATCAGATTCACATAATGGAAGATCACAAACAAGTTATGTATTTACATATTGTAACACGACTATTGTTAGGTTTGTAATATTCAAGAACGCAATCAAATTGCATAAAAAGTGCGGAAACGTGTAAAAATCAGAGTTTAAAATTTTTTACAAACCATATACCCGGATCACCCTTTATGCACAATTATTAATTAAACGAAAAGATATGAAGAACAAACATACCCTTGAAGATCCGAAGCTTCCTCGTGTACAAGTTCACCTCCAATCCTTTTCGCTCAACTGAATCCACCGGTTTGGTTCCTTCCTTTCGATCAACGTTAGCCACCCAAGTGTTTGGCCTCTAGAGGTGATCCACCAAGGAAGAAGAATGATTCAAGAAGATGGGTGGTTGGCTAAACCCTAGTTTTTCTATCTCTATAGAAAAGAGCGCATTCTCCAACTTTTGAATTACATGATATTTTGATATCCGATATAAGACACCTCTTATAAAGATATCGTAACCTTATTTAATAAAATAAGGTATTATTTAATTAAACTCTTTTAATTAAATGGGTTCCCTAATCTTATTAGGGATAATTAATTAAACTCTTTAACTATTTTCCTCCTAATCCTATTAGAATAAATGAGAGTATTTATATTAAATTAATTTCTAAACTCTTTAGAAATTAAAATAATAATAATAATTGTAATAATATTAATAAGACTCTCTTATTAATTTATATTTAATATTTCTAAAATATTAAAAAATAATATTAAGCTATTTAATTTATTCTATCACCATAGATTAAATTAAATATACATAATATATTATTACGATTATGCCATTAACTTCTTAAATAATTATTCTTCCTTTTATGGTGTGACCCTTTAGGTTCTCCATATTAAACCTGCCAGAATAAATCAATTAGAATAATTTAATCTTATTTAAATAAATAAATTAAATAATTAATTTATTTAAATAAATAATATTTATTCTACAATAGGATAAGCATCATCCTAGCGATCAACGACTTTCCAGATAATATAGATTTCAACATTAATCATAAAAGAACCTTTGAGTAAATAGTTACCGCATAATTCAATCATTCCACCATACAATGTTCCAATTAAATATAAGACATGGAATTATCACAAGTCTTATTTTATTTAATTATATGTATTTCGACTCTTAAATGCACAACTCCAAATAATGCAAATTAGAAACTCCTTTCTAATTTCATTTTCGCTTGCCAAGGACTACTGGGTTGTCATTTATCGAATCACATAGACATTTCTTCTTTTAATGAAGTGGTAGATTCTTTATCGATCATACATTATCTCCATGCACAACTTATTATACCCAAGCATACCTTTGATATACCCTAAGGGTCTTAAGGAATAAGTCAAAGTATAACTCATCATACACAAGATACTATGATGATCTCAAGTCCAAGGATCACTTCAGACTACTATCACTACAGAATTCCTATCGACAGCAAGTAAAACTCCATTAGGTATTCCTTAGCGAGCCAATGCTCAAAGTTGAACTTATTCTCTAATAAGCACCTACATACTTGTTTTCAGTGTCTCCACACAAATGATCATGAGATCAATCATCCTCATCCAATGAGCAAGCAACGATGTACCAATCTATCCGGATTCACTAACCCCCAATTTAGTAATCCAATGATTGTGAACTATTTTAGTTTTAAACTTTCTAAGAATTTAGATCTCATTAGAATGATCATCATCATTATTCTAAAAGCATTGCTTAAAACTATGGATTTATCACATATTATAAAACAAAGATCATGTAGATAATTAAAAGCCTTTAATAAATTAATACTTTTTATTAATAAATGAATAAGATTGTTACAAAGTATATGCTTTATCATCAAACATGATTGGCTTCAGTATGCATATTACTTTCAATCTCCCACTTGCACTAAAGCCAATCGCCATCAGTATCTTATACTCTTCTTCTCTAAGTGACGATTATCCCGTTGTTGGATAAGCTTTAGTTAATGGATATGTAATGTTGTTCTTGAGAGTCCACCATCTCTATAGTGATTTCCCATCTTTCAATGATTCTTATAATCAAATGAAAGTGCCACAACACATGTTTAGATCCAAGATGAGACTTAGAACTATTCCTAGTTCTCAGAATGAACTTATCATCCAAACAATCAACTTGCAGCCTTCATTTACGCCTATATACTTTGTCTTTATCACTAAACCAAAGAACTCTTTTCATTGCTTTGGAACCTTTCCAATTCATCGCACCACCTGCTCAAGATAACGCTTTACCTTAAAGTGGATTTTCTCGTCATCTTGGTCTGTCTCGAAAAACTTGAGTCATAAGCCTCTAGTTTTAATCTAGACCCACCATGTATGCTCACATCCTTAGTGCTAAGCTAAAAACTTTATGATGTTTTTCACCGACTCATAGTGAACTTCTCCATAATACGATCGATCAACATCGTGTCTCGTACATTTCATTGCATACATGATTGTTACTCATGCGACCTCTTTTTCGTGAGTCCGTGGGGACTATTAAGAGAGATACACTCCATAGCTCATCAACATGAGACATCTCTTGAGTTTGCCATGCTAAACGACTTTAGCATCAAATGAATATACGTTCCTCGGGTTAAGTCGAGGATCCTTTTAAATCTATCTATATAGATTTGTATCCCCAATTAAGATACTCTTCCCAAATCATTCATGGAGGAATGTTTAGACAACTTTATCTTTATCGATTGTAGCATTAGTATGTCATTCCTTATCCGTAGTATATCAACATATAATACTAGGAATGTCACGACGCTCCCAATCGAACCCTTTGTACACACTAAAAGTCTTACCTCATCGAATGTAACTCGATCATCATCTTCTATGATGTGTACCTCATCATCATCATCCATGATGAATCCATACCTCCTAGGTATCTTTGGTACTATTCCGCATTTACGATCTTCCCAGGTACAACAGGTCTATCTACTGTGTTCCTCTTATTCGACTTATAGTATTTTGTGGTTCTTGAACTCTTCAAGATCTATTATTTTCCCACTAGCCCCTTCAATGATAAACACCTTTATCTAATTGTAAAGGTGGTGTTTCAATAATAAACACCTTTTGCTATGTAGGATTATAGAACATATGCCCTAAATTTACTTTAGGATGTCCCACAAATCAGTATATGTCAAATTTTGTCCCAAGCTTATCCTTTGAAACCTTTTCACATAAGTTCGACAACCCCTTATCTTAACATACTTAAGATTAGGAATCCTCCCTGTCCATAACTTTTATGGAGTCTTGGAGCTGGATTTTGAGGTTACCTTTTCCGTAGATATGTAGCCATTTCTAGGACATGACCCCAGAGGGATACTGGAATGCTCAGAAAATCAATATGGACCGCACTCATGTCCAACAAGGTACGATTTTTCCTTTCAGATACATAAATCATTTATCACAGACGATGTGTCCATTATAAGAAAACAATTTGAGATGATCTAGAAACTTATTGCACAAGTATTTATTCCTCGATCTAATCAAAGAATCTTAATACATTGCCAATTTGTTTCACTTCTCAATTCTTTGAACCTTTCAAATAATTCACACTTGTATTTTAGCAAATACACACATTCAACTCTTTGAATGATCATCTCCTTTTCTTATACTAATTTGTTCAATATGCAAAATTATTTTCATGTAATTCAAGTATACAAAATTTATTAAGTAATATTCCATTTATACAAAACATTATTATTATAAATAGAAAACAACAATTGTTCTTAATTATAATACCAAAATTTTTATTGTTCAACAATAAAATAGAAATAATATTTCTAACAAGAACCGGAATACAATAACAACTTATCGACTTAATAGATTTTGTTCGTAGGCATTGCTAAACTATAAGTTTCTATGGCTAATATGGCAACCTTTGCTACATTTTCCTTGACATAGGATTACTTATATTTGTTTAGCTTTCTACTTCGCTTGGTCCCTTCACAAATCTATATTTATGATAACCAAAGTCAGATCCAATACCCAAGTAGAACCTCGACTTAAAGAAAATTTATTTCAATCATGAACAAAATCAGATTGTAATCAAACTTCACTAAGCTTCTTTGGTTAGCCTCACAAGATGCTTTCGCAGCTTTCTTAAAGTGTCCGTGCTTATTGTAGTGGAAGCAAACTCCTTGCTATCCAGATCGCTTTTGTCCTTATTATCCTTTGTTTTTGCTTTTCTATTTACCTTCTTTGAATCTGTCTTCTTTACAGAAGATCCTTTAGCCCCTACCAGTAAGACATGGTCTTTCTTGGTTGGAAAGTGACTCTCAACATTTTTCAACATGTTAAGCAAATCGTTGAGGCCGATATCTAGCTTGTTCATATGAAAAATTCACAACAATTGTGAAAAGAGTCCCGGAGTGAGTGCAAGATCAAATCTCGCTCAACTCTCCATCCATGACAAAACTAGTTGTCCTAATCGATCAATCAAATTGATTATGTTAAGAACTTTTTGTTCTGCATTATAGTGCCATTGGCCATTCTAGATCGGAAGAGCTCCTTAGATATCCGATATCTATCACCCTACTTTCCTCACCATCAACTACTACTGACGCAGGGAGTATAGAGAAGTATCCATAGTTTCAGTCGACGTCAAGCTTGTTACTCATGGATACGAGCATGATGCATCGAGCCAATCAGGCATCATCTTGCCACTTTCTAAAAGTAGCAATCTCTTCCTCAGAGGCATTATCTCGCAACCATTGCAGGATAGGCGATATGACATAAGATAGCTTTTCACCATGAGAACTATTCTCAAATTCCTTAACCAATTTGTTTAATTCGGTCTGGTTAATTTAGCATCTAATATGCTTCGCAGTGATAGTAATTTAGACATTGCAAAATTCTATACATGAATTTGTAATTAACAACATTTTAACATACATTCTTTTATTAATTACCAAAATAATTTAGGTCTTGTTTTAAATTGGTATCTCCCACTATTTTCTTCAAACTATATTACCCTCACTTATATAGTTCGGCAAAATCTAATTAAAAATTTGCTAGTGAGGATAAGGATCCCATTTCAAATGTATATAGCCTTGTGGTTACACAACAAACTATATATAAATAAATAGGTAGACAACTTTTGTCAATTACATCAACTATGCAACTCCTTTTCTTTTTGCTCTTAGATTATTTTGATCAAGTGGTGGCACATCAGAATCAAAATTATCCAAGTTAAGTCCGACCTAGCACTCCATATATTCAAAAAAGGAAAATATCATCCTTGTGGTGACACAACAAAACAATATTGTTCAATTTTCTTTATAAGCATCAAATGTGATAAATTAACATCTTAAATACTTAATACTTGCCTTGTGGTGACACAACAAACTCATATTAAATATTTAATACTCTATTAATTTTATCATGCTAGAAGGCTTAACGCTCGATATTCCAAATATCTTTGAACGCTTAGGACTTAATATAAAAAAATTGAGGGTTTGTTATTAATTTGTCTCATCTTGTTTAGCGCATGCACATATATATATATATAAATATACGCGTCATATTAATTAACACGCGAAGCATGTTTGCATAATATATAATATATATAGTATAAGTATGCACATATAGAAAACTATATTCTACCCGGATTGATTATGAACTTTTATTCTAGTTCGTCTCACTAGAGCCACCAAGTGAACCAAAAGGTCAAACCCTAGGGGTGCAAGAAATAATATTTAAATATAACTATTACATTTAAACCCTAAGCTTCATTACAAAACGGTCTTCAAGCGCTCTTACTTCCTTTATCTCCAATTTTTCAAAATTAATTCTAACTATTCCTATTACAAAATTATTTAAAATAAATAGAAACCTTGATAAGTAAAGAGGGAAGTACATAGAGAGAGATAGAATTTACATTAAGAAAAATTAGAGAAGACGAGGTACGCAGTAACCCCATTTAATAAAACCCATACATTCATGCATCCAACTAAAATAAAATCCAATCACATCGGGTCAATAGTCCATAATCAATCCCATTTATTATCATACACATCACCATACGCATCAATAAATAACATTCATCTTATGAATAATAAACATTTAATATATATATTGATATCATTTAATGGGCAAATTTAGTTAGTATAAAATCTATTTTTGAATCAAAATAAACTCCTTTATTTTAATCCAAATTTAAATCAAAATAAACTATTTTATTTTAATTTATCCAATTTTGAATAAAATAAACTATTTTATTTTAATCAAAATTTTTAATCAAAATAAACTCCTTTATTTTAATTAATTATGGAATCCAATTCCATATAAAAAAAATAACTCCTTTATAAAAGGAAACACGGATTCTCTTTCCTATTCACAAATAAACTCTTTTATTTTGGATAATATGAAATCTTATTTCATATCTAAATAAACTTCTTTATTTAAGGAAAGATGGATTCATTTTCCTATTCACAAATAAACTCCTTTATTTTAAGGAAACATGGAATCCAATTTCAACTCCAATTAGTTATCATGGAATCCAATTCCAACTCTAATTAGTTAGCATGAAATTCAATTTTTAAATTAAAATACACTCTTTTATTTTAAGATTAAAATAAACTTTTATTTTAATTATAAAATAATTGAGAATATTATATATATATATATATATCCGAACGTAATATATATAATATATAAATATTATCTGTTATTTATATATACTATATATATATTATACCAATCTCATTACCATTATACATGAATGCTCCTTGTTTTTGCGTGAAGGAATACATGAGTAATAAGATTATATATATAACCTTTAAGAAAACAAAGTAATCCTGTTACTTTATGAATCCATATTGGAGCGTGATATCCCTTGATAACATATCACCTGTACCTCACTTTTAATGATTCACTATGATTAGTCATCCACGTGAAAAAGGACACAACGAAATAGCAAAAAACAAAACAGTTCGCGATTAATTTTTTTTTTTTTTCATAAAATTTTATACAACAAAATTATGCCCAATTAAATTGTTCTAAACACATATCAATATACATATCAAATTAAAATAATTAATAATTCGCATAAAAGTTTGGCTCTGATGCCACTGTTAGGTTTGTAATATTCAAGAACGCAATCAAATTGCATAAAAAGTGCGGAAACGTGTAAAAATCAGAGTTTAAAATTTTTTACAAACCATATACCCGGATCACCCTTTATGCACAATTATTAATTAAACGAAAAGATATGAAGAACAAACATACCCTTGAAGATCCGAGCTTCCTCAGGTACAAGTTCACCTCCAATCCTTTTCGCGTTCAACTTGAATCCACCGGGTTTGGTTCCTTCCTTTGATCAACGTTAGCCACCCAAGTGTTTGGCCTCTAGAGGTGATCCACCAAGGAAGAAGAATGATTCAAGAAGATGGGTGGTTGGCTAAACCCTAGTTTTTCTATCTCTATATAAAAAAGCGTACATTCTCCAACTTTTGGAATTGCGTGATATTTTGATATCTCGATATAAGACACCTCGATAAAGATATCGTGTAACCTTATTTAATAAAATAAGGTATTATTTAATTAAACTCTTTTAATTAAATGGGCTCCCTAATCTTATTAGGGATAATTAATTAAACTCTTTTAACTAATTTTCCTCCTAATCCTATTAGGAATAAATGAGAGTATTTATATTAAATTAATTTCTAAACTCATTTAGAAATTAAAATAATAATAATAATTGTAATAATATTAATAAGACTCCTCTTATTAATTTATATTTAATATTTCTAAAATATTAAATAATAAATATTAAGCTATTTAATTTATTCTATCACCATAGATTAAATTAAATATACATAACGATATTATTACGATTATGCCATTAACTTCTTAAATAATTATTCTTCCTTTTATGGTGTGACCCTTTAGGTTCTCCATATTAAACCGGTTGTGAATAAATCAATTAGAACAATTCTAATCTTATTTAAATAAATAAATTAAACAATTAATTTATTTAAATAAATAATATTTATTCTACAATAGGATAAGCCTCCCTAGCGATCAACGACTTTCTAGATAATATAGATTTCAACATTAATCATAAAAGAACCTTTGAATAAATAGTTACCGTACAATTCAATCATTCCACCATACAATGCCCCAATTAAATATAAGACATGGAATTATCACAAGTCTTATTTTATTTAATTATATGTATTTCGACTCTTAAATGTATAACTCAAATAATGCAAATTAGAAACTCCTTTCTAATTTCATTCTCGCCGCCAAGGACTCATTGGGTTGTCATTTATCGAATCACATAGGACATTTCTCTTCTTTTAATAGAAGTGGTAGATTCTTTATCGATCATATATTATCTCCATGTACAACTTATTATACCCAAGCATACCCTTTGATATACCCTAAGGGTCTTAAGGAATAAGTCAAAGTATAACTCATCATACACAAGATACTATGATAATCTCAAGTCCAAGGATCACTAGACTACTATCACTACAGAATTCCTATCGACAGCAAGTAAAACTCCATTAGGTATTCCTTAGCGAGCCAATGCTCAAATGAACTTATTCTCTAATAAGCACCTACATACTTGCTTTAGTGTCTCCACACAAATGATCATGAGATCAATCATCCTCATCTAATGAGCAAGTTAACGATGTACCAATCTATCCGGATTCACTAATCCCCAATTTAGTAATCCAATGATTGGGAACTATTTTAGTTTTAAACTTTCTAAGAATTTAGATCTCATTAGAATGATCATCATCATTATTCTAAAAGCATTGCTTAAAACTATGGGTTTATCACATATTATAAAACAACATCATGTAGATAATTAAAAGCCTTTAATAAATTAATACTTTTTATTAATAAATGAATAAGATTGTTACAAAGTATATGCTTTATCATCAAACATGATTGGCTTGTATGCATATTACTTTCAACTATATCCTGGAATTCCATAAAGAAAACCATGACAGCTACATCTTCAAATCACTCAGAGATTCTCGTTATACATGAAGCAAGCAGAGAGTGTGTTTGGTTGAGATCAATTATTCAGCATATTCAAAAGTCATGTGGATTACCATCAATCAAAGACATTCCTACAATTCTGTATAAGGATAACGCTGCATACATTGCTCAACTTAGAGGAGGATACATCAAGGGAGATAGAACAAAGCACATTTCACCTAAATTCTTCTTCACACATAGCTACAAAAGAAGGGTGATATAGATGTGCATCAAATTCGATCATATGATAATCTAGCCGACTTATTCACAAAGTCACTACCATATGCAACGTTTGCAAAACTTCAGAAAAGGATCAGAATGTGTCAACTGAAAGACTTATGACAACATTTCATCAAGGAGTAATGAAATCCTTTTGAGGGAAAGACTGTACTCTTTTTCCTTAGTCACGGTTATCCCAATGGGTTTTTCCCGACAAGGTTTTAACGAGGCAGTCAATTAAGATATTTATGTAAATGATATGTACTCTTTTTCCCTTCGTTAAGTTTTTCCCACTGGGTTTTCTTAACAAGGTTTTTAATGAGACATAATCTTCTATAGTAGGGAATCAGGGGAAGTGTTATAAAGTGATTCCCTCATTATGAGGGATCATCCCGTGACTCTCCCTCTCCCTTTCTCCTTCTCCTTTCTTCCGTCCGTGAATTATTCTCCTCTCCCGTGACTCCTCCTTTCATTGCCTATAAAAGGAAGTGATGTTGAATGAAGAAAAATAAGAATTCTCTGAAGAATTTCTCTCTCTTTTCTCTTGCTTATTCTCTCTAAATTTATGCAGCAATTATAAGAGTATATTTATACACTTCGCTAAAGTTTTATAACAGTATAGATCTTATTGTGGAATTTCTACCTTTGTGAGTCGGGGTTACTATTCACGTATACGGCACTATTCATGTATATGGCACTATTTACATATATGACATTATTTACGTATATGGTACTATGTACGAATATTTTGAGTACTATTCACTTAGTTACTATTCATGAGTTACTATTCATTTAGTTTCTATTCATGAGTTACTATTCACGAGTTACTATTCACGAGTTATTATTCATGGGTACTATTCATGACAAAAATTGGTTTCTTTTTCTGACCAAATTATCGTTGATTTATGATTGTTGCTCTTGAAAATAAATGCAGTTGTTGATCATATTATTTTTATTATCATATATAACATTTTTATAACCCTGATGTTAAATTTCTCTTTTACTTGAGTGTAAAGATGGGTAGATTATTGGTATGATCGTGACTATGAGTTCTCTTTGGCCAGTAGTGCAAAGTTGAATTGTTGACTGGTATGATCATGACCATTGAATTTATAATTGAATATCTTTAGCTTAAGTTCAAAGGTGAATTGATCAACATGGTTATAATTATTGTTTATATAAATTCTGAAATGATTATATATTTCTTTGAAATAATAACATATTTGGCCTGTAGTGTAAATATGAACTGTTGATGAATATATTTGGCCTATAGTGCAAAGATGAATTGTTGATGAATATCTTTGGCCCGTAGTGCAAAGATGACATGTTGTTGAATATCTTTGGCCAGTAGTGCAAAGATGAACTGTTGACGAATATATTTGGCCGTAGTGCAAAGATGAAGTTATTAGTATGATTATGAACATGAAATGTGATTTGGTATAACCATGATCTTTGATGTTTCAAGTAAAGACATGTGATAAAAATTATCTTCGTCCTGGATGCGAAGAGGAATTTAGAATTACAATTATGATTATGAGTTATTCATATAATTGTGGAAAGGAACTGTTGATTAATGTTACAGGGATAAAACATTGTTGGTAGACTTTTAATGGGGAGAAGGTAATAGACTTTATTGTCTATTTGACTCTTCTAATGGATTGCTCGTTCCTCTGCAACTATGGTTGAAAATTTTTATCATCTACCATATGTTCTAAATCTCTAATTTACTACTGATGAAGGCTATTGATAATTTAATTATCTTTAGTCATGATATTCTTTACTGGGCTAGTTGTGCTCACCCTTTTGTTTCACAATTCCTTTCAGGTAATAAGAGTGTAGCTGGGTCGAGCGGGGGTAACAGGGAAATAGAACGGTGGTCATCATTTAGTAGTTATATTTGGTGAATCAAATAGGGTGAGGCAAACCCAACGTTGGAAGGGTGTTTTGCCACTATCATACAAGATGTCTAATGACATACAACCTCGTGTCATCATAAGACAGGGTTGTGCACATCCACTTGCTGAGAATATCTACGAGCACTACCTATATAATCTTGGTGTTTGTTTGAAGTATAATTCACGATTAGAGACATTGGAGATAATGATATGTCAAGAGAAGACTCACCATTGGAAAGAATATGATAGTAATCTTCTCATTTTTCTTTGGGGTCTATTGGGTCAACCAAGGATAATTATGTGAACATATGATATCTATAATAACCTAAAAGCATGGCCTCCCATGTACGAAGATTTCCTTGAGCACTTCCCAAAGATTCTAATTTTTAAAACAGTTTTTGACTATACCTTTATGTAAGGTGTCATTGTGACGTGCTATCCAAGGTTGGGATGAGAGTCACAGTTGGTATATATTTGTATCCAAACTCACAGCATATGTGTTGTTGTATTTTTCACGACAATTGTTGTAATAAAGTTGTAGTTATTTTCTGTACCATGTATTTGGCAACTCAAAATAGGTTGGATGGAATGGACCTATTTTGGGGTTGTCACAGTTTATGTTTGTACATATAGTTTAGGTAGATTAGGGTGATGTTTGGGATTCCTTGAAGCTCAAAAGTAGTTAGCAATATGGATTGGAGAGCATGAAAGGATTGGAATTCTTGGAGACTGAAGAAGCTTTGACAGAGTTTATTCTTATCCATTTGTTTCCTTTGATTTTGTAATCCATCAATGTTGTTTATATTGCTACTAATGTTTAGTTTAAGAGCTATGAACTAATTATTAGCTCAAAGGTTATAATGGAACCCTTTGTTAATTTGAATTAAATATATTATCTCTTTGGTTGGAACCATATGGTCTGGATCAAAATATTCATGCTTAATGATTCTTGCTAAGAAATTAGTGATGATTTTGGTAATCTATATAAAATTGAAAGAAGGATTGTAGATATACACCTTGATATATTGGCATGTGATTATGAGTTGTCTACTTGATTCGACTATATAATTTGTGTATATGATAGACATATATATATGTACACCATGTGTGATCTAATTGAGAACTTATGCTTTAAATCCTTGTTATGGTTAATTCGCATAGACATGTGTATGATTACTGCCTAGCTTGGGTGCTTTTTTCTGTTATATTCCCTATCAGGTGGATCTAGAGAGGATATGTTTGTACATACCTCAGAAGAGATGTATGAGCACTTGTGTGTTCTCAGTCAAAAAACTGTTGTGACCACTAAAACCATAGAGAGAAGGTTAGGAAGTTTGATGAAACATAGTACACCAAGTGTTTGATAAAATGCCAGTGTGGGGTGAAGTTATGACCTTATCTTGTAGCACCTTCGATACCATTCGTTATCCATTTATTTTCTTTGATAATTAAATATAACTAGATTAATCACACTTCTGTTATTCTGTTGTTCGAATAAGACTTAAGCGATACAAAGTTGGTATGATGAGTGGGATTTATACCCGCAAATCGGATCTGTTATTGCTTAAGAAAGTGCTTGATCTTCATAGTTTATATAGCTTTAATATTAGTTTGGTATTATTTTGCTTAATCTATGTGTTGCAGGGCTTATTAGGTCTTTTCCAGCTTGCAAGGGCAAAACTATCAATTTTCCTACACTGGCACTACAGCACCTATGCTAAGCTTAAACCTGGCGCTGCAGTGCCCCTAACTGGCTAACTGTGACATCATCACAGCGTTGTAGCGCCCCAGATCCTTTACAAACTGGCGCTATAGTGCCACTTATTGACCTAATATGCAGACTCAGCGCTGCCGCGCCACTCAAAGGCTTAATCTTGGCGCTGCAGCGCCACCTCTAGTTCCCAGGCAGACAAGAGCTGGTTTTGACCTAGCTAAATAAAGAAACACATGGATATAAAGGGGGGGTCAGCCTCCTTATAAAGATCTCTCATTATCCCCTTCTGGGACTTAGTTTTCTTTCTCTCTCTCTCTTTTGTAATTTTCTCTCCATTTCCTAGTAGTTTATATTTGTATATATAGTTTAGGTAGATTAGGGAGATGTTTATGATTCCTTGAAGCTCAAGAGTAGTTAGCAATATGGATTGGAGAGCTTGAAAGGATTGGAATTCTTGGAGACTGAAGAAGCTTTGACAGAGTTTATTCTTATCCATTTGTTTCCTTTGATTTTGTAATCCGTCAATGTTATTTATATTGCTACTAATGTTTAGTTTAAGAGCTATGAACTAATTATTAGCTCAAATGTTATAATGGAACCCTTTGTTAATTTGAATTAAATATATTATCTCTTTGGTTGGAACTATATGGTTTGGATCAATATATTCATACTTAATGATTCTTGCTAAGAAATTAGTGATGATTTTGGTAATCTATATAAAATTGAAAGAAGGATTGTAGATATACACCTTGATATATTGGCATGTGATTATGAGTTGTCTACTTGATTCGACTGTATAATTTGTGTATATGATAGACATATATATGTACACCATGTGTGATCTAATTGAGAACTTATGCTTTAAATCCTTGTCATGGTTAATTCGCATAGACATGTGTATGATTACTGCCTAGCTTGGGTGTTCTTTTCTGTTATATTCCCTATCAGGTGGATCTAGAGAGGATATGTTTGTACATACCTCAGAAGAGGTGTATGAGCACTTGTGTGTTCTCAGTCAAAAAATTGTTGTGACAACTAAAACCATAGAGAGAAGGTTAGGAAGTTCGATGAAACATAGTACACCAGGTGTTTGATAAAATGCCAGTGTGGGGTGAAGTTATGACCTTATCTTGTAGCACCTTCGATACCATTCGTTATCCATTTATTTTCTTTGATAATTAAATATAACTAGATTAATCACACTTCTATTATTCTGTTGTTCGAATAAGACTTAAGTGATACAAAGTCGGTATGATGAGTGGGATTTATACCCGCGAATCGGATCTGTTATTGGTTAAGAAAGTGCTTGATCTTCATAGTTTATATAGCTTTAATATTAGTTTCGTATTATTTTGCTTAATCTATGTGTTGCAGGGCTTATTAGGTCTTTTCCAGCTTACAAGGGTAAAACTGTCAATTTTCCTACATTGGAACTACAACGCCTACGCCAAGCTTAAACCTAGCGCTGCAATGCCCCTAACTAGCTAACTATGACATCATCACAGCGTTGTAGCGCCCCAGATCCTTTATAAACTGGAAATGCTTAGCCACTTATCGACCTAATGTGTTGACTCACCGCCGCTTGGCATGGCTCCAAGGCTTAATCTTGGTGGCTATAGCCACCTCCGATTCCAGCATAAGAAATTTGGTTTTGACCTAGCTAAATAAAGAAACACATGGATACAAAAGGGGGGGGGGGGGGTCAACCTCCTTATAAAGATCTCTCATTATCCCCTTATGGAACTTAATTTTCTCTCTCTTTTGTAATTTTCTCTCCATTTCCTTATAGTTTATGTTTGTACATTTAGTTTAGGTAGATTAGGGGGATGTTTGGTATTCCTTAAAGCACAAGAGTAGCCAGCAATACAGATTACAGAGCTTGAAAGGATTGGAATTCTTGGAGACTGAAGAAGCTTTTACAGAGTTTATTCTTATCCATTTGTTTCCTTTGATTTTGTAATCCATCAATGTTGTTTATATTGCTACTAATGTTTAGTTTAAGAGCTATGAACTAATTATTGGCTCTAAGGTTATAATGGAACACTTTGTTAATTTGAATTAAATATATTATCTCTTTGGTTGGCACTATATGGTTTGGATCAATATATTCATGCTTAATGATTCTTGCTAAAAAATTAGTGATGATTTTGGTAATCTATATGAAATTCAAAGAAGGATTGTATATTTATGTGAGACCCCAGATTTTATGAATAAATATTTAATTTTCTCGAAATAATTGTTTTATTTTATTGTGTGGATTTGATATAATGTTATAGTTGTGGATAGTATTTACAAATTTTGCAAAGTATGCTAGTTGTTGTATAATATTCGATTGGTCAGGGAATATTAGTTTTAACAGGGAATATTGTACGACGGCACAATCATTGGTGGATCCCACAACAGAAGTATTATCGTAGTTAGAAAATGACAAAATTATCTTTTTATAAAAATAACGGCGGAGGTGTTACCGTTAAAACTGTTGAACTACCTGGTAGTAAAAGTACAGTAATACGCGTGGTTGCATAGTAGCACTCCATATTGATTATTGATGCTTACGTGAGAAGTCACTCAATTATATTCAATTATTGCTACAGTAATTTCTGTATCATATCTCTCATATTATTGATTCAATTATTGTTATAGTATCATCTGCATAATATGATAAATTATTAAATCAATAATTGAGACGGCAAAGTTATTCATATTATTATTGGTAATATTGACAATGTCTAGAAGTTCTGTCAAAGGAGAGGTTTGGTCACCTAATTGCGCGCCAATAAGGAGAAATCCTTATCGGAAAGTCCCCTCTTTCCTGGGAACGACCTGGTTGTTAAATATTGTGAATTATAATATTAATGATGAATAAGTTCGTGTTAATTAAAGATGAATTTTATAGTTCCATTGTGTTGGAAATTATTTGTGTTAGTGGAAATCGACACTTGTTTCGATAATAATTGATATCTGGAGGTTATATTGTTCAACCGGGTATTCGGGGCACTTTTCGTGTCAAAGTACTATTTACGAGTTACTATTCACAAGTTACTATTCATGAGTTACTATTCACGAGTTACTATTCATGAGTTACTATTCACGAGTTACTATTAATGGGGTACTATTCACCCGTAAGATATATTTCTTTTCGGTCCAAATCATTTTTGGGTACAATATTATTCCATGAGGAGATGTGCTAATTTTTCAGACCGTTGGTTGAAGATATAATAGTAAATCAATATGGACCGCTGGTGGAAAGTTATAATAGTAAATCAATATGGATCTATGGTTTAAAGTTTTAATAGTAAATCAGTATGGACCGTTGTTTTAAGTTTTAATAATAAACCAATATGGACCACCCGTTTAAAAGTAAATCAATCTGGACCGTTCATGAATTAGTTACTATTCAGTCCATTCTCCTATAAATAAAAGCTCATTCCTTCATTATTTCTTACGAATTCACTGAAACTCTAGAGAGAAAGAAGAAAAGTATTCTGCTACTTCACTACTCCAATATCCGCTTTTCTAAGGGTAGGGATATTATTTGTCATATTCTCCGTAGTAGGGGTATTCTTTCTTTCTTATTCATGAAGAGAACTTCATTATTCCATTCTTATTATATTACATTGGAATAACCTATACTTGGTGAAATTCTTCCGTTATTCCATTCTTATTATTTTGTTGAATAACTGTTTATGCCAAGTACCGCATACATGGTGAAATTCTTCTAGTATTCCGTTCTTTATTATTCGTCGTAATATCATGTCGTCAAGTAAATACTTTCTGTGGGACCTAGTTCCATTATTTATTATTATTCATCGAATATCCTTTCGCAAGCGCTTACGCCTGGGACTGGTTCCATTATTTATTATTCCTTCGGAATATCCCATGCATCGTATGCGTTCTTGGGACGGGTTCCATTATTTATTATTCTGTTGGGAATAACCTGTCTGTGCAGTCTATCGCAAGCATGGTGAATCCTTCTGTTATTCCACTCTTTATTATTCTGTTGGAATAACCTGTCTATGTGGATTACCACATGCATGGTGAATGATCATTCGTATTCATTCCTTATTAAATTGTGGAAATGATCTGTCTACGTGGATTACCGCATGGCGGGTGAAAATCCATTTGCAGTTTCATATATTCTATTATACTCAGTTGGTTAAAGCTTTGGCTACTATACTCCATGAAATTAGTGGAATATCCTTGATATTTTCACTTTATCTAGTATCTTTTCATGGAAATATTCTTCTGAGCATTCTTGAATTTTACTGCACAAAGCAGTATCATGTTGACAATTTGGACGTTATTGAGTTCAGGATAAATTAACTTATAAATCTTTAAAATTTATTCTTGAACTTGTTTTATTGAATTGTCATTATCCTCATGCTTATATTATGTTGAAAGTCATCTTTGGCTTACGTGTATAGATGGACTTGGTATGATTATAACCAGGGATTATTCGGTATAATCATGACTGTAATGTGATGAATGATGTGGTAAAAGTCCGTATTGGCTTGTAGTTCATTGGTGGACAGTTGTTGGTATGATTATGACCAGGGATTATTCGGTATAGTCATGACCATTGACGATTACATGAATATCCTTGGCCGTGGAGTAGGGATGATTTGATTTTATTTATTAAGTTGAGTCTCAGCAATAAAAGTGATGAAAACCCTTTTAAATCCTAGAAGATAGTAGATTTTATTCTCTACTTGACTCTTCTAATGGATTCCTTGTTCCGCTGCAGTTAAATTTGATGTTTGTTATATTTAATCAGTTTAACACCGTTGAAGGCTAATGATAATTTATTCTGCATTTTCTTAGTCATAATATTTCTTACTGGGCTAGTTGAACTCACCCTTTCTTTCACTGTTCTCTTCAGGAAATGAGAACGTAGCTGGGACTAGTCGGGGAACAGAGTGATGGTCCTAGATGGTACATTAGTAGTCCTCACTATTCTGTGAAATAGTGTGATAATAAATGTAATGAGGACTCCATTGAGTGTGGATATTGTCTAGATGACAATATTTGTATTAAAACTCACAGTCTATGTTTTTTCGTATTTTACACGACTGTTGTATAATTAAGTTGTATTTGTATTCAGTACGATGTATCTGGCGGCCCAAGATGGGTGATGTATACTTGTTTTGGGGGCGTCACAGTTGGTATCAAAACTTAGGGATATGATCCCTGGCTGAGATGTGAGACAAAAACTAGGAGGGGAGAGACGGGGAATTCCTTTGCTAGTATGACCTACCTAAGTTTATTTGGTATTTAATTGGTCAGTCAGAGTATATAGATAATATGTGACATGTTAATTAACCCTTGTTTTGTGGCAATATTTGATAATGGCATCCGAAAATGTTGGGATAAGAAATGAAGCACATGAGACCGTTGAGTCACCAACGATCAATATCCAGGATAATGTGCAACAGGAAGACAATAATCCTCAGGTAAATAATAACACCGATGAAATGATGAACGATGGGATGTTCAGAGGCTTTATGGAATTCATGCAACATCAGGCAAGAGAGACTCCTGTTCATAATGCATATGGAAACAATGGCAACCCGCGGTCGGTCACCGCTAAGCAGTTCAAGGAGCTGGGACCACGGGAGTTTTTGGGAAAGCCAGAACCACTTAAGGCGGAGATGTGGTTAAAATAGATCACCAAGATATTTGATGTCTTGGGATTCTCCGAGGAGAAAAAGGTTCCCTTTGCCACCTTTATGTTGCATGAAGAAGCAGATTATTGGTGGGAATCTGTAAAATGTACCCAGCCTGACGCACTCAAGATGTCTTGGGAGAAGTTCCAAGAGCTGTTCAACGACAAGTACTTTCCTGAAAGTATTCATCACATGAAGGAGGTGGGGTTTATCAAGTTGGAACAAAACAATATGACCGTGTCGTAGTACGAGGCTAAGTTTGCCGAGTTATCCTGATTTGCATCCCATTTGGTCGATAATGAGGAGCGAATGACGCGAATGTTTCTAAGAGGTTTGAAACCCGATATACGTCAATACCTCATTTCTCACAAACTTTGTTTATATTCAAATGTTGTGAATAAGGCTCAGTTATTGGAGCGCGATAATGATTCAGTACAACCAAAAGGTAACGACCAACAACACGATAATAATCGTACCAGTGGCAATGGCCATCGGAACAATGATAACCATCGTGGGGGAAATTATCACGCCAAGAATGGTAACCACTTCGGTGGTAATCATGGCCAAGATAATAGAAGTGGAAATTTTAAGAAGAGAAGGTTCAATAATGATGGAAAGACGTCAGCACCAGCACCTGTTGTTAAGGAAGGAGAACAACCGTCGGTCGTATGTTACAAATGCGGAGGGGAGGGACACATCAGTCCAAACTGTGCGATGCAGTACAAGGCATGTTATAATTTCGAAAAAAAAGGTCACTTAGCCCGATTTTGTCGTGCACCAAAGTCAAGTCCAGCTGGGACGGTGGCACCAAAGGCGGATACGGACAAAACAAAGTCGGTGGTTTCAGGAAGAGCATTTTTCGTGACTTCTCAAAAAGTGAGTAACCCGAACGAAGTTAGCACGCAAGTTAGTTAATTATAAATTTTACGATGTCTATACCTTATTAGATACCGGTTCTACCCATTCTTTTATCTCTCTTGCTTGCGCTCAACGTTTAAATTTGACTTCGAAGAAATTAGACTTTGACTTATTGGTTGAAACTTCGATAGTAGAAACCTTCGTTACCTCCACTGTTTATAGATCTTGTTGATTCAAATCGACACTTTCACGTTACCTGTCGATCATATCTCTTTGAAAATACTTGCCTTTGATGTGATTTTAGGAATCGATTGGTTAACTACTCATCATGCTTTTCATAAGGTTGTTAGCTTTCATATTCCTAACCAACCTGTTATGCGAATTCAAGCAACCAAACCACTAAAGTCAATCATTGTCATATTAAGCCATAAGTAAAGAGCCTCGGTCCTTTCTTTGTTGACTTCCTTGTGTGAAATGCACCGAAGCCAGACTTTCTATAGGCGACGTCGTGAATGACGATGACAAGTTGATAGGTATCAATGTGACGTACTATCCTAGTCTTGGATAAGGGTCACAGTTTTGAATGATATTTCTATTGTCAATAAATTTTTTGACGTATTCTTGAAGACTTCTTAGCCTACCCCTAGAGCATGAAATCGAATTTTGTATTGACCCCAGTACAAAACCCATTTCTAAAACCCTCAAATATTTTCCTCACCCAAAACGAATGTGTAATGTGCCAAAGACGTTGGCTCGAGCTGTTGAAGATTACGATCATATCATTCAATACCATTGTGGAAAAGCGAACGTGGTAGCTGACGCGTTGAGTAGAAGATCGTATGCGTTTACAAGTGTGAATATACGAACCCCCGTGAAGATAACGAATATACGAGTAGAATCGACTTTAATCGATAAAGTTAAAGCCGCTCAAGCTATACACCCGGAGCTGATGAATGTGAAGAATTAAGAAGGTTCAAGAGGGCGTTATTCTAGAAGCAAGAATAAATGAAGAGAGAAAATCTCAACCCTCGATTTTATTGACCCATTTGAAATCCTTGATCGAGTAGGAACTGTGGCCTATAGACTCATTTTACTGCCAAGTATGTCGCGTGTTCATAACGTTTTTGACGTATCGATGTTACGTAAATATGTGGACGACCCGAACCACATTATTGAATTAAAACTAGACGAGATAGTAGAAGATTTAACGTATGAAGAGATATGTGTTAAAATCTTGGATAAGAAGGATCGTATTAAACACTCAAAGGTTATTCCTCGAAATAATTTTTTTATATTATGGTATGGATTTGATATAATGTTATAGTTGTGGATAGTATTTACAAATTTTGCAAAGTATGCTAGTTGTTGTATAATATTCGATTGGTCGGGGAATATTCATTTTAACAGGGAATATTGTAAGACGGCACAATCATTGGTGGACTCCACAACAGAAGTATTGTCGTAGTTAGAAAATGACAAAATTATCTTTCTATAAAAATAACGGCGGAGGTGTTACCGTTAAAACCGTTGAACTACCATTAGTAAAAAGTACGAAGAATACGCATTGGTAGCATAGTAGCACACGGTATTGATTATTGATGCTTACGTGAGAAGTCACTCAGTTATACTCAATTATTGCTACAATAATTGCTGCATCATATCTCTCATATTATTGATTCAATTATTGTTATAATATCATCTGCATAATATGATATACTATTAAATCAATAACTGAGACAGCAAAGTTATTCATATTATTATTGGCAATATTGACAATGTCTAGAAGTTCTGTCAAGGAGAGGTTTGGTCACCTAATTGTGCGCCAATAAGGAGAAATTCTTATCGAAAAGCCCCCTTTTTCCTGGGAACGACCTGGTTGTTAAATATTGTGAATTATAATATTAATGATGAATAAGTTTATGTTGATTAAAGATGAATTTTATAGTTCCATTGTGTTGGAAATTATTTGTGTTAGTGGAAATCAACACTTGTTTCGATAATAATTGACGCCTGGAGGTTATATTGTTCAATCGGGTATTCGGGGCACTTTTCGTGTCGGAGTACTATTCACGAGTTACTATTCACGGGGTACTATTCACCCGTAAGTTCTTTTTGGTCCAAATCATTTTTGGGTACAATATTATTCCATGAGGAGATGTGCTAATTTTTCAGACCGTTGGTTGAAGATATAATAGTAAATCAATATGGATCGTTGGTGGAAAGTTATAATAGTAAATCAATATGGATCGCTGGTTTAAAGTTTTAATAGTAAATCAGTATGGACCCTTGCTTTAAGTTTTAATAGTAAACCAATATGAACCGTCCGTTTAAAAGTAAATCAATCTGGACTGTAACGCCCGAGAAAATCAAATTTTTATGACAATTAAATTTTTATTTGATTATGTGAATTAAATGAATTTAATTGATTTCTTTATGAGTAAGCTATGTGAAGGTCGTTCTATGACCTAAAATGTGCTAACGTAGTTAGTATTCTGGCTACGTGTTAGAAATAGTTGTTTGAAATTTCCAAGACGATAATAATTGTTTTCTGAGAAATTTTCGTAAAAACACTATTCATCCATTTCTGTTCGGGGAATTATTTTGAAATTCTGGGAAACGCGTAATGATAGAATATCATGACGAGTTAGAATATCTGATAATATTTCATTTATGGAAAATGCAGTTTTCGCCTGCGGACTTAAAACCTAAAGGTTGAGTATATTGATTTTCGAGAAGGAAATAATATGTGTAGAAGGAATGGCGTTAGGTTTAATTCAAGTGTTATACAATTGGTGATGCTAGTTAGTATTTATGTATAATACGTTGAGTAAATACGAGGTACAATACGATTATTGTACGTATGGTATACAAAGGGAATACGTGAATTGTACGTGTAGGATACGATACGTATCATAGGATTAATCTATGTATCAATGAGTAATTCACTTGTATTGGATTATGATTAGCCCAATCAATTGAATGACTAAGCCAAATGAGATGGATGGGTTAAGTCCAAGTCAAGGCCCAATGTTTATTTAGTTAAGCCCAATTCATTAAAATTGAACCGTGGGCCAAACCGGTGGGTCACCCAATGGGTAAAACCCATGGGGCAACCCATGGGTGTCACAAAAGGAGGTGGGCCGGCCACGTTGGTGTGGAAGCTAAGCATAAGGCTTGGTCACCAAGTGTTTTACTTGGTGACCACACATGAATAGTAAGGAGGTGGTGTTTATTGACCATTATTCCCTCCATTCTAATTTCCAATAAATATGAGGCTAGGTTGCTTCATTTGTGAGTTTTTCAACTTGCCAACCTATATCATTTGAGAGAGAAAAGAGAGCTAGACTTATAAGTCCTTCACTTGGGAAGCTTTAACCTTTATTCTTCCAAGAGATTTTTAAGAAACTTAAGGTAATACTTCTTGTTCTTCATTTTGCATCTCTTTTTGATTTTTCTTTTGTATTGGAGAATCATAGATGGGTGGTATATTCCTTGTATGAGAGATTAAAGATGACTTACCATAGATTCAATCTCTATAAGTCATGAGATTATAAGGATCATAGGGTTTGAAATAGTTTTGAACCATGAAAATATTGGTAGTTGAGATCGATCGTGTATAAACAATTGGACTCCATCAATCCGCTAGTAGTTGCATCTTGTTTGAGTAGGATGTAGATATGAAGTTCATGGAGTATTCCATGTGATTTGGCCTAGAGAACCCTAGTAACGAAGATATGGTGAATTTGACGGAAATAGACGTTAAACGTCGAAAACGTATAAATTCTGGATTGGTAGTCGAAAGTTACCATGAGACTTGAAAATGTTGGTTTTCAATGTCAACACGTGAGATAGGGTGATTAAGAGTTGTGGGTTTGAGAATCGTCAGATTCCGACTTAGAACGAAGAAAACGAGCATTGAACGCTCATTAACGTTTACGAACGTATATAAAATGAACTCAATAGTGAATTTTGAGTTAACGGATTCGAAAGTGTTGAATTCTTATATGAACGTGTAGGGTATGTCATTTATGACGTGTAGGCTTTTGAACGGACCAAATCGGGCTTATAACGAAGAAGTTATTACCGGGAAATTCACATGATTTTCAAAATCCGAGAATTTGGTATCGAGGTTCAATCGCCAAGCTACCGATTTAGTGTAAAAGCCACGCCGCGCCGTTATAGAAAAAAAAAAAAAAAGAAGGTTGAAACTCGCCAGCAGTGAGAGTTTGTTCATGGACTCACGCCGCACTGATGCCAAGTCCGCAAAACCTTCGAGAGTGAAAGCCACAACACCACTAGAATGCTTCGATGTCGCTTCCAACGCGAGTTCAAAGGTTTTGATAGTAACTTAGGTTTTGAAATTCATTATTTTAGGGACCTACTTGAGTTGAGTTTATATACTCAAAGAAAGTACAAAGACTAATCCTATATTACCTATACTAAGGTATAGAGTATGAAACTTAGGAATGTAATGCATGTTAACAAGATATGTATAAATGAATAAAGTTGGTACCTTTATCAACGATGTTCAAGTCCACGGTTAATAAACGTCAATAGAGAGTGATACACCGGATTTAAGGGTAATAAGTCATGTTGACTTTAATAAAGATATTAAGTTAACACAGACATAGAAGAGAAAGAAGCTTGTAGGAACAATGTGAATAGTTATTTGATAGCTAATTATAGTGGGCTATGCGAATATATCATATAGATTCTGTAAAGGCTGTGGTCAGTTGAGTAAGTTATTTGAAGACGCTGAAAGGAAAGTTTTCTTAACGCTTGTCTAACTTCAATGTTAGCCAAGTTTTATGTGATTCGTTGCACTGAATTGCAAGACTTGTTTTAAAGAAAGGGTCGATGCCAGATTTTAACTCGGCTAGACTATTCGTAAGATATAGATTGATTATTATTAATATCATTCTATATAGAAATGTTAACGCTATCCTATGCCAAGTAATTGGTACGGACGTGAAGGTAAGGTTTGTCTATGAACAAAAAAAAGTATTTTTCATCGATTATCGATGGGCACGCGAAGTTTGTTAAAAATATTAAACGTAAATACGCTTAATGAATGTAGTGTTGATCAACATAGAGTACTATAAGTCGATCACCTAGAAGTGCTCGTAAGTTATACTGATGAATGGCCTTAGTGTCGTGGACTCCTTTTCAAGTATGAAAACTAAAATTTAATGTTCATGGTCTATCGACCCGCCTCGTAATTCCTAATCTATTCTATACTTTGGGAATTGATGTTATGAATCGTTAAAGTATTATTGATTCGTAATACTTCATAACTATTATTCGCTTATGTTGGAATTGTTATATAATTCATGAATGTGGTATTCTGTTATCCTCGATTAAACTTGTTTGAAATGTCATGCTCACTTCTTGCTTGAATTATATAACCGCAGCTAAAGATGAACGATCGTGAATGCCAAGAATGATAAAGGCAAAGCTAAGATGGATGCTTAGGCATTGGTAATAGTTTAGTAAGTTTGTATGTATTATACATTATGAACAATGAATGATGTAACCCAGGTTTATGAACCTAGGAAGGATTATACTTTGATTGTAATAAGAAGATAGTAATTACTTTCATTTTGTTGTATTTCAATGGAATGATTGTATGGATGTTAAGACAAAGGAGCACCATCTGTCGGGTTGGAAGATACCCCGAATTTGGGGCGCCACAAAGTTGGTATCAAAGCCTTAGGTTATAAAACTTAAGGGGGAAAACCTTAGGCTAATAACCTCGTAAGGAAGGTAAAGTCCGAGGAATGAAATTCAAGTCCATTGAATTAAGAAGATATTGAGATAACTCAGTATCCAAAGAATTAAAAGATGAAAATTAATCTTAAAGATATTAAATGTTATTTGTGCTTATACTATTGTGTATTATGTACTAATCAACGTGTTATGTGTTTGTAGATGTCAATCGATAGCTTGATGTTTAGAAACGTGGAAATGATAAGTGAGAACTTAGTTAACCAAGTTGAGATTGTACCAATGCCAGTGGCAGAGGTACCGATAGTTGTACTAGAAGACTAAGACATTGAGGAGTACATCTCTGAGGAGGAAAACTCTGAGGAGACTATGGGATTAGCATCATACCTTAACGAGATGCTAGATGTGGAGGAGAAAATGGAGGTGACATCGATTAACACGGTGTTACCTACTCAAGAGCCAAAGATCTCCGGATGCAACTAGAGCATCAGTATCCGGCGGTGTTGGATAGGAATGTGCATTGCATGCACTCGTAGAGAGGCACGATTGAGGAAATAATCGCTTTATATGAGGCAAAAGAATCTGCAGAGGCGCATTTTGAGTCGAGCACGATGAAAAGTGCTTATGATCGATAAGGCTTATAACTATAAGGATGAGGTCCTCGAGCTACAACATAAACCGGTTGAGAAAGACCGTAAAATAGCTAGGATGTCATACATCCATGAATGCGCTCATGAGGATTTCAAGTCGAAAATTGCTTGTTATTCTATCGAAGTCGCTGCACTCGACATACCATAAGTCGAGATATAGTGTCGATTCGCAAATCGTAAATATAAAAATGATGTTCGACAGTGTTAGTAGATCGCTAGATCTTTTTGGTATATAAGTAGTAACGTAAAACCCTCTTTTGTATAACTAAGGGTAGTCTTTTTATAAATCCCAACTTTTGTAAGAAGGCGATCGCGGGATAGTATGTAATAGCTTTTGGCTAAGGGAACTTGATGTAAATAGTTTTGACTATGAAAGCATATTTATATAATGAAGTTTTTATTTAACATGCTTGTTGTGGTATGAATGGTTGTTGTTAATTTAAAATGATAACCGAGTAGTTAAATAGATAATAACGAAGCTTTATTTATTTAATCATAATTATGCCACGAGAAGGAGACAAACGGAACCAAGAGGCCAAGTCTCATAATGAAAATCGTGGGGGGTCCTAACAACCCTATGCAAGAGTTCGTTAATTTATTAAAAATGCATTTAACCAAGTGGGGGTGGGATTCCTGTAGCTCCTGGGGTAGCAAGAACAACTACCTTTAAGGACTTTAAAAGTGTGGGTCCTCCCGAGTTCGAGGAACGATGGATCCACTAGAAGCCCGTATATGGATTAGAGAGATTGAAAAGGCGTTTGTGATAACAACGAGGTGAGGCGCAAAAGACTTCTTTGCATGACTTACATGATGAAGGGGAAGCCAACCATCGGTGGGAAGCTCACTGTGGTGGGGCTAGGATGAGGTTGTTACGGGGAACAGCTTTAAGAAGGTTTTCTTCGAGAACTATTTCCCTACTAGCATGCATGTGGTAGGATGGAAATTAAGTTCCTAGAACTTAAGCAGGGGATATGATAGCTTCCTCAAAGATGCCGCCAAGTTTAACGAATTGGCGTAGATTTGCTCCACATCGTGGATACAGAGAGAAAGGAAAGGCTACAGATTTGAGCAGGCTTAAAACCCGGCTCTATAAGAGGATATCTGTTTTCCGAAGAGTGCTTCCTACGGGACCATTCTCGAGAAGGCGATAATAAAGCCAAGGTGGTGGTGAGGCTTTATCTCAAAGCACTCACAAAGAGCGTAAAGATTAAGAGTAAGATAGAAGGAGGTATATAAGGTCAAGTTGCCAGCTAAGCAAGCAACTTGCCAAAGAGGAAGAGTTTTAATCCGGGAATATGGGGGTAAAGCAGGAGATCCCAAAAGGAGAACTAAGCATGTAAGACATATGGAAAATCTCACATGGGAGTCTCTGCTTAAAGGGAAAGCAAAGATGCTACAACTGTGTAAGGTGAGGGGCATTTGTCACCCAACCGTGTCCTAACCCTAAGAAAAACCAGGGGTGTTTTCATGTGGGGTCAATGGACCACATGGCAAGAAATCGCCCAAGAAGGGTTTAGAGGGGAATAAGAGTTCGTAGTGGTAAATTAGCCATTATCGGACCAACACCATGGGTAGTACCCTCACCAGACGTTTAATATGATTGTTCAAGATGCGGTTGCATCAACAGATGTGGTAAAGGTATCCTTCCGGCCAATGAGATAAATGCTTATGTGCTATTTGACTCTAAAAGCTACTTATTCTTTTATAGCATGTGAATTTGCTAAGCGATTAGGTTTAATCCTCGAAAAGTTACCTATACCTTTAGACGTTAAGGTAGCAAACGAGGAGATAATCCCCATTGAACATATTCATAAGGATTGTTACGTGGAAATTAGAGGGAATAAGTTATCAGAGATTTGGTACCGATAAGGCTAAAAGAATTTGACGTAATTTTGGTATGGATTGGTTAGTGAACCATAAGGTATTATAGATTGCCATAGAAAAGTGTAAACCTTCTCGCTTTCTAAGAAAACCAAGGTAAAGTGTTCTTCTGTAGTAATTCACCGAGACGCTCTTTGTCAGTTCTGCTTACTGCATGACACAAGCTAGAAGATGTTGAGAAAAGGGTGTGTAGGTTATCTATGCCATGTGGTGGATACCCAAAGAGTGGGAACATCCTTGGATCGATACTATTGTGCAAGAGTTTGCGGATGTATTTTCCGGAGGAGTTACGTGTATTCCACCGGACAGGAGGTGGAGTTTGTAATCGATCCGTTATCGGAACGGCACTCAGTTTCAAGGGCACCATATCGAATGGCGCCAATTGAAATGAAGGAGTTAATGGTTCAATTACAAGAACTATTAGACAGAAGTACATTCAACCAAGTGTGTCTCCTCGGGGAGCACCTAGTGTTGTTTGTAAAGAAGAAGGATGGGTCGTTAAGACTTCAGATCGACTATCGAGAGTCGAACAAGTTAACGATTAAGAATAGATACCCTTTGCCTGTGATCGATGATCTATTTGATTCAATTGAAAGGGCAAAGTATTTTTCTAAAATAGATTTGCGCATCGGGTATCATCGCTAAAGGTGAGGAAGGATGATGTACCTAAGATGGCATTCGTAACTCGTTATGGTCATTACGAAGTTTTTGGTAATGTCGTTTTGGTTGACTAATGCGCCAAATAAAGATTTATGGATATGATGAACAGAGTGTTCAAATAATATTTGGACAAGTTTGTCGAAGTGTTCATTGATGATATTCTAGTCTATTCAAAGATGCCGTAAGATCATTCGAACATTTAAGAATAGTGTTGGAGACACTACGGAAGGAGAAGTTAGTACGCGTAAATTCACAAAGTGTGAATTTTGCTCGAGAGAAGGTGCGCTTTCTAGGCATGTTATCGATAAGGATGGCATTTTCGTAGATCCGGCAAAAAGTAGAAAGAAGTTAACGAATGGGAGCAACCGAAGACGCCAACCGAGGTTCGGAGTTTTACGGGGTTAGCGGATACTATAGAAGGTTCATTCGGACTTTTCTAAATTAGCTACTCGTTAACAACCGACAAGAAAGTCAGTGAAGTATGTGTGGACTGAAACATGTGAGAACAATTTTCAAGAGTTAAAGAAGAGGTTAAGTGAGGCACCGGTATTGTCATTACCAGAAGATATAGGGAATTTTGTAGTGTATAGCGATGCTTCACATAAAGGATCGGGTCATGTGCTCACGCAAAGATGGCAAGGTCATCACAGATGATGCGTCACGTCAATTGAAGGATTATGAGAAGGTCTATCCTACTCATGACCTGGAATTGGTAGCTGTAGTTTTTGCCTTAAAGATATGGAGACATTATCTTTATGGTGAGAAATGTGAGATATACACGGACCACAAAAGTCTGAAATATATCTTCACACAGAAGGAGTTGAACATGAGATAGAGAAGGTGGTTAGAGTTAATAAAAGATTATGATTGTGATATTTTATATCATTCGGGGAAAGAAAATGTAGTAGCCGATGCGCTAAGTAGGAAGGGTAGAGAGAAATTATCAATGTTAACAACTCAAAATGACTTGGTAACAGCGATGGCAACAATGGAGCTAGAAGTTAAGTTACCGGAGGAAGCGGTAGAGATGTTATTTTCCATGGAAACCCAACCTACCATAGTGGAGCGGGTTAGGGGAGTACAATTGAGCAATGAGGAGTGCAAGCAGATGAAAAAAAAGAAGAAGAAGACGAAGAAAAGATCGAGTATAACCTCGATAAGGAGGGATTACTTCATTTTGAGGGAAGAATTTGGGTTCCTAATGATCCCGAATTAAAAGAAGAAATTATGATGGAGGCCCATAGTTCGAGGTACTCGATACATCCCTAAGAGTACTAAGATGTATCAAGACCTTCGTCGTAACTTTTGGTGGCCGAATATGAAGAGGAGATAGCGAGAATATGTTAAGTAGGTGCTTAACTTGTCAAAAGTTAAGGTGAACATCAACGATCGAGAAGCGGGTTGTTACAACCGCTAGAAATTCTAGAGTGGAAGTGGGAACACATCACGATGGACTTTGTGGTGGGACTTCCAACAACCAGAAAAGGATACGATGTTATTTGGGTGATAATGGATCAATTGACGAAATCGGCTCATTTTCTACCAATAGGAGTTAGGTATAACCTAGATTAGTTAGCTAAGTCGTATGTCAAGGAAATTATTTCCGCACATGGAGTACTGTTTGATCAGGTCGATCGTGATCCACGATTCACATCGAACTTTTGGAGAAGTTTGCAAAAGAGCAAATGGGAATGCGCTTAAGATCGAGTACTACGTATCATCCTCGACGGATGGTCGAGTGAGCGAACAATTCAAACGCTTTGAAGATATGTTAAGATCTTGCGTTATGGATTTCAAAGGGAGTTGGGATTTAATTTCTACCGTTGGTCAGGAATTTTCGACAACAATAGTTTTCACGCTAGTATAGGCATGCCGCCTTACGAAGCGTCAGATGGGAGGAAGTGCCGAACTCCATCAGGTTGGGATGAGGTGGGTGAACGCTCGGATGTTGGGACCTCGAGATGGTTCAGCAGACTACTATACATGGTAGAGTTAATACGTACTCGATTAGTTGCGGCTCAAGATCTAAGAAAAGAAGTATGCAGATCCTCACAGAGAGAATAGAGAATTTGATGTAGATCTTTTGTTTTTCCGAAAGTATCGCCTTAGAAAGGGAAGATACGTTTTGGAAAGAAAGGAAGTTAAGTCCAAGGTTTGTAGGACCTTTTGAGATTTTAAAAAAGGATAGGGAGGTAGCGTATGTAGTAGCGCACTTACCTCCGAGAGATGGAACGATTCATAATGTGTTTCATGTGTCAGTGTTGCATCTTTATAAACCGGACTATAAACACGTGATAGATTATGAATCTATTCAGATAGAGAAGGACTTGTCCTATGAGGAACTTCCAATTCAAATTATTGATAGGAAGGAACAAGTTTTAAGAAATAAGGTAATACCTTCAGTGAAGGTGTTATGGAGAAACCACAATGCTGAAGAAGCAACGTGGGAGCTCAAAAGTAAAATGAAGGAAGATTTTCCTCATTTGTTTATGTAATTATAAGCTAAGATTCTGGGGACAGAATCCTTATAAGGGGGAGAGAATGTAACGCCCGAGAAAATCGGATTTTTATGACAAATTAAATTTTATTTTATTATGTGAATTAAATGAATTTAATTGATTTCTTTGTGAGTAAGCTATGTGAAGGTTGATCTATGACCTAGAATGTGCTAACGTGGTTAGTATTCTAGCTACGTGTTAGAAATAGTTGTTTGAAATTTCCAAGACGATAATAATTGTTTTCTGAGAAATTTCCGTAAAAACACTATTCATCCGTTTCTGTTCGAGGAATTATTTTGAAATTCTGGGAAACGTGTAATGATTGAATATCGTGACGAGTTAGAATATCTGATAATATTTCATTTATGGAAAGCGCAGTTTTCGCCTGCGGATTTAAAACCTAAGGGTTGAGTATATTGATTTCCGAGAAGGAAATAATATGTGTAGAAGGAATGGCGTTAGGTTTAATTCAAGTGTTATACAATTGGTGATGCTAGTTAGTATCTATGTATAATACGTTGAGTAAATACGTGGTACAATACGATTATTGTACGTATGGTATACAAAGGGAATACGTGAATTGTACGTGTAGAATACGATGCGTATCATAGGATTAATCTATGTATCAATGAGTAATTCATTTGTATTGGATTATGATTAGCCCAATCAATTGAATGACTAAGCCCAATAAGATGGATGGGTTAAGTCCAAGTCAAGGCCCAATGTTTATTTAGTTAAGCCCAATTCATTAAAACTGAACCGTGGGTCGAACCGGTGGGTCACCTAATGGGTAAAACCCATGGGGAAACCCATGGGATGTCACAAAAGGAGGTGGGCCGGCCACCTTGGTATGGAAGCCAAGCATAAGGCTTGGTCACCAAGTGTTTTACTTGGTGACCACACATGAATAGTAAGTAGGTGGTGTTTATTGACCATTATGCCCTCCATTCTAATTTCCTATAAATATGAGGCTAGGTTGCTTCATTTGTGAGTTTTTCAACTTGCCAACCTATATCATTTGAGAGAGAAAAGAGAGCTAGACTTATATGTCCTTCACTTGGGAAGCTTTAACCTTTATTCTTCCAAGAGATTTTTAAGAAACTTAAGTTAATACTTCTTGTTCTTCATTCTCCATCTCTTTTTGATTTTTCTTTTGTATTGGAGAATCATAGATGGGTGGTATATGCCTTGTTTGAGAGATTAAAGATGACTTACCATAGATTCAATCTCTATAAGTCATGAGATTATAAGGATCATAAGGTTTGAAATAGTTTTGAACCATGAAAATATTGGTAGTTGAGATCGATCATGTATTAACGATTGGACTCCATTAATCCGCTAGTAGTTGTATCTTGTTTGAATAAAATGTAGTTATGAAGTTCATGGAGTATTCCATGTGATTTGGCCTAGAGAACCCTAGTAACGAAGATATGGAGAAATTTACGGAAATAGACGTTAAACGTCAAAAACGTAGAAATTCTGGATTGGTAGTCGAAAGTTGCCGTGAGACTTGAAAACGTTGGGTTTCAATGTCAACACGTGAGATAGGGTGATTAAGAGTTGTGGGTTTGAGAATCATCGGATTATGACTTAGAATGAAGAAAACGAGCATTGAACGCTCATTAACATTTATAAACGTATATAAAATGAACTCAATAGTGAATTTTGAGTTAACGGATTCGAAAGTGTTGAATTCTTATATGAACGTGTAGGGTATGTCATTTATGACGTGTAGGCTTTTGAACGGACCAAATCAGGCTTATAACGAAGAAGTTACTACCGGGAAATTCACAAGTTTTCAAAATTTGAGAAATTTGAAATCGAGGTCCTGCGCGTGCATGACGCTTGACGTAGTGTAAAAAGCCATACCGCAGCAAATAGCCAATTATGGCGTAAAAAAAAATAAAAATAAACTGGAGACTCTGTACGCAGTCATGAGAGTTTGTTCATGGACTCGTACCTGCAGCGCCAAGTCCCGCAAAACCTCTCGGAGAATGGGCCGCAATACCACTAGAATGCTTTCGATGTCGCATGCAAACATGAAGTCAAAGAGTGTTTTGATAGTAACTTAGGTTTTGAACTTCGATTATTTGAGACCTACTTGAGTTGAGTTTATATACTCAAAGAAAGTACAAAGACTAATCCTATATTACCTATACTAAGGTATAGAGTAGTATGAAACTTAGGAATGTAATGCATGTTAACAAGATATGTACAACGAACAAAGTTGGTACTTTATCAACGATGTTTGGAGTCCGGTTAATAAACGCCAATAGAGTGATACACCGTGATTTAAGGGTAATAAGTCATGTTGACTTTAATAAAGATATTAAGTTAACACACATATAGAAGAGAAAGAAGCTTGTAGGAACAATGTGAATAGTTGTTTGATAGCTAATTACAATTGTGCATATGTGAATATATCATGTAGATTCCGTAAAGGCCGTGGGTCATTGAGTAAGTTATTTGAAGACGCCGAAAGGCAAGTTTTTTAACGCTTGTCTAACTTCAATGTTAGCCAAGTTTTATGTGATTCGTTGAATCGAATTGCAAGACTTGTTTTAAAGAAAGGGTCGATGCCGATTTTAACCTGGCTAGACTATTCGTAAGATATAGATTGATTATTATTCATATCATTCTATATAGAAATGTTAACGCTTATCCTATGCCAAGTAATTGGTACGGACGTGAAGGTAAGGTTTGTCTATGAACAAATAAAAGTATTTTTCATCGATTATTCGATGGGCACGCTTAGTTTGTTAAAAAATATTAAACGAAATACGTTTAATGAATGTAGTGTCGATCAACATAGTAGTACTATAGTCGAACACCTAGAAGTGCTCGTAAGTTATACTCTGGATGAATGGCCTTAGTCTTTGTGGACTCCTTTTCAAGTATGAAAACTAAAATTTAATGTTCATGGTCTATCGAATTCTGCCTCGTAATTCCTAATCTATTCTATACTTTGGGAATTAATGTTATGAATCGTTAAAGTATTATCGATTCGTAATACTTCATAACTATTGTTTCGCTTATGTTGAATTGTTATATAATTCATGAATGTGGTATTCTGTTATCCTCGATTAAACTTATTGAGTGTCATGCTCACTTTTTCTTGAATTATATAACCGCAGTTAAAGATGAACATACTGTGAATGCCAAGAATGATAAGGGCAAAGCTAAGATGGTTGCTTAGGCATTGTGTAATAGTTTAGTGAGTTTGTATGTATTATACATTATGAACAATGAACAATGTAACCGGTTTATGAACCTGGGAAGGATTATACTTTGATTGTAATAAGAAGATAGTAATTACTTTCATTTTGTTGTATTTTAATGGAATGATTGTATGGATGTTAGTACAGTGGTGTACCATCTGTCGTGTTGGAAGATACCCGAATTTGGGGGCGTCACATGGACCGTTCATGAATTGGTTACTATTCAGTCCATTCTCCTATAAATAGAAGCTTATTCCTTCATTATTTCTTACGAATTCACTGAAACTCTAGAGAGAGAAACTATAGAGAGGAAGAAGAAAAGTATTCTGCTACTTCACTACTCCAATATCCAGTTTCTTCTAAGGTAGGGGATATTATTTGTTGTACTCGTAAGGGGTATTCTTTCTTTGTTATTCATGAAGAGAACTCCTGTTATTCCATTCTTTATTATTCTATTGGAATAACCTGTATATGCGGGATACCCTATACTTTGTGAAATTCTTTAGTTATTCCATTCTTATTATTCTGTTGGAATAACCTATTTATGCGAAGTACCGCATACATGGTAAAATTATTCTAGTATTTCGTTCTTTATTATTCTCGCCGGAATATCGTCTGCATGCGTTTACATGGGACGGGTTCCATTATTTATTATTCTCGTGAATATCCCGTGCACGTGCATTTACGTGGGACTGGTTCCATTATTTATTATTACATTGGGAATAACATGTATCATGCGATCTATCGACGCATGGTGAATCCTTACATTATTCCATTCTTTATTATTCGTTGGAATAACTCCGTCATATGGATTACCACATGAATGGTGAATGATCCTTCGTATTCATTCCTTATTAAATTATGGAAATGATCTATCTACGTGGATTACCGCATGGCGGGTGAAAATCCATTTGCAGTTTCATATATTCTATTATACTCGGTTGGTTAAAGCTTTGGCTTTTATACTCCATGAAATTAGTGGAATATCCTTGATATTTCAAGGCTTCATCCAAAGATCTTTTCATGGAAATATTCTTTTGAGCATTCTTGAATTTTCTCGCACAAAGCGATGATCGTATTGACAATTTGGACGTTATTGAGTTCAGGATAAATTAACGTATAAATCTTTAAAATTTATTCTTGAACTTGTTTTATTGAATTGCCATTATCCTCATGCTTATATTATGTTGAAAGTCATCTTTGGCTTGCGTGCATAGATGGACTTGGTATGATTATGACTAGGGATTATTCGGTATAATCATGACCGTAATGTGACGAATGATGTGGTAAAAGTCCTCATTGGTGTGAGACCCCAGATTTTATGAATATATATTTAATTTTCTCAAAATAATTTTTTAAATATTATGGTGTGGATTTGATATAATGTTATAGTTGTGGGTTATATTTATAAATTTTGCAAAGTACGCAAGTTGTTATATAATATTTGATTGGTCGGGGAATATTCTTTTTGTCGGGGAATATCCGTACGACGGTACAATCATTGGTGGACCGCACAATGGAATTATTGTCGGATTGAGAAAACGATAAAAATACTTTATGAAAATAACGGCGAAAGTTTTACCGTTAAGCTGTTGAAACACACGGTGTTAAAAGTACAAGATGTCTGGCGTGGTTGCATAGTAGCACACGGTATTGATTATTGATGCTTACGTGAGAAGTCACTCAGTTATACTCAATTATTGCTACAGTAATTGTTGCATCATATCTTTCATATTATTGATTCAATTATTGTTACAGTATCATCTGCATAATATGATATATTATTAAATCAATGATTGAGACGGCAAAGTTATTTATATTATTATTTGCAATATTGACAATGTCTAGAAGTTCTGTCAAGGAGAGGTTTGGTCACCTAATTGCGGCTATGATAAAGAGAAATCCTTATCGGAAAGCCCCTCTTTCTTAGGGGGAGCGACACGGTTGTTAAATATTGTGAGTTATAATATTTATGATGAATGTTATTACAATTGAAGTTGTGTTTGGAGTTGAATTTGGAGACGAGGACGTGATATTTGAGTCCGGAATGATGAAATTAGTAAAAATAGTCTATAAACACAAAATTTTTCGGGATTCACTATTTGGTCAAAAATTCAACAGTTGACTTTTTCGGGAAAAGTCAAACTTCAAAATTTCAAAATTTATATTTTTGATAAAAATAGTTTCATTATGTTGGAATTGTTTGTGTTAGTGAAAATCGACATCTATTCCGATGATAATTGATGTCTGGGGGTTATATTGATAAATCGGGTAATTTATCGGATAAATAAGCAATTAATTGCTACTAATTCACATGCTTATATAACTATTTGTTCACATGTGTGTACTATTGAATCACATTCTTTTACTATTAGGGGAGTTGGTGCAAAATTGATAATACTTGCATGACTAAGTTAAAAATGGAGGTATAGATGGAGGTACTATACTGTAATTGTTTTTATCACATGATTAGAACTATTGAGTCACATGATATACTATTTATTCACATTATTTACTATTAGGGGAGTTGGTGCAAGTTTGATAATACTTGCAGGACTAAATTAAAAATGAAGAAAAAGAGGAAGGTATTATACTATAATATTTCGAGCCCCAAAACGTGCAATTATCGAAACTATATTTTCCTATAAATAGAAACTCATTCTTCCTTCATTTCTCACCAATTCACAAAAGTTTTAGAGCAATTATTATAGAGAGAAATTATAGAGAGAAAGAAGAAGAGAAGTTTGCTACCTCACTATTCCAGTATCCAGTTTTTCCATGGTAGGGAATATTATTTGTTGTATTCGAAAGGGGTGTTATTTCTTTCTTTTGTCTTCATGAAGAGAACTTCTGTTATTCCATTCTTTGTTATTATGTTGGAATAACCTATCTATGCGAAGTACCGCATACTTGGTGAAATTCTTCTGTTGGAATATCATGTCTTTGCATTTCTATTTGGACTGGTTCCGTCTTTATTATTACATTGGAATAACTTTGTCAAGTGCGTTCTATCTTGGGACGAGTTCCGTCTTTATTATTCTCGTTGGAATATATCAGATGTATGTGCGTTTCTGTTGGACTGGTTCCGTCTTTATTATTACATTGGAATATCCGCTCATGCATGCTTTTACGTGGGACCGATTAAAATCTTTATTATTTTGTTGGAATACCCTGTCTGTGATTTTTACGCCAGACCTGATTCCGTTATTTATTATTCTGTTGGAATAACCTGTCTGTGCGGTCTATCGCATGCTTGGTGATTTCTTTTGTTATTCCTTTCTTTATTATACTCAGTTGGTTAAAGTTTTGACTTCTATACTCCATGAAATTTGTGGAATATCCTTGATATTTGCGCTTCATCCAGTATCTTTTCATGGAAATATTCTTCTGAGCATTCTTGAATTTTACTCCACAAAGCAGTATCATGTTGACAATTTGAACGTTATTGATTCCTGAATAAATTAATTCTTGAACTTGTTTTATTGAATTATTATGTCATTGTCATCATCCTCATGTTTATATTATGTTGAAAGTCATATGTGGCCTGTAGTGCATAGATGGACTTGGTATGATTATGACCAGGAATTATTCGGTATAATCATAACCATAATGTTACAAATGATGTGGAAAAAGTCCTCATTGGCCCGTAGTGCATTGATGGAAAGTTTTTGGTATGATTATGGCTATGGATTCTCTTCAGCCAAGGGTGCAAAGATGAATTGTTTTATGGCATGATCAGGACCGTTGATGAAAACATGATTATCTTTGGCCCGTATTGCATGAATAATTCGTGGTCGTGATACTAAAGAATATCCTTGGCTATAGTGCAGGGATGATTTGCTGATGTGGATTATTTATTAAGCTGAGTCTCAGCGATAAAAGTGATAAAAAAACCTTTTAAATCATAGAAGATAGTAGATTTTATTCTCTACTTGACTCTTCTAATGGATTGCTTGTTCCGCTGCAGTTAAACTTGATGTTTGTTATATTGTATCAGTTTAACACTGTTTAAGGCTAATGATAATTTATTCTGCATTATCTTAGTCATAATATTTCTTACTGGGCTAGTTGAGCTCACCCTTTCTTTCTTTGTTCTCTTCAAGAAATGAGAATATAGCTGGAACGAGTCGGGGAATGGAGTGATGGTCCTAGATGGTGCATTAGTAGTCCTCACTATTCTGTGAAATAGTGTGATAATAATTGTAATAAGGACTCCTTTTGAGTTTGTATACTCTCTAGTAGACAATATTTGTATTCAAACTCACAGTTTATGTTTTGTCGTATTTTACACGACTATTGTATAATTAGTTTGTATTTGTATTAAGTACCATGTATTTGGCGACTCAGAATAGGTGATGTATTCCTGTTTTGGGGGCGTCACAGTTGGCTTGTAGTTTATTGGTGGACATTTATTGGTATGATTATGACCTGGGATTATTCGGTATAGTCATGACCATTGACAATTACATGAATATCCTTGGCCGTGGAGCAGGGATGATTCAATTTTATTTATTAAGCTAGGTCTCAGAGATAAAAGTGATGAAAAACCTTTTAAATCATAGAAGATAGTAGATTTTATTCTCTACTTGACTCTTCTAATAGATTGCTTGTTCCGCTACAGTTAAATTTGATGTTTATTATATTTTATCAGTTTAACACCGTTGAAGGCTAATGATAATTTATTCTGCATTATCTTAGTCATAATATTTTTTACTGGGCTAGTTGAGCTCACCCTTTCTTTCACTGTTCTCTTCAGGAAATGAGAACGTAGCTGGGACTAGTCGGGGAACAGAGTGATGGTCCTAGATGGTGCATTAGTAGTCCTCACTATTCTGTGAAATAGTGTGATAATAAATGTAATGAGGACTCCATTGAGTGTGGATGTTGTCTAGATGACAATATTTGTATTAAAACTCAAAGCCTATGTTTTGTCGTATTTTACACGACTGTTGTATAATTAAGTTGTATTTGTTCAGTACCTTGTATCTGTGACACCGCCAAACCCAGGTACTTCATTCCCACAGGATTTGGTGTTCACTTGATCAAACATTCATTTCTAACTACCCAATCATAATAGAATTCAATAATAAAAGAAAACCTGCCCATACAGGATTAAACTTAAATAAAAATCTCCCAAGTTATCTAACCTTTAATTACAAACATTCAAATGCGGAAAATTAAATAAACTTTATTACAATCTTTAAATCAAAGTCTGATAATAAAACTATCAAAACTATTACAAGTCTTCATCACTTGTACATTTTTCCCATTCCTTTGCTAGTCGTCGAAGGTTCACCTACCTTCTCTTCTTTAGTTGCAATGAGTTTTTAAATATGCAAGAGTGAGTAAAACAATTGCTCACTAGAAATAACATGGAATCAACAAGAGTATAACAATAATAACTGTCGAAATAGGCTCATCAAAAGTGAATAGTACTCTATCAACAATAATCAGAAACTGAAATCCCAAAATATGGAAAATATACATCACTGAGGGTCATAAGACCATGAACTACGTCCACAGTTGCAAGTAATCTTTCAACTCCAACTTTAACAGTAATAAGACTATAAGGACCTCGTACTTAGGGGGATCGGCCCTACGTACAATGTATTGTGCACAAAAATTTTAACGCTATGCGTAAGTTAACCCCTAATCATAACAATAGGGTTGTTCATCTCAGTATTTAGAGTACAAGTCCGCACCAAAGGAAGTTTGGTTTGGATAAGCTTTCAAGGTAATTTGGAATTCAACGAACATCAACTAAGAAGTAGTTGAATAAATCCAATAACACTATACTATAGAATAATCGTGATTGAATCAATCATAGTAAACTAAAGTCATGCTTTAAGAATAATCTAATAGCATATAATTTGAATAACTATAGCATACCTTTCTTGAACAATACTAAGCCAAGGTTAATTAGAATTGAATACTAAGCATGCATAGAAATTTGAACGATAGAAATGTTCGACATTAGTATATATAGTTGTGCATGCTAAACAACAAGTTAAATACAAGAATAACTTGCTCCAGAATAACTTACATCATTATATTGTAATCGAATTAAAAACAGTAATTGAATTAACAAGATAATAGATTAGAAAACTTGCTCAAAGATAGCTAGATACTTGCACAATTATAAAAATAGAATTAGAGAACTTGCATCGTGCGTAGGTTAAACAATTACTACTCACGTTCACCCCAAGTCCTACACATACCATATGTATTGACAATACACATTACTTACACAAACATTACCTTTATGAGTTACTATATTACTCTTAGTATAGCTACTAACTAAGTTTAAGTTTAAACAACATCACATCTTTTCATGAACATTACTTTTTAGCTTTATTACAACTACTTAAGTGTTCATGTCATTGCACCACATACACATTTACAACTTGATACAACATCCTATTACATGTCCAATATATTATCATTAAGTTATACTAATACAAAAAGGGTTGCACTTGCATTCGCGCATCCCGACGCCCTCCGATTGGCTCCAAATACACAACAATCCTCAAGATGGCCATTTTGACCCATCATAACGATTTCAAATTGAAAACCTTAAAGAATAAAAGTTATAGGCCTATTCGTTCTCTTTCCGAATCATCTTGAATCACCTCAATCGGAGTTCGTATGAAAATGTTGTGGCCATTTTACTATAGGAGGTCAAAATTATCCGACCTGCACCACTTTTCGGTATTTGGGCGCGAGAGACAAGGGTGCCGGAAGTAATGAATTCCAAATACGGGCGTGAATTCCACTATTGGGCGCGAACTTCGGCCTATTTTTTGGTATTTGGGGGCGAAATTTGGCGCTAGGGCTCTGAATTACAGGACACCCAAAACCAGAAACAAAACCAAGCTACTATGTCTTAATTTCTAACACCAATTAACATGTATAACTTATGAAAATTACACATAAACTTCACCAAGCATACAAATACTAAATTAACACAACTTAAACCATTATTCTAGAAAAATTAAATACTAGAATAGCATATTTTAAAACCAAAAACTCCATTTTTGATATTTCTTGACACAGTGAACACTGTAATCATAATGATACACCAATTTGATTCTTTTGAACTAAGTTCTCTATAACAAACTAACTAACATATTCACAGTTCAATTTCACACACTAAATTGATCATCATAATTATTACTTACATAAGCCACATAAGAAATACATATACTGACATTATTTCTTCCTACTGTAAACCCAAAATTTGCATGCGATTATTGTTTAAACACCATATCTAATCACTATAAACATGTATAACCCCCATAACTTAATTACATAACAACAATTCAGAAGAAATAGAATTCACAGAGCCTAGAAAAATTTTATCGTAGAAACCCATATATGCATAATAAGAGTATAGAACATACCTTTTTCTTCTTAACAGAAATCCTTGCTACACACTGGAATTGTTCTTCTCTGCACAAGCTCTCTCTCAAATTCTCTCAAGTCTCAATTCTCTCTATTGCCTAACACAACTAGAATGAAGTTCTGATAGCTAGTATGCGTAACATAAGAAAACACAAACTGATATGGCCTTAATAGCCATCATCAGTTATCAAAATAACGTCTACAACATCAATACGTTATATTTATTATTTTATTATTTTATTTTATTTTATAAATTAGAAATATCAAAAGCCATAAGGCTTGTTTGGCAAACCATTTAAATTTTAAAGAATTTATATCCTTAAGCATTGTTTGGGTAAAACTAGATTAAAACTACTTTAATTTATTTTTAATAACTCCTTATACTATAGTTATTTGTCACACTTTATTTAATCAAGCTTTCATATTTAATTTAATTAATTCAAATAACCATTAATTAAATAATTCATTTAATCACATAACTCAATACAAATAATTAACCATCAACTTGAAATATCAATATAATAATAATTTTCTTAATTCATTAATTATTTATTTAACATATAAATAATTAATCAATTCAAATTAAACAAATATTTATTTAGCAATAAATACACCAATTAAATATTTATATAATTCAATAAATATTTAAAATTACAATTTAAATTTTGGATTGTTACATCCTTCCCTCCTTACAAGGATTCTCATCCCCGAATCACAACTCAAACAAACAAATCGTCACATTCTTCCCTTTTACAAAGATTCATCCCCGTAATCGAAGACACTGATTTAAAAAATAACTCAGGGTAATTCTTCATCATATCAGCTTCGAGTTCCCACGTAGCCTCTTCGACATCGTGGTTCCTCCATATCACCTTCACAGAAGGTATCACTTTATTCCTAAGCACTTATTCTTTCCTGTCGACTATCTGGATAGGAATCTCTTCATAGGACAAGTCTTTCTCAAACTGCAATGGTTCGTACTCAATTACGTGCTTCTAATCAGATTTATACGGTCGTAACACCGACACGTGAAAAACATTATGAATGTTTTGCAATTCTGGAGGTATGAATGACTATCTGGATAGGAATCTCTTCATAGGACAAGTCTTTCTCAAACTGCAATGGTATGTTGTACTCATTCGTAACTGTGTTCCCATACATTCTTGTAGTCTCTTCCAGAAGTTTGATGTGAACCTCAGATCTCTGTCTGACACAATTGACACTGGAACTCCATGACTTGCAACGATCTCTTTAACATATAGTTTTGCCAGCTGATCAAGATTGAATCTAATCTTTATTGGCAAAAGTGTGCGATTTTGTCAATCACATCCACTATCACCCAAATCGCATCGTATCCTTTACGAAGTTGTTGGAAGACCTACCACAAAGTCCATTGTGATATGTTCCCATTTCCATTCTAGTATCTCCAATGGTTGAAGTAACCCGCTTGGTCTTTGATGCTCTACCGACTCTCGACATGTTAAGCACTTTTGCAGCGCATTCTCGCAACGTCTCTTTTCATATTTGGCCACCAAAATGTCATCGCAAATCTTGATACATCTTCGTACTTCGGATGAATCGAATATCTCGAGTTATAAGCTTGATCAAGATGTCTTCTTTAATATCCTGAGTCTTCGTTGGAACCCATATTTGTCCTTCAAATCTCAAAGATCCCCCAGATCAACTTTGTACTTTATTTCTTTTCCTCGACCACACTTTCTCTTATTTTTTCAGATTCCTCATCCCCGCAGTTGAGCATTCTTCACTTTGTCCACCAAAGTTTGATCGGCTTCCATCCGGTATAATTTCTCATCGATTCTATTGGAAATTTGATTTCCAACTCTAACCTTGACATTTCTTGTAATAAGCTCCTCCTTATCGATTAACAACATCAACTTTCCCCGCCTTTCCTACTCAAGGCATCTGCAACCACGTTTGCTTTGCCTGGATGATAAAAAATCTCACAATCATAATCTTTTATCAGTTTCATCCATCTTCTTTGACGCATGTTCAGGTCCTTCTGTGTGAAAATATACTTCAGACTTTTATGGTCTGTGTAAATCTCACATTTCTCTCCGTAGAGATAGTGTCTCCATATCTTCAGAGCAAACACAACCGCCGCCAACTCTAAATCATGAGTCGGATACCCTTTTTCGTAGTCTTTCAATTGTCTTGATGCATACGCGATGACTTTCCCATTCTGCATAAGGACACATCCTAATCCTTTGTGTGAGGCATCACTGTACACCACAAAATTTCCTGTATTATCTGGTAATGACAACACAAGTGCCATACTTAGCTTCTTTTTCAATTCCTAAAAACTTCCTTCACACTTCTTCGTCCAAACATATTTTACAGATTTTCTCGTCAAATTTGTCAATGGAGTAGAAATCCTGGAGATATCCTGGATAAATCGTCTGTAATACCCTGCTAATCCTAAGAAACTTCTTACTTCTGATGGAGTTCTTGGTTGTTCCCAATTTATCACAACTTTGACCTTTGATGGATCCACTGAAATTCCATCCTTGTCAATTACATGCCCAAGAAATTGTACACGTTCCAGCCAAAATTCACATTAAGAGAATTTCGCATACAACTTTTCTTTTCTTAGCGTCTCCAGCGTTAGACGTAAGTGTTCCACATGTTCCTCTTGAGTTTTAGAGTACACCAAAATATCATCGATGAACACCACCACAAACATGTCCAAGAATGGTTTAAACACCCTGTTCATCAAATCCATGAACGCTACAGGGGTGTTTGTCAAACCAAAAGACATCACCAAAAATTCATAATGTTCATACCGAGTTCGGAATGCCATCTTCGGTACATCCTCCTTTCTTACCTTCAGTTGATGATACCCACTTCTCAAATCTATTTTCGAGAAATATCTAGCGCCCTTCAATTGATCAAACAAGTCATCTATTCTCGGCAATGGATATTTATTCTTAATAGTGACTTTGTTTAACTCCCTGTAATCAATGCAAAGACGCATTGACCCATCATTCTTCTTCTGAATAACACGGTGCTCCCCACGGTGACACACTCGGCTGAATGTATTTCTGGTCCAACAGCTCCTGTAGTTGTACCATCAGTTCTTTCATCTCCACCGGAGCCATTCTGTACAGGGGCCTTCGATATCAGAGCGGTTCCTGGCGCTAAGTCGATCACGAACTCGATCTCTCGATCAGGCGGAAGTCCTGGCAAATCCTCCAGAAACACATCCACAAATTCCCTAACTATTGGTATTTCTTCCAGTTTCGCACCCTTCTTCTGAGTATCGACTATGTAAGCTAAATAACCCACACAGCCTTGACTCAACAACTTGTTAGCCTGCATAATCGTCAGACATCTCATTTGTTTAGGCAATTTGCTACCATTGAATACTACCTTTGACGGAGTCATAAGGTTTACACATTTCTTTTGGCAGTCAATTATCACTCCATAATTGAACAACCAATCCATTCCCAAAATAACATCAAATTCTCCTAGCCTGATCGGAATCAAATCTACCATCAAAATGTTTCCCTTAATATTAACCCTACAGTTCTTGTATACGAACCTAACAGGAACTACTTCCTTATTCGCAATTTCTATGTTTAAAGGGAAGTTCAATTCTTCACTAGGCAATCCTAATCTCATAGCAAATTCATCAGATATAAATGAATAAGTAGGACCCAAATCAAATAACACATAAGCATTAATATCATTGATCGGGATAATACCTGACACCACATCCTTTGATTGCACAGCATCTTGTACAGTCATATTGAATGTTCTGGTTGTGGGTTTGTTTGATGTCGTTGGTCCAGTAATGGCCCAAGTACTTCCATTACTGCCTCCCTTGTTTCCCGTTGTATCTCCAGCTTTCTTCTTAGGGCACTCACGAGCAAAGTGATCCTTGGACCCGCAAGTGTAGTAAACAGTCTTCTTGGGCTGATTGCAATTTAGGGCGATGTGACCCTCCTGGCCACAGTTAAAGCATACTCGTTTCCCCATTAAGCATACCCCCTTGTGAAACTTCCTACATGTAGCACATGCTTCAAACTTCTTACTCTACTGGCTACCTTGTTGATTCCCAGCACCCACATTTCCATTCCACTTCCTTTTTGATTATTATTTCCACTACCACCACTTCCATTCTTAACCTCCACTTCATTCTTCTTCTTTTACATTTCTGATTGAACTTGGTTCTACCCTCGCCACCACCTTCATGAGAATTTCCTTTTCCATCACGGTGCAAACGTCTTCAAGCTGGAACAAGGAAACCCTCATGAACAACTGGGGCTTGAGTCCTGTTCAACCTCTTCGCCTTTGCGTTAAATGCATCTTGACTTGATATGGCGCAAACCTCGCCAACTCATTGAATTTCACAGCATATTCCGACACCGTCATCGTTCCCTGCTTAAGTTCTAAAAACTGTACTTCTAACTGGCTTTTCAAACTCTCTGGGAAATAGGACTCGAAGAACATCTCCTTGAACCTATCCAAATTCATAATTCCTGGTCCCTCCCGAGTTTTATTGTCCTGCCACCAATAACTAGCCTCTGCTTTCAACATGAATGTTGCAAAAGCAGTCTTCTGACCTTCCCCTACTCCCGCAACATCAAACACCTTCTCAATTTCCATGATCGAAGTTTGTGCTTCAACTGGATTCATGGATCCACGAAATTCTGGTGGTCCAACCGCCTTGAAGTCCTTAAATATAGCACCTTGGTTCTGAGGTCGATTCTGCGGTTGATTTTGTAGTGCACTGTCAAGAACGCCACCAATTTCTTTGAGCGGAGTTAGCTTCAAAGATTATCGTTGTTGGTTCCTTCGGTGGTTCTCTGACGAGGTGGTTGACGTCTTGGAGGCATTTTCTGTTAAAAATACATTCATTAGATTATTACTCAACTCTTTTCAAGTAATTTCTACTTAACTTGCCCCCCATAAAAGTAATCACTTTATAACACATAACACTTTGGATAAAAGAAAATAATATCTTTTATTCATAACTTTTTTGAAAACATCATATCAATAGCATCACTGCTATTTACATTATTTTTCTGAACTACTAAAGTTTGAGGATCATCATCATATCCCATAGGTTGCATAACACTTGGGATTTATAATTTATTTATCATAACATAATTCAAGTACACTCCCTACGATGTCCTATTAAGATACTGCAAAGCCTTACGACGCTCTTCTTCTATAACTCGGAACATGGTTCGACGATCTAGTATGAACGAGGGTAGTGTCTCGAACTGAATTGGATAACCCATGACCCGGTCTTGAGGTCGATTGATCGCGATGTTGAACACGTTATACATTTATTCCATCTTCCTTCTCTTTGCTTGTGCGTCTCCCTTTGCTATTTCGGCTTGTTGATAAACTTCACTGTACACGTCTTCGGCTCTTGCCCTTTTTGTAGATTCTTCTCTCAACGTACTCTTCAACTCTGCAACCTCTGCTCTCATTTGGTCGTTCTCTTCTTCAGTGTGAACCAGCTTCTCTTCAACATTGTTCAGTCGTTCTTCTCGATCCTGGATCTAAATCGTCCTTACGTGCCATTGAGGTCCGTTGTTCATTCTACTATCTCTTGTAACTCCTCGTGAAGATCTTGAAGTTCCACATTGCGGTCATGCACCTCATCATTATATCGACCTCAACTATTGAATTAAGTGGAATCCTTTCCTCCTCATCCTCTTCATCCATCTGTGGAAGCTCCATGGGATCTTCTCTCATACATTTCGACATCATCATCATCATCTTCGACCACTTAGTGAGCAATAGGCCGACTCTCGTGGAAGTAGTTGTTCCCAAACCACTTAAATGTCACGAGATTCCTCCTCTCTAGGCATCTAAAGTCCTTCCTCCCTAGCCTGACTGGATCCTCGTATAATAGTCATCCTGTCAACCAAAGTTTAAGTTTTAATTACTAATCATTACTACTCGACTCTCACGAGCACATAAGTTGTAAACACATAAGCACATAAGTGTTTTATTACTTCCTCCTTAAAACTCGATAAGAGTTTATCATTACTATCTTTTGAAGGTTACTTCCTAAGGCTTTTCCCCCACCTAAGGTTCATAACCTAAAGCTTTGATACCAACTTGTGACACCCCCAAACCCAGGTACTTCATTCCCACAGGATTTGGTGTTCACTTGATCAAACATTCATTTCTAACTACCCAATCATAATAGAATTGAATAATTAAAGAAAACATGCCCATACAGGATTAAACTTAAATAAAAATCTCCCAGGTTATCTAACCTTTAATTACAAACATTAAAATGCGGAAAATTAAATAAACTTCATTACAATCTTTAAATCAAAGTCTGATAATAAAACTATCAAAACTATTACAAGTCTTCATCACTTGTACATTTTTCTCTTTCCTTTGCTAGTCGTCGAAGGTTCACCTACCTTCTCTTCTTTAGCTGCAATGAGTTTTTAAATATGCAAGAGTGAGCAAAACAATTACTCACTAGATATAACATGGAATCAATAGGAGTATAACAATAATAACTGTCGAAATAGGCTCATCAAAAGTGAATAGTACTCTATCAACAATAATCAGAAACTGAAATCCCAAAATATGGAAAATATACATCACTGAGGGTTGTAGGACCATGAACTACACCCACGGTTGCTAAAAGTAATCTTTCAACTCCAACTTTAATGATCATAAGACTATAAGGACCTCGTCTTAGGGGATCAAATTCTGATGTACGTATTGTGCACAAACATTTTAACGCTTATGCGTAAGTAAGTTAACCCTCAATCATAACAATAGGGTTGTTCATCTCAAGATTTAGAGTACAAGTCCGCACCAAAGGAAGTTTGGTTTGGATAAGCTTTCAAGGTAATTTGGAATTCAACGAACATCAACTAAGGAGTAGTTGAATAAATCCAATAACACTATACTATAGAATAATTGTGATTGAATCAATCATAGTAAACTAAAGTCATGCTTTAGGAATAATTTAATAGCATCTGATTTGAATAACTATAGCATACCTTGCTTGAAAAATACTAAGCCAAGGTTATTTAGAATTGAATACTAAGCATGCATAGCAATTTGAGCGATAGAAATGTTCGACATTAGTATATATAGTTGTGCATGCTAAACAATAAGTTAAATACAAGAATAACTTGCTCCGAATAACTTACATCATTATATTGTAATCGAATTAAAAAACAAGAATTGAATTAACAAGATAATAGATTAGAAAACTTGCTCAAAGATAGCTAGATACTTGCACAATTATAAAAATAGAGTTGGAGAACTTGCCTCGTGCGTAGGTTAAACAATTACTACTTACGTTCACCCCAAGTCCTACACATATCATATGTATTGACAATACACATTAGTTATACTAACATTACCTTTATGAGTTACTTTATTACTCTTAGTATAGCTACTAACTAAGTTTAAGTTTAAACAACATCACATCTTTTCATGAACATTACTTTTTTAGTCATATTACAACTACTTAAGTGATCATGTCATTGCACCACATACACATTAACAACTTGATACAACATCTATTACATGTCCAACATATTATCATTAAGATATACTAATACACAAAGGGTTGCACTTGCATTCGCGCATCCCGGCGCCCTCCGATTAGATCCAAATACAACAGGTCCTAAAGATGGCAATTTTGACCCTTCATAACGATTTTAAATTGAAATCCTTAAAAAATAAAAGTTATAGGCCTATTTGTCCTCTTTCTGAATCATCTTGAATCACCTCAATCGAAGTTCGTATGAAAACGTTATGGCCATTTTACTACAGGAGGTCAAAATTGTCCCACCTGGACCATTTTTCCAAATTTGAGGCGCAATTCCGACTCAAGCGGCAATTTAACTGCTTATTTTTTGGTATTTGGGCGAAATTTATTATTTGGGGCTCAATTACTGAGGATACCCAAAACCAGAAACTAAACCAAGCTACTATGTCTTAATTTCTAACACCAATTAACATGTATAAATTATGCAAATTACACATAAACTTCACCAAGCATACAAATACTAAATTAACACAACTTAAACCATTATTCTAGAAAAATTAAATACTAGAATAGCATATTTTAAAACCAAAAACTCCATTTTTGATATTTCTTGACACAGTGAACACTATAATCATAATGATACACCAATTTGATTCTTTTGAACTAAGTTCTCTGTAATTCTTAACAAACTAACTAACATATTCAAAGTTCAATTTCACACTAAATTGATCATCATAATTATTACTTACATAAGCCACATAAGAAATACATATATACCGACATTATTTCTTCCTACTTTGTAAACCCAAAATTTTCATGCAATTATTATTTAAACACCATATCTAATCACTATAAACATGTATAACACCCATAACTTAATTACATAACAACAATTCGGAAGAAATAGAATTCACGAGAGCATAGAAAATTTTGTCGTAGAAACCCATATATATGCATAATAAGAGTATAGAACATACCTTTTTCTTCTTAATGAAATCCTTGCTACCTACTCGAATTGTTCTTCTCTTCTGACTCTCTCTCAAATTCTCTCAAGTCTCAATTCTCTTTATTGCTAACACAACTAGAATGAAGTTACGATAGCTAGTATGCGTAATATAAGAAAACCAAAACTGATATGGTCTTAATAGCCATCATCGGGTTATCAAAATAAAATCTACAACATCAATACGTTATATTTATTATTTATTTTATTTTATTTATTTTATAAATTAGAAATATCAAAAGCCATAAGGCTTGTTTGGCAAACCATTTAAATTTTAAAGAATTTATATCCTTAAGCATTGTTTGGGTAAAACTAGATTAAAACTACTTTAATTTATTTTAATAACTCCTTATACTATAGTTATTTGTCACACTTTATTTAATCAAGCTTTCATTTTAATTTAATTAATTCAAATAACCATTAATTAAATAATTCATTTAATCACATAACTTCAATACAAATAATTAACCATCAACTTGAAATATCGATATAATAATAATTTTCTTAACTCATTAATTATTTATTTAACACATAAATAATTAATCAATTCAAATTAAACAAATATTTATTTAGCAATAAATACACCAATTAAATATTTATATAATTCAATAAATATTTAAAATTACAATTTAAATTTTTGGATTGTTACAATATCTGGCGACCCAAGATTGGTGATGTATACATGTTTTGGGGGCGTGACAATTTACACCTTTATATATTGGCATGTGATTATGGGTTGTCTACTTGATTCGACTATATAATTTGTGTATATGATAGACATATATATGTATACCATGTGTGATCTAATTGAAAACCTATGTTTTAAATCCTTGTTATGGTTAATTCGCATAGACATGTGTAGGATTATTGCCTAGCTTGGGTGTTCTTTTCTGTTCTATTCCCTATTGGGTGGATCTAGAGAGGATATGTTTGTACATACCTCGGAAGAGGTGTATGAGCACTTGTGTGTTCTCAGTCGAAAACTGTCGTGATCACTAAAACCATAGAGAGAAGGTTAGGAAGTTCGATGAAACATAGCACACCAGGTGTTTGATAAAATGTCAGTGTGGGGTGAAGTTATGACCTTAGCTTGTAGCATCTTCGATACCATTTGGTATCCATTTACTTGCTTTGATAATTAGATATAACTAGATTAATCACACTTCTGTTATTCTGTTGTTCGAATAAGACTTAAGTGATACAAAGTCGGTATGATGAGTGGGATTTATACCAGCGAATCGGATCCGTTATTGTTTAAGAAAGTGATTGATCTTCATAGTTTATATATCTTTAATATTATTTTGGTATTATTTTGCTTAATCTATGTGTTGCAGGGCTTATTAGGTCTTTTCCAGCTTGCAAGGGCAAAACTATCAATTTTCCTAAATCGGCACTACAAATACTTTATACTGAAGCTTAAACACATGTGCATTGCCCCTAATCCGGCTAAGCGTGACATCATCAGCGTACTGCGTAAAGACCTGGATCCTTTATAAACCTGGCACTGCATTTCACTTAATGACCTAATGTCGACTCGTGTACAGCCATGACTAGCTCAAGGCTTAATCTTGTTTGGCAGTATTTCACCTCCATTCCTGTGCAAACAAGAGTGGTTTTGACCTAGCTAAATAAAGAAACACATGGATATAAAGGGGAATTCGGCCTCCTTATAAAGATCTCTCATTATCCTCTTTGGGACTTAGTTTTCTCTCTCTTTTGTAATTTTCTCCATTTCTAGTAGTTTATGTTTGTACATATAGTTTAGGTATATTAGAGAGATGTTTGGGATTCCTTTAAGCTCGAGAGAAGTTAGCAAAATGGATTGGAAAGCTTGAAAGAATTGGAATTCTTGGAGGTGAAGAAGCTTTGACAAAGTTTATTCTTATCCATTTGTTTCCTTGATTTTGTAATCCATCGATGTTGTTTATATTGCTACTAATGTTTAGTTTAAGAGCTATGAACTAATTATTGGCTCTAAGGTTATAATGGAACCCTTTGTTAATTTGAATTGAATGTCTTATCTCTTTGAGTCGACACCATATGGTTTGGATTAATATATTCATGCTTAATCATTTTACTAAGAAATTAGTGATGATTTTGGTTATCTATATGAAATTGAAAAGGGATTGTAGATTTACACCTTAATATATTGGCATGTGATTATGAGTTGTCTACTTGATTTACACCTTAAAAATAGAAATAATGTTTCTCTTGAGGAACTAGAATAGAATAACAAATTATTGACTTAATAGACTTGTCTGTAGGCAGTGCTAAACAATAAGTTCCTACAGTTAATGGACCAACAATTGCTCCATTCCCCAAAATAAGATTATATATCCCTTTTTTAGCTTTTTACTTCTTGGTCCTTTCATAAATTTGTATTTATAAGAACCAAAGTCGGTATCCAATACCCAAGTAAAAACTTGACTTATAAAAAGATTTATTTCAATCATGAACAAAATTGTATTTGTAACCAAAGCTTCACTAAGTTTCTTATAGCTAGCCACTGCAAGATATTTCTCACAGTTTCTTTCTAGTGTCCTGGCTTATTGCAGTGGAAGCAAACTCCTTTGTTATCCGTATCAGTTTTTTGTTCTTATTATCCTTTATTTTTGCATTTCTATTTACCTTCTTTGAATTGTTCTTTTTTTAGAAGATCATTTGGCCCCTACCAGTAAGACTTAGTCTTTCTTAGTTGGAAAGTGACTCTCAACTGTTTTCAACATGTTAAGCAAATCAGCGAGGCTGAAATCTAGCTTGTGCATGTGAAAATTCACAACAATTGTGAGAAGGAGTCCGGGAGTGACTACAAGATCAAATCTTGGCTCAACTCTCCATCCATGACAAAACATGTTGTCCTAATTATTCAATCAAATTGATCATGTTAAGAAATTTTGTCTGTATTGTAGTGTCATCGGTCATTCTAGATCTGAAGAGCTCCTTAGATATCTGATATCCATCAGTCCTACTTTTCTCACCATCAACTACTTGATGTGCAGAAATATAGTAGTAGCATCCATAGTTTCATCTTGACGCTGAAGCTCGTTACTGATGGATGCGAGCATGATGCATTAAGCCAACTATGCATCATCTTGCCAATTTCTAAAAGTAGCAATCTCTTCCTCAGAGACATTGTCTGCAACCATTTCATGGATAGGCATATTAAGGGCATAAGATAGTTTTTCAACCGTGAGAACTATTCTAAAATTTCTTAATCAATTCGTTAAATTTGGTCTGGTTAATTAGCATTTAATATACTCCGCAGTGATTATAATTTAGACAATATAAAATTTTGTAAATGAATTTATAATTTAATAACATTATAGCATACATTCTTTTATTAATTTCCAAGATAAATTAGGTCTTGTTTTAAATTGGTATCTCCTAATATTTTCTTCAAACTATACTACCCTCACTTATATAGTTCGACAAAATCTAATTAAAGATTTGCTAGTGACATTAAGGATCCCATTTCAAATGTATATAGCCTTGTGTGACACAAGAAACTATATATAAGTAAATAGGTAGATAACTTTTGTCAATTACATCATCTTGTAACTCCTTGTATTTTGCCTCTTAGATTATTATGATCATGCGACACATCTAAATCATAATTATCCAAGTTAAGTCCAACCTAGCACTTTCATATATTCAAAAGAAAACATTGTCCTTGTGAGACACAACAAAACAACATCGTTCAATCTATTTATAAGTATCTAATGTGATAAAACAACATCTCAAAATTTTAAGATAAACCTTGTGGCGACACAACAAACTTATAATAATTAATTGACACTCTATTATTTTTATCATGCTATAAGGCGACGTTTGATATTCTAAATATCTTTGAACGCCTGGACTTAATATAATTTCATTGAGGGGTTTGTTATTAATTATGTCATCTTGTTTAGTGAGCAAACACATATATATATATAAAATCGTGTCATATTAATTTACATGAGAAGCATATTTGCATAATATATAATATCTATATAGTATAAGCATGCAATTATAGAATACTACATTCTACTAGAATTGATTATGGACTTTATTCTAGTTTGGTTCACTAGAGTCACCAAGTCAACTAAAAGGTCAAACCATAGGGTGCAAGAATTAAGTTTAAACATAACTATTACATTTAAACACAGGCTCTATTACAAGCGGGTCTTGGCGCTCTTTGCTCCTTTGTCTCAATTCTTCAAAATTAATTCTAATAATTCCTATTACATAACTATTTACATTGATCTCGCGGTCGAGGGGAGTACATAGGAGGGAGGTAGAATTTACAACAAGAAAAACTAGAGAAGACAAGGTACGCATACCCCATTTAATAAAACACATACATTCATGCATCCAACTAAAATAAAATCCAATCATATTGATCAATAGTCCATAATCAATCCCATTTATTGTCATACATATCATCATATGCATCAACAAAAATAACATTCATCTCATGCATCATAAACATTCAATATATACATTGATATTGATTTAATGGGCAATTATAGTTAGTATAAAATCCAATTTTGAATTAAAATAAACTCCTTTATTTTAATCAAAATTCAAAATCAAAATAAACTCCTTTATTTTATTTTATCCAATTTTGAATAAAATAAACTCCTTTATTTTAATCAAATTCCAAATCAAAATAAACTCTTTTATTTTAATTAATAATGAATCCAAATTCAAGTACAAAATATGTCAGGAATAAGCATGTGAATGTTATTCCTATTTATATATGATTTGATTATGATATATATATGAATGAATATGCAAGTAAGCTTGCATTAAGAAAAGTTGTAAAGTCCTTTGATAGATAATAGAAACATGTGTACAAGGACTTAGAATGAATTGATCAAGTTTGTTAGGTTGATCCTATATAAGCAAAATAGCTTTATAAAGTCCTTAAAAAGAAATGATGTACAAGGACTATAAATGTAGAAAGATCAAGCATGTTAGGTTGATCTTATGATGTAATAAATAGGCTTGTCTGATCATCGAGCACTACACCAGAAATCGGAGTCTTCCAAGAGAGTCAAGGAAAACTCAATAGGCATCGAGCGAGAATCGTAGATGCAAGATAGTAGATCTCGGAGTTAAATGAGAACGCCGGGAGAAACAATTAAGGATCGTGAGTGTGTCGAAGTAGAACTACCTCGAGTAAGTCCGATGAGGAAGTCATGTTCGAATAGTGAGACGACCGCCTATGAAGCGGGACGGAAAGTATCTGCCGAAGCCGAGCCGAAGCGTAGACTACACTCCGAGTCGTAGAGTCCATTGATAAGTAGAAGTCAGTCGAAGATCATAGACTACACACTGGTCATAGAGTCTATCGAGTACATGCGGACACATCGTGGAAAGCAAGAGCAGGATGAAGACAATAAGCTCAAAAGAAATCGTAAAAGTGTCAAGATTCGATCTCTGGAGTCGTGAGTATCGCATGACCAAAGAGAATCGTAGAGTGCGAGAACTACGACCTCAACGGTTGTGCTCCTAATGCAAAAGCGTAATCGTGAAAGCAAATACGATTCTCAACAAATGAGCACTTCCAGAATATCCAAAGGAATAAAGCCTATGGTTGGTACTTTGCAAAGATACATCTCATCATAAAGGAAACTAGAGAACACTCGGCGAATGGTATGCAAGCTAATATAAGATCTAAGCACCAACCTAATCAAGCATCTCGATTGAGTTGTGAAGCCATTCGAGGATGAAGTCTTCCACTGAGGAGATCGAAAAAAAGACTTGTGGATCGACTAAGGAAATTCAAAAAAGTCTGCGATGGTATCAAGCATGGAAGACAATGATCTTGGAAGCCACTAGGATCGTAGTGTTTTCCAAACAAAGAAAGAACTGATGAAGTGCATACAGAGATACTGGACAACTTCTGAAGAACAAGGCTAAAGTGATTAAGCATTGGGTCGATCCATTGATGATAAGTGAGCAGGAGATCACAAGGAGAAAGCGAAATTTGGACCGCCATACAAATGAAGTGTCTTGCTATTGAGAAGGGCGAACAAAGAAGTTAAGTCATCGATGTCGAGGCGCGATGTGAGGCAAATGAAGTGTTAAAGTATTGCCTTGAAGAGAAGGAAGAGGTGTTCTACATTGAAGATCCAATAAACACTCTTCAAGATCGTAGTGTTATCTCTACCAGTCAACATGACACTACGATCAAGTCCTTGAAGACATGCATCAGAATCGTAGAGTACGAATGGCTAAAGATTAAAGCATTGACAACGGTTCAATCTGAAGGTTGATATTTGTACAAAAGCTTATTAAGAGCATCGATGCAAAAGGACAACCTCTAATCGAGAAATTAGAAGGAAGAAATAACGTCTTCGACCTGCCCAAGACATTAAAGTGATATCTCTGATGGGATAGGTGAAACAGTAGACTGCAGTGTCAGAGAAAGTATGACTTGTCACATCAGCAGTCTACCTCTGTCAACTCGAGATCTGTGAAGATACTTGAATAGCCTTCAACGGCTACTTTCCGACGGAAGGATTGGGAAGGAGTATAAATCAGGAAGAGCTTCAATGATCTAGGAATGCTGGAGTTGTTGAGTTTGGAGAAAAGGTGGACAATTCTAAACCATGTAAGATAGTGAGTCCGAAGGCTCACTCTACGATCCACCAAGAACACTTAGAGACATACAAAGAAAGAAAGTAGAAGTGAGAGTTCTACAATGTAGAAGTGAGAGTTCTACTACATGAAGAGTGTTACGAGCTGCCGAGAGAAAGAAGAGGCGTCATGTCATCTTGATGTCCATCATGGGAAGACTACAAGTACCGTAGAGAAGAAATCACAATCATCTTAGCAAGTCCATCACGAGAAGGCATCAATTATCAAGAAGGGAGATCACAAACGCCATCATGGTGGAAACATTAGAAAGTTTCTAAGTACCTAGCGGAAGAGCTTACGGTCATCTTAGAAACCAATCGTATGCAACCATCACGATCAAGAGGAATGATCTTCAAGGCGGTTCATCAAGGGATCATCGAGGAGGAGGTTGAGTAATCGAAGAAGCCGAGCATCATGCTGACACTCATTTGCACTTCAAGGATGATCACGCATGAGTTGCTAAGTCTGAGAAGATATTGAGCATAAAGACATCTTAGCAGACAAAGACCAACTCCAACAAATAAACAAACAACTCAACAAAATGTTAGGGCTCGAGGGGTCCTTGTCAGAAGGACTAAATAAAGTTCCAGCTTCTTTGGCAGAAGAGTTCTAGGGAATTGGAGGAGTTCAAAAGTTTGTTGGCCTTGAAGAGTTCTTAGTGAGCGAAGTCCCAAGTTCTTTGGCCTTGAAGGAATCTTAGTTATTCAGTTGCCCTTCCTTAGTGGAAATCCTGCTAGTTGAAAGCGGAAGAGTGGATTAGGAGCTTGAGTCTCCGAACCACC